>CM044442.1:32854851-32865962 GCA_024363595.1 Xenopus borealis | reverse complement strand
AGGAGGAGGTTATGTTAGAAAATGAGGGGGCAGAAGGCTTATGGGTGGAGTTCTTCACCAGTTGTAATCTCATAGTACTAGTTGATCCAGGGACTAGTCTGATTGCCTTCTGGAGTCAGGAAGGAATTTTACCCCCTCCGAGGCAAATTGGAGAGGCTTTTCTACCTTCCTCTGGATCAAATAGCAGTTAGGAAGGTTAAAAACTTAAAAGGAGGACCTTAATGGACGTGTGTCTTTTTTCAACCTATCTTACTGTATGTTACTATGTATACATGGTACTGGTAATCACATAGTAATCCTAGTTCTAGAAATAATCCAGAAGCACAACAGATTCTTGCTCAGTGAAAAATGGTGCTTTATTCAGCCCATAAGTATCCGAAAAAAGGGGGCAACGTTTCGGGCCCTTCTGGACCCTTTGTCAAGCCTAAAGTGTTAACACACCAATACACAATTTAAATGATGAGTGGGAGGTGCTGCTACAAACAAGGGGGAGGGGAGAAGTGATGTATACGTTGCATCAACTGTGACTTTTGACTGTGACATGGACTTTTTCTATATGGGAATAGGATTCCTGGCATGGACACAGAACACTGATGGACATTATTATGATTTTATTATGGACTTGTTTGAGAGATTCTGCATTTGTTTTTTACTGAGCACAACAATATGTCACTAAATAGTTAAGTGGATCACAGTTGATGCAACGTATACATCACTTCTCCCCTCTCCCTTGTTTGTAACAGCACCTCTCACTCATCATTTAAATTGTGTATTGGTGTGTTAACAAAGGGTCCAGAAGGGCCCGAAACGTTGTCCCCTTTTTCGGATACTTATGGGCTGAATAAAGCACTGTTTTTCACTGAGCAAGAATCTGTTGTGCTTCTGGATTATTTCTAGATGTACTTTTGACCCTGTGCAAGGGAAGAGTCTTCCGGTTGAGCACCCAGCACCCAGACAGATTTAGGATTTATGTTACTTGCACTTTGCAGACAGTGCACATGCATGGTTTATGATATAGAAGAAATAAAGGACTAAATTCACAACAGTTTATCCCTGTGGAGGTAGCAAATAGATTAAATATATGGGTGTTTTCATTGAAAGCCATATCTGGCTTTACACAGTATTTTTTCTTTATAAGTCTTTCACGTTGACACACACATATTGACACATACATACTTCTCCTACCTATGTGTGGAAGGAATTATGTTTTGCTCTGACTCTTTCTATCTCCTCAGAGGTTAAAGCACTCCCTGGGAATTCCTCAATGACTAAATTACAGCACAAGCCAGAACTTGAAATGTAAGAGCAACAAGAACCCCCCTATGCCGCTTAATACAGAATTAAAGAAGTTAATTGGAAAGAAGAGAAAAGGCATTTAAAAACTACATGTCTGTGGGGACAGAAGCAGCATTTCATGAATATAAACACTAATTAATGTTGTAAAACAACAATCCAGAAGGCAAAGACAATGAGATGTTCATTGCTGCAGAGGCTAAGACTAACCCCTATAAATATAAACTATATTAATGGTAAAAAGATGCAGGTTGAGAGTCTGGCTCCATTAAATAACTATTGAAATGGGCGGTTTGGGCAACAATCTTTTGTACCTAGAAGCACTAAGGTCTTGTGTTCAGTTCCATCTTTTCTTGTTAATATTCTTTCCATGTTTTGCACAGCATTGTGTGTGTACATTGTGTGTGTGCAAGTAACACTTTATAAATCAAACAGTTACATACATGTATATGTGTGTTAACTCCAGCATGTTCTATTATAAGGTTATCACATCATGTGAAATATTAGGGAGATATTGAAGTTATTCAGGTTTCATTGATTTTTACATAATTTGGCAGCCATACTACGGTACCTTTTTTCATAGTCCAAACACATTTTGTGAGGCTTTCTGGTTAAGTGAACCCTAGAATAGTATTTTGTACCTAAGGTACACATAAAATATTTTAGTTTCTTTGCATAGCAGCTGCATATTACTTAAAAGAGAACAAAAACCCTTTACAGCTGTGTTCAAAATAATAGCAGTTGGAGTCCTGCACGGGTCCATTCTTCAGGACCAGACCCGTAACCGCAACCCGGACACGCATTCTGACCCGCTAACCGACCCAAACCGCAAGTACCTTATCCGCGACCCGCTGACCATCAAGAATCAGGAAGTGCTGTAGTTGTAACCCGGAAGTGCATCATCAGGTGTAGACGTCATGAGAAGATCCGCTACCCGATCCACCACCTGCAAACCTGGAGAACCACTGACCCACATCCATACCCGCTCCTGAAACTCCTACCTGCAACCCGCAGGGTTCCGCCAGTTTTTGTGGGTAACCCATGGGTACCAGACCCGACGCAGGACCCTACAGCAGTGTGTTTAAAACAAGGGTAGAAAGCTCAAAATTCTTTTAATAGCTTTTATTTCCACACATGCAAATGCATTAGCAACATTGCCCATTCTATTCCAAATCAAAACATGAAAAATTATTTATCAAAGTTGTGTTATTCCTTTACATAAAGTGAAAAGGGAATATATCTGTTCCAAAAATTAGCAGTGTCTAAATTTTTCTTTAAAACGCAAACATCCACTGTATAAACTAAAAAATGTTTCAAGATTTTGCTTCCCCTACTATTTAGTTGTATTAGCAGTGTTTGAGAACTGCTGCACATCTGTGTTGCCTGGAGTCGACCAACTTCTGGCACCTGTTTTGCCTCAGAAACAGCATTTTTGATGTCACCCCACAAGGTTTCTATTTCTACTTGATCAAGGGCATTTCCTCATTCAGCATAATACGATATGTGTAACCTGCGGTAAGCACACGTGACGCTTCGTTTTCCAAAGTCGCCTGAAGTTTCCTCTTGAGGCAACTTCGGGTGACTTCAGAAAATGAATCGCCGCATGTGCTTAGCGCAGGCGACTCTTCATTATACAGGAAGGGAAGACACGCAAAGAAGGCAGTTCGGGTAGCTTGTTGCCCAGAAGAACAGCCGATTAGTCGCCAGGCGACTAAATCTCCCTGAATCTGCCAGTGGGTCACTACCCTAACAGAACAAAATACCTCACCAATTGAACTAATGACACACTGCTATTATTTAGAACAAGCCTCAATTAATTATTCAGTTACACAGAATCAGCAGCATGCATGTCATGACTATTGGCTTTCTACTACACCTACTTGCAATTTTTTGCCATGTAGAAATACAATTTCAACCAAAAAAAGGATTGATCAGGTTAGTGACATTAGACTGCTATTATTCTGAACACAACTGTATACCACTTTGGACCACTGGAGGGCTTCCCAAACTGTTCCACCTTTTAGGTAGTCCATATACACTACAGCATAGGCCTCGTTTAGCTGGGACTTTGTAAATTGTACTTACAGCTCTGTACACATTACGATGTTATACCCCAGTAATTTTAATTTAGTACCAGTGATAAAGATACCTCATCTAAAACTTGGTTTTAGTGGAAGCAGCCTACTCAACTAACAACCAGCGCACCACACTCCTTTGGCATTTTTTTCCCTTTTAATTGTAGAAGCATCTGCAAGCTACCCATTAAAGGAAAACTATACCCCCACAAAAAACATAGGTATTTATAAAAAGACATTGCATAAAATAACTATGTAAAACAATGCTTCATGTAAATAAACCATTTTCATAATAATATACTTTTTTAGTAGCATGTTCCATTGGGTCATCCTAAATGGAAAATTGCCATTTTAAAAAACAAGGACAGTCTCCTGGGATCGTATGATTCAACGGTGCACACAAACATACCAAACAAACTATAAAGTTAGGTCACATGAGCCAATTAACAGACAGTGTTCTGTCTTTTGCTTCCACACTTCTTCCTGTTACAGTAAGAGTTGAAATATTTCTGGTCAGGTGATCTCTGAGGCAGCACATGACCATTATGAAAGGGTGGTTCAAGGCAAGAGATTGAAAAGGACAATATTTACTTGAATATACATACCAGTTTGATAAGATTCTTTAATATATCACTTAATTTGATATAAACTGTTGCTCAAGTATTAATTTTCAGGGTATATGTTTCCTTTAAGGCCAAAGTCACACCTGGCAAATGGTCTGTTTTCTCTACTTGTGTTGTCTAGTCAGGCATAGAGAAGCAGATGTATTCTCCTCCATGTCTTTGTGCAGCTGCACCGACAGGCACAGCTCCAACTTGAGTGCAGATATGGTGAATAGATTGCACTGACCAACATGGGCAGGCATTTTCAGGGCTACACTGTGTATCTGCACTTGGGCTGAAGCTGTGCTGGTTAGTGTTGCTACATGAAATCCTATACCAGGTTTTTGGGCAGGCTCCACTTTGAACCAATAAGCAGCAATGCTACCCAGAATGCATATGGGAACACCAGATAACCAACCATGTGGGTCCAAATCCATATGGCCAAACAGCAATACAAATAGAATGTGTCTTGGCAATTAGTAGGGTAACTGCCCTCCATGTTTTTTTTTTTTACAAAGAGTTAACTGGTGATCTTAAGACTTGTGATTCAAGTGTATTGATTATTTTTCATAGAAAATACTCATGAGTAGCTATAGTTCTGCATTGGCGTGGGCCAATACAGAATGAAACTATAGAACCCAATATAAAACTCTGACGAGAGGCCACACTACAGGAAGTTCAGCCCTTGCCTTGCAATAAATGTGTTGCTACAGTAATACAAATCAGAAAATATCATGCATATGTGTTACACAAGATACAGGTTTTATTAAAGACACTGAAATGATAAAATGTTATTAACATGGACAGTTTTATTAGATGTTCTGATCAATAAGTATATTTTGTTAGGATAGACTTCAAAAACACTGAAGACATACATGGTCAAATTCATTTCAATGATCTCCCTTACAAGATTTACATATTCTGGCTGATGAGACACTTAAAGAGATGCATGGACAGTACAAATAAATATATAAAATCTTACAGTATCTCATCACAAGCAATCCCTGAAATAAATAAGGCAGTACATATGGTTATTAACTGGAGGTTGACTGTTTGAGATATGCTATCAAGTCTTGTCTCTCGCCCTTCTTCTTAATGCCAGCAAAGATCATCTTTGTTCCAGGAATGTACTTCTTAGGATTTTCTAGGTATTCCAGAAGGGTATTCTCATCCCAAACAATTCCTATAAAAAAAAAAATATATATATATTTGTGTTAAGATACTAATTCCCACGGGGACATCATTGATGGTTATGTCCACTGATATGATAGCAGGTGCCAATTGGTTTATAGTTAAATATTATAGCCAAAGATTCTGAGCAAGGCAAACCTTTAATCTGTTTTGTATTACATTGTTTGCATTTTCCTGAATGTAACGACAGATAAAGAACAAAGAACCATCATTTGCAAAAAGATTCTCCAATTGAAAAGTGAATTAAATGTATATTTTTATATGTTGTGGTAAAGTAATTAAGCAACCAATTGGCCTTTAAGTTTTGCATTTGTGAAAGCTGAAATTCAACATTCTATACGGTTTGTTACTATAGCATCCAGAAGCTACATTATCTGGCTAATCATATAAAATCTATATTGAATTGTGAAATTTAATGCACGACACGAGGTTTAAATATAAATGGTCCATTGCAACCCTACAGTTTTAAATCATATAAAAGGTTAATCATAAAGGCCTAAACTCCTCTGTTTATTAGAAGTTGTCTTGTTATGACATGAAATACCATATTTATTAGCACTGTTAGAGCAAGAAGGAAAGTTAATTCAAGGACAAAGAGCAAACAGCACTTTTGTTCTACTGCTTACCCTTATTTTTGTTAGCATCAGTATAGGAAAAGCCTTCTGCTTGACCAGTCTTGCGTCCAAACAGGCCATGAAGGTTAGGTCCAGTTTTGTGCTTGCCTCCTTTTTCTACAGTGTGGCACTGGGAACATTTCTGGACAAAGACTTTCTTGCCTTTCTCAACATCTCCCATGATTGCACCTATGAATGAGAAGAGTGAATGCTTTCAAATAGTCTTTAATAGCCCAGTGTTAAAATCCCTTTACTGCAATCAAGCTGTGACCTATATGACCTCTGGTTTAGCAAAGACATTGAAAAGAAAGGTCAGTTTAGATGAAACGTCATTAAAGTATAGAAAGGATGTTGTAATAAATTTTACCCTGAAGGAAGCCATTTTATGGACTTAAAAGCCATCCTACAAAGTTTAGATGCCACTCTTTAGGGCCAGCTCATATGACAAGTCAATTGGAAGGTGTCCCATTTGATAGGCATCAGTGAATGTAATCACACATTGTTAACCCTGGTTCTGTATTTCCTGTAATGGATTCTTGGTGTGGCATTGGGCCAAGCAATGCTCACAAAAATAAAAATGATGGATTTACACATTTCAGCAGCAAGGAATCCGTGGAGATGAGATTAAAAGATGGCACAGATTCCAGGGTTAGTGATTAGATTGAGTGGAAGTGTATAAAAATTGCACTCACCCCCCAAAAAAGTTTACTTTGTCCTTTATTACCATCACTGCAAAACAGAGTGATCAAAAACCCAACCAACTGATGGCTTCAAACAGGAATATAGGTAAGGGACTGGTTATCCAGAATGCTCAGGACCTGGGGTTTTCCAGATAATGGATCTTTCTGTAATTTGGATCTTCATACCTTAAAGGGGAAAGGGGGGGGTGAGTTTGCGCCTGGGGGTTTCATTCCCCTTTAAGTCTACTATAAAATCATGTATAATCAAGTACAAGCCACTGTTTTATTATAGCTGAGAGAAATTACATTTTTAAAAATCTGTAATATTTAATTATAATGGGAGACAGCCTTTGAGTAATTCGGAGCTTTCTGGATAGCTGGTTTCCAGATAAGGATCACAAACGTGTATCCTCAACCAACATAAACCAGTTTAAAGGAATTGTTCAGTATGAAAAAAAAAAATGGGTAAATAGATAGGCAGTGCAAAATAAAACACGTTAATATAGTTAGCCTAAAATGTAATGTATAAAGGCTGGAGTGACTTAACATAAAAGCCAGAATCCAACGTCCTGCTTTTCAGCTCTCTTGTTTTCCACAGACTAACCAATCAGTGACTTGAGGGGGGCCACACGGGCCATAATTGTTGCTTTTGAATAGGAGGATCAATGGCAAACTCACTTAACAGTTATGTCCCATGTGGCCCCCCTTCAAGTTGCTGACTAACTCAAAGTTAAAGAGCGGAAAAGCAGGAAGTTGGATTCTAGCTACTATATTAGACATTCAATTCATGGATTTTCTCTGATAAAATTAACTGGTGCTGAATACATTAATAATTAATGAATTTGTTAATTTACCAAAAATCAAATGCGGAGTTTAAATAATTTCCGCCACTATGAATTAATTTGATAAAATACATTAATTAAAAATCTCAGGCCTTAATTAAAAAGAGATTCAATGGCCTCAATTCATTAGATACAAAAGCTTGGATTCCAAGATGCAGTATGAATAGTTAAAGGGCACCAATCACAGCCAAAATCAAACGCATATTAACAACCTGACCAGTACAACCTAAACATGTTTAATCAAACTACATATACAGTTTTTTTGGGGGGAAAACTGCAGTTTTTAAAAAATCCCATACTTTGTCAAATGTTCTCTCACTGAGGGATGCCATACTGTGACTACAACATGCAAATGAGTTCACGAGCATGCTCAGATTGTAGCACTGCCCTGATTATTCTACCCAGAATGCCTAGCTTTAGTAAACTCAAGAAGTATCAAGAGAAGTGCACACACCAACTTCCACAAGGTGGCAGCACTAACACAGAAGTTCAAAATAGCTTAGAGGGTTTATTAGGCAAGCAAGAAATTTCAACTGAGCATGTGCGAGATTTCAGAGCTGCTGTTGGCTGTGAAGATATAGGTAGGAAGAGTCAGTGAAATCCAAGATGCCTGCCTCAACTAGAACTGCAGTGGAGATAGGGGAGATTTTGCAGAAGGTATAGTGAGCTGAGGATTTACATTATACAAACAATTCCAACTGTTTTAAAAATCGGATTTCTTGAACTCTCACATAGTGTATTTACTTAGTAAATCATTTTAGTTATGATTGGTGCCTAGATGGCGGAGAAGTCCCTTTAGAACTATCTTATGTTCTTACTAGTCTAAAGGTCCCCATACACAGGCCAATAAAAGCTGCTGACAGACCGAGTCAGCAGCTTATTGGCCCGTGTGTGGGGCTATCCGACAGGCTTCCCCAATCGATATCTGGCCGAAAGTCGGCCAGTTCTCGATCGGGCAGGTTAAAAACCCCGTCGGATCGCAGCCACAATCAAATCAGCCAGATATCGCCCACTTCAATGTGGGCATATCGGGGAGAGATCTGCTCATTTGGCGACTTCGCCAAACGAGCGGCTCTCTGTGTCTATGGCCACCTTTAGGGACCCCACAAAGTAGGAGCGTATCAGAGACACTGGGACTGTGGTCTCAATATTTACCTAGTCTAACTGGTAAATGAGCTAACTTTCCTTAAAAAACCCACAAATCCCTGCATCCTTAGGAATATATCGCATAAATTATCAGTAATAAAAGCCGAAGCGCGTTTTGCCGATTAGCTTTTTTCTTTTGGCACCCTAAACACCAATATGCACCCTTAGCAGTCTCGGTTACGCACAGTGGCGGGTACAGCAAAACCCACAAGGTACTTGTTTTTGCACAAGGTCATAGTACAAAAGCGAACGAATACATAACCCTGACAATGATTAATTACTTCTCCCCAAACTCGCGAATATACCGGTGAGGCCCTCACCTTGATTTGGATATGCTGCAAAGAGCTCCTTCCACCTCTATCTCCGAAGTTCTACTCCCAAGGACAAGCTGCGCCCACGCCTTTGTAACCGGTGTTTTTGCAACCAAACCCTACGACCGGCTCATGACGACAATACCACATTATCCGTCTGCCAACCAATCAGCGTGCTATAGTTTGCCTTTAGCGTCTACGTTAAGTTAGGTTGAGCTGGAAGTGAGGGAAGAGTTGCGAAAGCGCACTTTAATGCTGGTGAATGTGACGTGACCTAAGAAAGGACGCAGGAAAGTCCCAGCGTCTTTGAAGTGTCTGAAGCACAGTGTGAGAGCTGAGCGTGTGCAAAACTTTAAGCGACTTATGTGTCTATATAGGGATAAGGGGGCCGCATGTTGTGTACATTTACAATTGTCTATGAAATATAAAGACCAGGGAATTAGTAATGTTTTATATTTTAAACTTAATTAGGTAGCCAGTGCTTTTTTGAAACCTGTCTAGAGACGCTGCTCACTTCTTCACGAAAGAGCCTTCACTGGCGTTGCTATAAATAGATCACATGACTGCTGGGAGACCCAGGGGTTATTGGAGGCTGTATGGGGGCACTGTCATCAGTATATGTTATGAGAAATATCATTTAAAGGGATACTGTCATGGGGGAAAGAAATGTTTTTGTTTTCAAAATGCATCAGTTAATTGTGCTGATCCATCAGAATTCTACACTGAAATCCATTTCTGAAAAGTGCAAACAGATTTTTCTTTATTTCATTTTGAAATCTGAAATGGAGCTAGACATATTGTAAATTTCCCAGCTGCCCCAAGTTATGTGACTTCTGTGTTGCTAAACTTCAGTCACTCTTTACTGCAAGTTGAAATTATATCACCCCGCCCCCCCCAGAAGCCTAACAGAATAATGGGAAGGTAACCAAATACCAGCTCCAAAAGCACAGGGGCACACAGGCAGATTTGGGGAGATTTAGTTGTGTGGTGACTAATCACCTCTACTTTGGAGCGACAATCTCCCCGAACTGCCTTTCCGCTTGCAAAAATGAAAAAATCACCTACGGCAATGCATTCTCTGCACTTACATTTCTGAAGTTGCTTCACTAGGAAACTTCTGGTGACTTTGGAAATTGAAGCCATTGATCTGGCATTTTCTCATTATAGCAGGCGGAAGGCAGTTCGGGTAGATTGTTGCCCAGAAGAAGAGGCGATTAGTCGCCAGGCCACTAAATCTCCCTGAATCTGCCCGTGTGACCTTACCCTAACATAATATAACAGCTGCCTGGTAAGAACAGCACTCAATAGTAAAAACCCATGTCCCACTGCATTCCATTCAGTTACATTGAGAAGGAAAAACAACAGCCTGCCAGAAAGCAGTTCCCTCCTCAAGTGCTGGCACAAGTCACATGACCAGAGGAGCAAGTAAATTGGCAAAATGTCTAGCCCCATGTCAGATTTCAAAATTGAATATAAAAAAATCTGTTTGCTCTTTAGAGAAATGGATTTCAATGCAGTAGTTTGCTGGAGCAGAACTATTAACTGATGCATTTTGGAACAAAAAAAAACATTTTCCCATGACATCATCTCACTAATTTTGCTGTGGGGACCCTGCCATTTTTTTTTAAATATGGCTGAGCCACTGGCAAAGAGTTCATGAGAATCGGCATTATGTCCCAATAGGCTCTGGAATATCATGTACACAAAGGTCAGTCCCATAAAGGCCCCATGTAAAGAACAGAACTGCAGTCTCACAGAAGTCCGTATGGAATTTACAAGACTGAGACAAAATCATTATAATAGTTAAAGATATGGTGACCTTGCCCCTGTCATGTTTTTCAGTGGAGATCCTGCTTGTTCTGTTGGCTCGTATGATTGTCACTGAAGGCTAAATCCTCAGATTATTTGTCAAATCAAATTCCAAGGCACTAGGCCAAAACCCATGCAGTGGGTATAGATAATTATTCGTTGTTCAGTAATGTTGCTGCTTGTTGCATTAACAGTCTTGTTTGTAATAAACACAGCTATATAAAATAAAGGTAACTTTAAAAAGCTAGTTCTTTAGAGATCTAAATCTTTATGATTATATAGCAGCCAGAGTCCACAGAAGGTTTTACTACAGTGAACATTATTCAGTGTCTATAGTGTTTTTCCAAGGTTACATGGATGAGACACAAACTGTCAATAGGCATACACAAACCACATTTAGGGTTGCCACCTTTTCTGGAAAATAAATACAGGCCTTCCTATTTTTTTATGATTTTTCCCTATAATTAACATTGGCATCAAGCAACATTTTTACCGGCCTGCAAGTAAAATATGGCCAGGTGGCAACGCTTACCGCATTGATGTGAAAT
>CM044442.1:32830426-32842673 GCA_024363595.1 Xenopus borealis | reverse complement strand
GAGCACAAGTCACATGACTTGGGGCAGCTGGGAAATTGACAATATATCCAGCCCCATGTCCGATTTAAAATGAAATATAAATTGCTCTTTTGAGAAATGGATTTCAATGCAGAATTCTTCTGGAACAGCACTATTAACTAATGCATTTTGAATTTTTTTTTACCATGACAGTATCCCTTTAAGAAGAACCTTAAACCTGACATATTATTGTATAAGTCAATGGAAGAGGTGCAGAGATCAGCTTGGAAATGTTTGCAGCCTTCCTGACAGTCAAATTTATTTTGGAGAAAAATTTATCGAATTCTCGGGTCATTAAAATTCATCAGTATAAAAAAATTTGATTTTATTAATAAATTTCAACTAGTTGAATTTCAGATTCATGGGAGTTTAAAAAAAAAAAAAAAAAAAAAACTTCCATGAATTTAAAATTTTACCCTTGATAAATGTGGCTCCCCATGAACCCATAAAAGCTGTTGGTTAATCATCACATACCCAGTTGTCAACTTATTGGTTGGCAGCTTTAGTCCTAACAGGCTTACCCAATGTTGGGTCCGTGCTGTCCGAGTGGAGGAATTGGGTCACTGAGCCCTGCCTCCACAACTTTCCTGTAGAGATTGGCAATGGGAAAAGGAAGGTACCAAAGCAATACCAGAACTGCACCTTCACCTGATTTGAACCTTTACTGATTTGCACAGCATCAATCTTATTTACAGTCAATAGGATTCATGCTATGCAAAAAGTTGGACAGTCCCGTTTAACACTGATATTCAAAGTTCTTCCCTACAGTTTAGCTCTGAACACCTACAATAAACTCCATTAAGCTTATAATGGTCAGCTTTTGACCTTTTATGTTTCTCCTCCTGTTATAAACTAATCAAAGTTGGGACTCCAAATTATTTCTTAAGATCTGAATGTCTCTGGACTCCTCCTCCACTTTTTAAATGTTAATCCTTCTATTCGAATGTAAATTAAAATATCAGATTAATCACACCTTGACCATGGAAACAGTCCAAATTCGAATGTTCGCCATCCTAAACCTGCAGAGTTGATGTACAAGTCAATGGCAGAGGTCCGTTGAACCATTTGGAGATGTTAACAGCCCTCCTGACATTCGAGTTTTTTTTTCAGGGGAATTTGGAGAACTTGATTTGTATGAATTGAATACAAATATGATTCTAATTTTCAGGTCGGAACCATTCGATTGAATATTATTCAAATGTTTTCTTAAATAACCTCCCATTCGAACTGTGAGTATATTAAAATAAAAAAAATTCACATGAATTCAAAATTGGACCTCTGATATATGGGCCTCTCTTAAATGACAGTGACTTACTGTTAAAAGCTTTGTTGTGATTCCAGCGTCGACAACAGCTTTGTGCATGGCTCGAAGTGTCTCAAACTCTGGAGCAGCAATAAAAACCACATATGGCATAAATTCGGCTGTTCTTAGCATTTTTAAAGCCTTAAATGGAATTAAAAAAAAAAAATGTTAAATGGGTTGTTCATTTTCAAACATTTTTGTTTCCAGTTCATTTGGTTTCAGGTAGTTCATGAGAAATAACGACTTTTTCCAGTTACTTTCTACTACTATTCTGAATATATTGGTGAACTACACAAGAATTTATATTAAACCAGAATACTAACTTGCTGCTATGGATCTGTGGAATATGAATGAATCTATGCTTATGTGGGAACAGAGAAGACATGAAGGGAACAGCATTATGTTTAATATAAAAATCACCTGTGGGTTGACATCTAATATGCAAGTTCGTCCAGCCATAACAACTTCATGTATTGAGTCTATCTTGGTCCCATAGAGATTTCCCTCATATTCTCCATGTTCCAAATATCTTCCAGTCTTTATATCAGCTTCCATTTCTGCTCTTGATACAAATCGATACGCATGACCATCTTTTTCATCTTCTCTTGGCTTGCGTGAAGTAACTGCATGGGATTAATGAAAATGAACACATGGGGAAGCTGCGTGTCAGCCCTAAGATAAAGGATATAATGTTAAACACTGAATTGTTGTAGACTATACCACCAAGTATCTGACTGCCAGTGCCATTAATCTTTTCCACGTTTCATTTTGATCTATGCCATGAGATACCAGGATGGTAAGATAAAGGTTGGCAGAGACCAACAACATAAATCTGTGGCAATTTTAGTCTGTAATGTGTCAAAGTAGGGTATAATTAATGAAAAGTGTGTTCCAGGGTTCACACCTGCACCTAACGCTCCCTCCATCAGCCTGCCCGCACCCACACTTTTAGGTTCCTTAAATAGACCCGTGACGCCCCCCCCAAGTATGTCACAAAAGGTGTGGGGTGAGCCAGTGCTGAAAGCCGGCATTTGAACAGCGAACACCAGTGCAGGGTTGGCGGGTATTGGGTCGGCCCACACATCATTAGTGCACACCTTTATAGGATTTCTACTGAATGGGGAATAACATGAAGGGTTAAGTCTACATTTATGTAAACTTATGTATTAGAAACAAAAACATACATGGTATAGTTGTTCCAAACTGTGTAGGATTCAGTACAATGAGTCTGTTCTTTAAGCTTCTCCGACCGACGCCTTGGGCGCCAATTAAAACTAGGGTCTTCCTCTGAAATGGAGGCATCCGAGCAACTTCTTCATAAATCTGAATCTCATGACGGTCAAATTCTGTGGATACATGAAGAGTGATAAATGTAACATTTATTTGGTCATTCTGAGACATTAGATACTGAAAATGTATGTAGCTTCAAAGGCAAGGCGGTTATTGAAGCACATATGAAAGGGCATGTAAAGCCTAAAAAAAAGTTACGAGATAGGATATTATAATAGGATTATTGAAAAGTGACCCGGGCAGTGGTGTGAATGACTAGAAGATAGAAAGGTGGAAAATATCAAACTGGAGAATTCTAAATGAAATAAACTGGTGGTTTCAATTGAAGATGAAAGAACACAACAGTCAGTGTTATTATATTTTTAATTTCTATTGGCATATTAATCATAAGATATTGCTCCCTTATACACACCATCTGTATGCCGGATTCCCTACAAAGCCCTCTATACACACAAACTGTACTGAGAAAGATCAAACAGGCCTTTCAGAGCAATGGCTGGTACTGCTCTTTGCCTTGTAATTCAATGGAAAATCGAATTGGTCTGTGATCAAATATGACCTAGTGTGTGTGGTTGGGGCAGGAAAACTAGATTTTAACATTCACTGCTGGATGCACGGATGGGATGATTAAAAATTGGGTTAACTCTTCCTAATTGGTTAATATCATAAAGAGAAATAATCACACCATGTACTGAATTTTCAGACTGCTGTATTTTTATATAGATAGCTCATCAGAGAAAGATAAGGAACAACAAGAAAATATTATGAGTAACCACAAAGAGCAACGTAATAAATAGAAGCCTCCTATGCTTGCAAGATGGGGTTACAATGTTTTATATATAAAGTAATAAATTACCAGCATTTCTTTTGGTACGATACATCATCTTTTTCTTTTTCTTGCTTGTTACAGTGCCGCAAAACTGACCTGAAAGCAAATATATGTATTAGTAAGCAATGTTATGGTCTTCAGTATGATATTGCATATTTTACTATCTCCATACACACACAGGCAATTCTGACCTAGTAGTTCAGTGGGGAATAGGCAGGGAATAAGGATAACTGGCTGATAAGCAGTTTCAATATATAAAAAAGTGATACGTTTAAGCGACCCTGTGATTAAGTCCCTTCTGTACATAGTATGCGTGAGGCTTTTGAGAGCATGTTCTCAAAAAATATTTAGCTTTTTTACTGCAATTTGGTGGTCTTTGTGGATTCTTTGAGTACCCATTGTCCATTTTAGCAAGACCTCAAGTTGAGTTTGCTATGGTCCAGCACTGTCAGTTTAGATTACTGGGCTCAAGCCAAATAGTCATATAGTAAAAAAAAAAAGATAGAAAAGACATCCATAAGTGAAGTTCAACCATTCCATATACCCCATTTATCACTGTTCAGCATTAGGGAATAAAAGACCAACAACATACAGTTGTGCTCATAAGTTTACATACCCTAGCACAATTTATTAACCATTTTTCTTACCCATGGTTAGTGGTTGACTGAAGCCATTTATTGTCAAACAACTGTTTTTACTCTTTTTAAATCATAATCACTACACAAACTACCCAAATGACCCTGATCAAAAGTTTACATACCCCAGTTCTTAATATTGCCCCCTTTAACGTCAATGACAGCTTTAAGTCTTTTGTGGTAGTTGTGGATGAGGCTCTTTATCTTCTCAGACGGTAAAGCTGCCCATTCTTCCTGGCAAAAAGCCTCCAGTTCAAGTAATTCTTGGGCTGTCTTGCATGAACTGCACGTTTGAGGTCTCCCCAATACCTTTGATATTTTCTTATATCCCTTTCCTGTTTTATAGAGTTCAACTACCTTTTCCCACAGCTTTCTCCATGACTTAGAATCCAAAAAACATCAGTGCAGCACTGGATGAAAGATGCAAGGGTCTGTCAGGAGTCCAGAAAGGCATTGCCCTTTTATACACACCCACTAATTACAAGCAAACAGATCACAGGTGAAGATGGTTACGCATCAGACACACACACAGGTCTGGAAGTTTCCACTAGCTCTCTAGTCAAAAACAAGTGAAACAATCCAGCTGAGCACTTTCACTTGTCCAGTGCCTATTTCGTGAATGGGTAACGTTCTTTACCCATTACCAGTGAATGGGAGTTACCTTTTTTAACCCTGTACATACATACATACATGCAGTTATAAACTGTTCTAAATAGGGAATGTGAAGGATTAAAATATTTGAATTTGCGTAAAACAATCATAATACCTGATCCATCCCAATCTCTCCTAACAAATGCTTTTCTCTTTTCTTCCAAGAACTGACTGGGAATAAGTCCAGCACTTCCTCCTTCCTTCACATGGCTTGCCTGCAAATAGGATACACACCTTCAATTATATCTACATAACTAGGATTCCAATTAAGCTTCATACATTCTGCAGTGGAGATATACAAATTTTACTTGTCTTGTTACTACACTAGCTTTATGACATAGCTGCTGCCATTGAACACACAGCAGCAGAGAGATATTATACAATGAGGGGTAATAAATGTAACTATTTTCTACTGTGTTAAAATTAACAGGGAACTCATCTTTTTCACGAATGGAACTGTTCAATAAAGTGCAATTTCAAAGTAAAGGTTATATTGGTGACAGATGGACAGATGAAGGATGACTAGTATAAGAATAAACAGCCCATAACAGAGCAGTTCTATTAATTGTTAGGAATGTATAGTATTTATACCTGGAGGAATATGCACTGTATGTTTAGACTATTAACTTTGTGGTAATTTGTACACAACGATTATAATATTTTTTCAGGGGTATGATAAAGAACATTAATATAGCAAGTCATACGCCTGAACATCCATTTCTTGCTCCTAGTTTTTATTCTTCTCACAGTTTTCTGTGTTGAAATATGTGTGTGCATATACCATGTATGAGCAGACTGTGAGTGCACTGAACAGGGGAATTTCACTTATTTTGGGCACATATATTGGAGGACTGTACATAAATACAAATAGGTGTCCCAAATATACATGGGCAGGGCCGGTCAGGTCTCTATGCCCATAAGGCGAGTCTTCAGAATCACCATATTTCCACTAGCTTCTAGATATTTAGTATGAATTTATTAGAAAGTTACAGACATTCCTAGTTTGAACATTTTTTTTTTGTGCTCAAGAGCAAGGAGTGAAAAATCTGCGAGCTGTAAGTTAAATATAATTACCATGGATTTACTTCTACTGCAGTCACATGTAACATGTATATTTGCACTCACTTGTTTAGGGACTTTTGAACCATGGCAGTTCCCATCTTGAGCAACAATGGACTCCTATCAACAGAAAACTGCACCGGCCCGGGGGTTATTCCAGTGAGCACCACGGAGCAATCCTCTTCCGGCTTCTTCTTTTGTCTCGCAGATTAGAGTGAAAAGTTGGGGGGCTAGACATATTGTCAATGTCCCAGCTGCCCCAAGTCATGTGACCTGTACTCTGATAAACTTCAGTCACTCTTTACTGCTGTACTGCAAGTTGGAGTGATACCACACCCTCCATTTCCCTCCCAGCAGCCTAACAACAGAACAATGGAAAGGTACTCCCTAACACAAGTTAACAGCTGCCTGGTAGATAAAAGAACAACACTCAATAGTAAAAACCCCCACTTCGAATCCTTCAGTTACATTAAAAAGGAAAAACAACAGCCTGCCAGAAAGCAGTTCCACCCTAAAGTGCTGGCACAAGTCACCTGAGCTGCAAAATTGAAAAAAATTTCTAGCCCCATGTCAGATTTCAAAATTGAATATAAAAAAAATCTGTTTGGTCTTTTGAGAAATGGATTTCAGTGCAGAATTCTGCTGGAGTATCAGCATTAACTAATGCGTTTTCCCATGACAGTATCCCTTTAACTAAAACGTTGGCCATTTCATTCTACTGCGCATGCGTCTGCCTGGGAAATTTGAAGAAAGAAGAAACCTGAAAAGGATTGCTCTGTGGTGCTTGCTGGAATTACCCCGGTGCAGTTTTCTGCCGATAGGAACACCAGCCTGGGGTTTCAGGTAACATTTCACCTGGGGTGCCTAACATTTGGCACCCCCAAGTGTGAAACAACTTTCCTTCTCATTTAATCTTAAGAATTTTTCAAGACATAACCTGTGCTGTATGCCTGAATTATGTGTTTGATCTCTACATTTTCATTAAAAGGGAACTCTGGCAAAAATTAAAATGTAATACAAGCTTCAGCATGCTGAAATAAGGAGTTTACTAAGTATAATCATTTAAAAATTATGCACTGGATCACGTTTATCTTCACTATTCCTCTCTCAGCATCTGTTTCTCTTCATTCTCTCTTCATGCAGGAATTGGGTGTCAGATATTCATTAACAGTTTGATTCAATATATGTTATAGGGGGCTACTTTTGTCTAGAAGATGTATTAGAGCTCACTCATTAAAATCACCAGACATCATGTCTATCTACATGCAGAATTTGTGCAAAAGACAGTTCTTTTGTTAGATTTTGTTTGTACTGGAATCAATTATTTGAGTGAGCTCTAATTCGTCTGCTAGGAAAGGTCCCCCCTAAGAGATATATTGGATCTAACTGTCAATGAATATCTGACACCCAGCTGCTACATGAAGACATAATGAGATACATAAGAGAAACAGATGCTGAGAGGTGTAGGGTGAAGACAAATTTGACTATTTCAGAAACTATGTGGGATTTTTAATTGATTGTATTTTGAAAGTTTCTTATTTCAGTATGATGAAGCTCATATTAAATTTTCATTTTCACGATAGTTACGCTTTATAGATAACTATTTGTAATAAGTTGACAAATAGATATGTAGACTTTCCAGGTAGATTAAAAGTTGACCAGATGAAATGCCCCTACTGTGAAAGAGCACAAAATTCTAAAATATGCTTTTCATGTATCTGAAAATTCATCTGTACTGAAAAGACTAAAAAGTGCTAACTGCAAAAACAGATATAGAGGCAGAACAGTATAGACTGAAAGAGGCAGAACAGCATATACTGAAAGCTCCTGCACAGCCAAATGATGCTGAATGCAAAAACTAAGGGACATCTTGATGGATTATGTTTTCTCTTGGTCGTCTTGTTTTTGAATTGGACATTGTTAATCTCATGCAGTGCTGCCCACATGGACTGAAAAACAATGAATATTTATACAGTGAACGTTTTTGTGAGAAAGTTTATATTTAGCATTGCGTTCCAACTTAAGGTGGCCATACAGATTTAAGATACAAATTGCTCTTTCGCATGAAGACAGCAGCTTATCCTCCCGGCACGTTGATGCCATCCTAATCCAAAGTGTATCTGTAGGCCCCCCATGGAAAATGTGGGTGGCCAATGAGGCCCAGTCTGCATGTTTAGCAACTTGCTGTGTATGGCCAGCTTTGTACCAGGAGGAGTACACAGATAAATATCATTTAAAGCCTTTTTCTGAATTATGTCCACACCTGCTTAGAACTCACCTGCCACCAGTTTGGATCTTCTCTGTTAACTATGTGAAGGATCTCTCCTTTGGAGAATTTCAATCCTGCTTCTTTGCATGGGATTAGGTTATCGCTGAATGGATTGTAATCAAAGTGGCACTTCACAAATACCTTAAACAGAGAAAACACAGTTTGCCTTCATCTTGTTGTGATCTTACAGTTGCCTGTGCCTAATATCCTGCATACATTTCCTGGGCTGTAAAACTAAAAACAGTTTAACCTTATAAAAGAAAATGTAATTCAATGTTATTAGGCAAAATTGTAAGTTTAATTTAAATCTCCTTTAACTGAAATTAAGGCTTACGCTTATAACATTGTATTCCTGTCAAGTTTTAATAGTTTATCCATCTTCAATTCTATTTCAACCCTTATTAGGTAATGCTGGGCATGACAAGAGTGTGGACTGGCTTTGCATTCCCCAAATCTTCTGCACCAGCCTCACTAAAGGAAAGAAGTCCTATATGGGTGGGCGTCTTTTGGTTTTGGGCAACATACATGTGTGAGGACTACAAAGACATATAAAGATCATATGATCAATTATATAATTATATACAGATAGGGGACCTGTTATACAGAATGCTTGGGACCTGGGGTTTTCGGGATAATGGATATTTCAGTAATTTGGATCTTTATTCCTTAAATCTACTAGACAATCATGTAAACATTAAATAAACCCAATCGGCTGGTTTTGCTACCAGAAAGGATTAATTCTATCTTAGTTTGGATCAAGTACAGGGTACTGTTTTATTATTACAGAGAAAAATAAAATAGTTTTTTTTTTTAAACGTGGATTATTTGGATATAGGAGTCTATGGGAGATGGCCTTTCCATAATTTGGAGCTTTCTGCATAATAGGTTTCCTGATAAGGGATCCCATACCTGTATACTATTATTAGTGGGACTGAATGCAGAAGAGAATAATCAAGAGACTGACCTGTTGAGGGCTGACTGTATCTTTGTAACTTGGGAGTATTTTTAGAGTAACACTGCCACTTATACTCTTTAGCAGTTCCTGTAATTCTTTGGGGTTGCTTCCAACATCATGGCCATTGATTTCTTTAATGATATCGCCCACATGAAGAAGACCCTGCCGGTCAATCATTCCACCATGAAGAATTCGAGCTATAACCAAGTTATTATTTTCAACCTTAAATGTCACACCCTAAGAAAATAAAAGTACAGATTTAGCATCAATAACACTGTGCATATTGATGTAAACTGTGCATGCTTACCATCAATTATACAACATGCAAATACAGTTTAGTGCAGGGGTGTCCAACCTTTTGGCTTCCCTGGGCCACATTGGAAAAAGAAAAATTGTCTGGGGCCACACATGAAATACACAAACACTTTTGATTTGTAAAAGTGAAGACAGTAAAGAACTACAAAACCAGTTGGATAACCAGATAGAGCTATACATGCGACAACTGGAAATTAAATAGACATATCATATTATTATTACTACTAACTGGGCAATGGGCAGAGTCCCCTCTCCTGCCTACTCCTATATCCTTTGCAATATGAAGTTTCCTCGGGCACCAAGGGTTTCAAGCTGGGCCACATTCAAATCCATCCTGGACCGCAGGTTGTGCACGCCCGGTTTAGTGTTTTGTTTTTCAAACTTGGCTTGCAACAGTGTACGGAATAACTTCGTTTTGCAAACTATATGAATATAAAATGAGGGTGCAGACAGAATTGACTGTGTATCATAAACACTAGGGAAAATATTTGTGTAAGCAGTAAGTTTGAATAACAAGTATTAATAAGCTGCATATACATCCTCCCATTGGAGTAACTAGTGGGGGTGGGGAGTTGTAAACAAGCTACTGTGTAGCCAAGGGGCAGCCATTCAACATTGAAAAAGGAGAAAAGGTACAAGATGCACAGAAGATAACAGATAATCTCTATAGCATACAATGGGATTCTTCCAAATGTTTCCGTTATCTGCTGTAAATCCCCTGCTTGCATGGCTGCCCCCACAGCTACACAGCAGCTTGTTTATATAAACTATAGCTGTTTTTCTAAAGCAAACACACCAGTTTTTTCCAGTGCAGAGCAACAGTGCAATATAACTTCATTACTTTAAAACTCTTTCATTTTTGGTGCTACAGTTCCTTTTAATTGTGACTGCCAATTACTACAAATCAACTCACCAATGGTTCTCCTGCTCTTTTGTGAATTCCAACCATACGAATGGCATCTACTGGTGCAATCTGATTTCCCGAAGAATTGACTTCTGGACTAGAAGGAGGAGAGTCATAGCATTTTGATGCTACAATGTCGTGGGCCTCTAAAAGAGACTGAAAGAAATCAGATAAGTAAATCCTTGACAGTAGATGGTCTTAAATCATATTAGTATTAATAGTCATTATATTCTATTACATAGCTTATCGGTTATCTGATATGTAACCTGTACCATTCCTCCTTTTTAGATTGAATTGCTGCGCCATGGCTACACAGTAGTCTATAGCGATGCACCGAATCCACGATTCGGTTTGGGGTTCGGCCTTTTTCATTAGGATTCGGACGAATCCTTCCGCCCAGCCGAACCGAACCCTAATTTGCATTTGGCCCATAACAATGTGCCTCAGGAAAAGCAAGGAGTATTTCAATTCCAGTGCATGTCTTAATGAACGTAACGAAATTGGACCAGCAGAACTGGTGGCTTGGATTATATGCCTATAATAAAAAAGGAGCTAATTGTAAATGGACGAGCATCAAAGGTAGGGTGATGAGTGATGTGGGCAACTGAATGGCCTTTATAAACGCATCTCTATTTGAGGTGTACTCTCACATCCCCTTATTAAATATATGCTAAAATAACTTCTTCCTTTAATTAAGGACGCATTCTTTGCAAGAGTCAAACAATATACTCTTTTTAAAACTATGAATCTGAATTTTCATTTTATTCATTAGTAAGTTTCTGAATAATTCACATACCTGGAAGTGTGGCTCCTTAAGTATGCCAATTAATTCGTGAGCATTTTTATCGTCATCCTCTAAAGAACTAATATCTGTAATAATGTCATTTAATAGCTCAACGTTGTTTTCACTAACAGCTTCCAGCTTTGTCTCTTCGAGGCGTTCATGTGCCTAAAATAAATGAAAAAATAAGTCTGAAGTGATGACTTTGTTCACCGATAGGATAATGCAGGCTTTTTTTTTTACTCAAGTAAATGTAAAACATGGTTGAATGGACCTTCAGATTTATAAATGTAAACATATGATGTTGTAAAGTCTATAAAACTTGAATGGAGGATAGAAAAAACTAGGAATGGGTCCAGGCCCTAAGTGAAGAACAGAAGTTATCGACTACGTACACTGAGCCTGATTAGTTGCTTACTAAACCTATATATTAGGGATGCACCAAATACACTATTTTGGATTCGGCCGAACCCCATGAATCCTTCAAGAAAGATTTGGTTGAATACTGAACCGAAATCTTAATTTGCATATGCAAATTAGTGGTGGGAAGGGGAAAACATTTTTTACTTCCTTGTTTTGTGACAAAAAGTCATGCAATTTCCCACCCTGCCCCGAATTTGCATATGCAAATTAGGATTCGGTTCGGCTAGGCAGAAGAATTCAGCCGAATCCGAATCCTGCTGAAAAAGAATCCTGGCCGAATACCGAACCGAATCCTGGATTAGGTGCATCCCTACTATATATATGATTATATAAGCTGAGAAATGAATGATTTAATTCATTGGTGAAGATTATTATCATCTGCTGTTTATATAGCTCCAGCACATTTATGTAGTTAAACATTTATAGAGATTGTAGTGATCATTTATATCAGTCCCTGCACCAGTAGATCTTACAGTCATTGGTCCCTATTACATTCACACATACTAGGGGCAATTTTATCAGAAAATAATTAACCTGCCTCTAGTTTTTGGGAGTGTGAAAAGAAAATTTGAGTACCAAAAGGAAACCCACACAAACATAGAAATTCTTTACTGACAGTGCCCATGGTGCAATCAAACTGGACCCCAGCAATGCATACCTCCCAACTGTGCTGTTTTTTTGTGGGACAGTCCTGATATTGTCTTTGATAGGGGATACTGTCATGGGAAAAATGTTTTTTTCACAATACATCAGTTAATAGTGCTGCTCCAGCAGAATTCTGCAATGAAATCTATTTCTCAAAAGAACAATTTTTT
>CM044442.1:32813746-32824055 GCA_024363595.1 Xenopus borealis | reverse complement strand
AGGCAAGTTTGATTTTTCCTTCAATCCAGGACCTCATCAGCTAGATGATGTGGTCCTGAAACCCGTGTGCGTCCATTCGCATCATTGCATTACGCAAAACAATAAAGCAATAAGACAAAGATTTGCTGGGTCACAAAACATGGAGGAATGTAAACACTCATGTTTATGAATTAAACACCCCATCTAGCAAAACTTCATCAAAGAAAAATACAATAGAAGCCCGTTTATTTAGGAGAGAACTTAATAATAGTGTTCTACAAGGAAAACAGACATGATAATTATTTTTAATCAGTGCTGCCTCGTGCATAGCATAAGTGCCTGTTTTGGGTAATAAACTCTCTCAATGGCTAGGACAGCAAATAAGGCTGTTCTTAAAAATGCTTATTAATGCATTAAAATAAAAAAAAAACATAATTAGGATACTGAGCTGGACTGCTAGACTGGAATAACAGGTCAGCAACTAAAATTGCATATAAATTATTAATTCATATTCAAATGAAGAGCCACTGAATTCAGTATCAGTATTGCCAAGTTCTAGCACATGGGCTTGGACAGCGACATAACTAAATGTTCCTGGGCCCCAAAGAAAATTAATTTGAGGGCCCAAACATATCCAGAGGTTGTCCTATTTTACAAATATATGAAATTGCTTATTAATTAAGGGCCTCAAGGGGACCCCTTTACCTCACGGGCCCACCCTGCAGCTGTAGGGTCTGTTTCCTCAATAGCTACACCCTTGTACCTGGCAAAGGCCACACAAAATCAGCAGGCAGACTGTTTTTATTCAACAAAAGGAAACTGCTGAACAGATTAAAGCATATACTGTACTTGCAGGTTCAATGGTTTCCTATGTGTTCCCACTGGCAATTTGCATTGATTTGATTAAATTAGGGATGCACCGAATCCACTATTTTGGATTCGGCCGAACCCCCGAATCCTTCCCGAAAGATTTGGCCGAATACCGAACCGAACCCTAATTTGCATATGCAAATTATGGGTGGGAAGGGGAAAACATTTTTTACTTCCTTGTTTTGTGCCAAAAAGTCACGTGATTTAGCTCCCTGGCCCTAATATTCGGTTCGGCCAGGTAGAAGGATTCGGCCGAATCCGAATGATAAAGGCCGAATCCTGGCCGAATCCCGAACCGAATCCTGGATTCGATGCATCCCTAGATTAAATTAATTAATTAATTAATTAATTAATTAAAAGCTTTGGATATTTTTGTCACCCTGCAGGAGGAAATAATGGGATGTATCTATTTACA
The DNA here is from genome assembly GCA_024363595.1 of Xenopus borealis. Lineage (NCBI taxonomy): Eukaryota > Metazoa > Chordata > Amphibia > Anura > Pipidae > Xenopus > Xenopus borealis. Next base: position 32,822,791 of record CM044442.1, on the reverse strand, counting down.
CTGGAAACAAGCAATACAGCCAAAGTGTGAGCTACAAAGTGCCCGGTTTGTCCCTGCCTTAAAGTAATTGTTCAGTATAAAAATTTAAACTGGGTAAATTGATAGGTAGTACACAATAAAAAATGTTTCTAATGCAGTTAGTTAGCCAAAAATGTAATATATAAAGGCTGGAGTGACTGGATGTCTAACATAATAGCCAGAACACCGCTTCCTGCCTTGCAGCTGTCTTAGTTTCCACTGATTTGTTACCAGGCAGTAACCAATCAGTGACTTGAGGGGGGGCACTAGGCCATAACTGTAGCTTTTAAATCTGAGCTGAATGCTAAGGATCGATTGCAAACTCACTGAACAGTTATTTACCATGTGGCTCCCCTTCAGGTCATTGACTAATTAGAGAGCTGAAAAGCAAGAAGTAGTGTTCTGTTCTGTTAGCCAAAAATGTAAGGTATAAAGGCTGGAGTGACTGGATGTCTAACTATATTAAAAACAGTTTTTATTTTGTTTATTTTGTTGCCTGGCAGAAGAGGAGATTAGTTGCCAGGCAACTCAATCTACCCGAATCTGCCCGTCTGCCCCTACCCTTACCCAGTTTTAATTTTTACACTGAACTATTCCTTTAAAGGCATAGTATAATAGCCAAGTTTCCTTTTTTAAAATTAATATATCTATTTAATGCTTAGCATCCTTTGCCCAACTAAGCTTTCTTATCTCAGTGACTCTATTTAATCCTATTAATGGCTCACAATCTTGCAGCCATGCAAAGTGTGGGTTACAGACAGTGCCAACTTAAAGCTCTTTTATAAGATAACTGGAATCTTTGGCATAAGGTATGGTGGAACTGCTTCTTAGTAAGTGCAAAGGTTATGAAAGTATTTGCTTCACTATGGGTGTAACAAATAAACTTTTCCCTGTGGTCCCTGGTGGTCTAGTGGCCGGCAGGGATGCCTGCTGCATGCATACTCCTCCTCGCTGTGCCGGTTTCCCTATGGCGCGCAGCGTGCACTTCTGGGTTTTACATTCCAAGTTGATGACGTCATTGTGCATTGGTGCGAAATTCAAAAGTATATAAACGGATTTCAGTGTTTTCACAGTTCGTAAGGTTCTATTTAGTTGTTCCTGGGTGCTTATTTTTTGTGAATCCTGACTGATCTCCTGGTTATTGACCTTTGCTTGCCTGCACTCTGATCTTTCCAATCCTGACCCTATCCTGCCCGATTACTCAGAACTCTCCAATCTGACCGTTTACGTACTATCCTACGTTCTTCAATCCTGATCCCGGCCTGTCTGACTATTCTCTATTCTGCTTGTGCTGGCCAGGCCTGCCTGATCCACGCTGTGTTGTCTGGCCTGTTTTCCAAGTGGAATTCCTCCTAGTATCCTTGGTGAAACAATCATGCCCCTTTCCTTGTCCAGAAACTTTTTCTTTGCTCCCCTCTTAGTAAGGCCTTGAGGCATCCAATTAGCCGAGGGCTCCTCCTGAGATGAAAGGCGGCTGTTCTAGGCAGAATCAAAAGCCAGGGAGTCTAGCACTGGTTCTGGATTTAGGGTGCTGTTTGTTACAATGGGGCCTACTTATTATGCGGTGTAAAATGCAATTCACCAGAAAAACGGTATAAAAAGCAATTTAAAATAAACAGTGAACTGGTTTTTTCACCATTATATTACACTGCTTCAGACCTATGCAGGTAATTTACAGTGGAAGTTGCTCATAGAAAAATCACGAAAAAATTGCCATTTTTAGGACTTTTTTTACGTGGTAATGTCTGGGGAATTTTCCCGCAGTTTTTTAAACCACATAATCTGCCCCTTGATCTTACCCCGATAGTTCTTAAAGGAAAACTATACCCCCAAAATGAATAAGTTAAGTAGCATATTACCAAACTGGTGTATATATATATATATATATATATATATATATATATATTTAAGAAAATTTACCCTTTTATATCTCTTGCCTTGAACCACTATTTCGTGGTGGTCTGTGTGCTGCCACAGAGATCATCTGACCAGAAATTCTGCAGCTCTAATTGTAACAGGAAGAAATGTGGAAGCAAAAGACAGACTTTGGGGGGAATGTAATTAAATTCGCAAATGGTAATTTTCTGTTTCTGATTACCCAATGGTAAATACTAGGGATGCACCGAATCCACTATTTTGGATTCGGCTGAACCCCTGAATCCTTTGCAAAAGATTCGGCCGAATACCAAACCAGATCCTAATTTGCACATGCAAATTAGGCATGGGAAGGGGAAAACATTTTTACTTCCTTGTTTAGTAACAAAAAGTAATGTGATTTCCCTCCCCACCCCTAATTTGCATATGCAAATTAGGATTCGGTTCGGCCAGTAAGAAGGATTAGGCCGAATCTGAATCCTGCTGAAAAAGGCCAAATCCTAACCGAATCCTGGATTCTGTGCATCCCTAGGTACATACTATTAAAAATTTATATTATTATGAAAATGGTTTATTTATATGAAGCAGGGTTTTACATATGAGCTGTTTTATGCAATATATTTTTATAGAGAACTAAATTGAAAGTAGGGTAAAATTTTCATTTAAGGTCCCCAAATGAGCCAATCTTTCCCGTCAGGCCCACCTTGGATGGACGATATTGTGGTACCAAGATTGTTTGGCCCTTTGCATTACATCAAAGGGGAACGAGGAACTTATCAATGAGCTACTGCAGTCCTCAATCCAATAGAAAAATCAAGCCTGTCAGATCGAGATCTGGACAATTTTTGGACAGATATTGATAGGAAAGACCTGTCGGAGGCTCCCATACACAGTGCCAAATCAGTCTAATCATTCTTAAAACTATAACTGAATGGCTGGACTGAAGTGTCTTACAATCACTGCTTCAAGCAGTCAAAAAAGTGACAATAACTTTAAAAAAAAAAAAAAAAAGTGAAATCTTGCTTTCCCCCTAAAATGTCTCAAGAGGAGTTTAAATTTTGCCAAAAGATGCATGCTGTAAAATCTCATGACTAATTAATAGAACATTTCAAAATATCAATATATCAGGGATACATGACTTCAAAATACTATTACAATCCCTAAATGCACTGTATGAAAAAAATGCATGATCCTTTTTACACCTCCATTATAAAAACAAGCGTTGCTCTGTACAATAATAGTCTGCCATGTGCAAATGTACAAATAAAAGCAGTTGTGGGAAGAGAACTCATAGCAAAGATAAAAATGTAAAATTAAATTAATTATATGATCAAAGACTAGAAGCAGCTTCATAATCTAACCTCCATGTAACATGGATTCACAAACACAGTTCATAAAAGAAAACTGATAAAGTAATATATTAATATAAAAAGGAGAGAAATGTGGAAATGAATGATACATGTCTATAAATGTAAAATATAATTACACATGCACATATGGCAGACTGAAAAAAAAATGGCAATTGTTCTTGTACATCTGCCATGTAAGCGGATCCAGGAGGGCTTCAGCTTAATCATTCCACAGAAAGCAGATTTAAGACACCCTTGTCATTTTTAATGTAATCCCTATAAGGAAAATCATTTATAATGTAATCCCTGCAAGGAAAATCATAAGAGTTTAAGGGCTCTTCCAGACGAGGAGATTGCAGGGAGATTTGTTGCCTGCAACAAATCGCCGCGTGTTTGGGGCAACAAATCTCCCTGAATCTCTTCCCCCGGTCTTGCGCCCGCTAAAGTGTAAAGTCGCCTGCGCCTATTCACACGCGGCGCTTTTGAAAAATCGCTCGAAAATGCATTTTCGATAAAATTGTGAAAGAAAAACTAGTAAAACGACTTTTCCAGATTTGTCGCAGAAAACTTCGACTTTTTCGGATCTGATGCCATCATATTTACATAGTTACATAGTTAAATATTATTACAGGAAACCCAGCGTACATCAGGATATCTTCAGGTCTTCTCTTCTACATGAACTAGGCAGGTCTAAGTTAGAGTACTTTTTTATTCAGACTTTTTTACACCCTTGGGGTTTAAATAAATCCCCAAGAATTTTAGGTTTTTTTTCCCCACGAAAAAATTGTGTTTTACCCCTTTCAAAGGTCAATGAGATAAATTCAAACTTTGATAACCAACACCCTAAGTGCATGGGCACACATGAGTTTTTATGGCGCGGTTCGCGGAACGGTTTTTTAAAAAGCCAACCACCGTGTAAATACACTAGCCTAGTGTGCCATTGCCTAAGCATGTAACGGCTTAGTGTATTTACGTGGTGGCCAGCTTTTTTTTAAAAAAGTGAACTGCTCCATGAAAACACATGTGTACCCATGCCCTTAGTGTCTATAATGTTGAATGTAAACCATGGCAGAGATACCTATAATTAATAGTACAGGTATATGATCTATTATTCAGAATACTCAGGACCTGGGAGTTTCCCAGATAAGGGACCTTTCTGTAATTTGGACCACCATACCTTGTCTGCTAAAAGCATTCAAGCAAGAAATAAAGCTAACAGGATTGTTTTGCTTACAATAAAGTTTCTTGCAGCTTAGTTAACATCAAGGGGCAAATTTATCAAATTTGTGTGAAGAATTCAAAATTTGATTGAATTGAAAAATTTTGATTGGTCGAATTTTCAAAATATGCAAATTAAGTGACTTCGCCCATCAAATTTGAAAAATCTATTCGATCATTTGATGGTCATAGTACTACCCCTTTAAAAATGTATTCTATGTAACAATTCACCAAATTAAACCTACCGAATTGCAATATTAGTCTATGGGAAGCCCCCATAGGCTTTTTTTTCTAAGTAATGTTTGAAGAGAAATCCTATGACTGTATGCTTCGATTGTTTGAAACTTCCGATTTTTTTTCGAACATTTGGAGGAAATTTTACGTTTTTTTTCGTAAAACCGTACGATTTTGTTGAGAAATCGAATAGCAGTAAAATCCAACAAATGTTCGATTTTGTCGGATTTTAATTCGAAAAATTGTAAAAGGGTCGAATTCGAGGGCCCTCGATATTTGGTGCTTGATAAATCTGCCGCCAAGTAAAAAAGTTCATTATTAAACAGAATGAGTCATTTGGCACCTTCTGGCTAACAGGTTTCTGATTAAAGGAATCCATACCTGTAAAGATTAGAGTGGTCTAGAAAACATGGTTTATAAACTAATGCCATATTGAAAATGGAAGTATGTTTTAGACCAGACTGGCCAACAGTTTTAGTTGCAATAAAAACCATGGCTTTATCTGCAGAATACTACAATTTTAATTAAAAGAAAACCCATAACATTTTTGCCTAAAATGCAGCTCTACCCAAATTAACTGGTACATCAACAACCTCTAGCACAAATAATTGCAACTGCATCCTCAACTTTGGTACTTTTTTATGGTGCCTTTATAGAAAGTGCCAAAAAACGATTAGAACGATCGATCAAACGATCTTAATTTGACTGAAAATGACCAAAAAACCTTCGACTATCCAATTTGGCCAATTTGATGGTCGAATTTTACCACTTCGAAATTCGACCCTTAGTAAATCTGCCCCCTAGAATCCCATTTAACAAATTCACGTGAACTTTTTTTTTTTAATTGAATATACTCACAATTCGACTGGAAGATTAAGAAAAATTGAATGTCTAATATTCAATCAAAAAAACTTTAATGCCCAAATGGCTCAAGGGCCCTGTGCCATTGACTTGTACATGAACTCAGCAGGTTTTAGGTGGCAAATATTCAAATTAGGAATTCGAATTTACATTTGAATACAGGGATTAAAATTTTAATTTACTAGTCGAACATTGCTAAATCTGCCCTTTAAACTTCTATTCCAGTGTAACGCTGCACTTTCACCACATCTCCTCTTTGGAAAGTATAACAACCAAGATGAACCAGTTGTGGCTATGGAGTAAGGGAATGAATAATGTTTATAGGTTTACACAGTGGTTATTGTATTGATTAAGGCTGGAGCATTTTTCTATGCAAACTGGAAAAAGTAAATATAACAATATTTACACAACAACCTTAAAATGTATTGAACAATTAGTATTATAAATTTGATACAACATGCAGAAACTCTAACCTGAACTATTCACATTTGCTGTCACTGTTTTGTACAGGAACAGGTTATGTTGCTTACCTGCATTGTTGCTTCATTCTAGGAATTATTGAAGATATTTAAATAAAAAAAGAAATATTGTGCCGCACCCCTGACCTAGGTGCCCCTACCCAAATGAGACGAGGCTAAATCAAACAAAGAAAATGCTGTGACAAACTCTGTTGCTATCTAGAAGCCAAGCTTCAAGATGCAGCAGTGTTCCGTATGACACCTGCTGTTAAAATCCTAGAATGCTGTACTACATGTTGCAGGTGTCACTTCAAAACATGTACAGGTATAGGATCCATTATCCGGAAACCCATTATCCAGAAAGTTCTGATTAATGAAAAGGCCATCTCCCAGACTCCATTTTATCCAGATAATCCAAATTACCAATTTTCTTTTCTCTGTGAGAATAAAACAGTACAGGTTTGGGACCCGTTATCCAGAATGCTCGGAACCAGGGGGTTTCTGGAAAAGGGATCTTTCCTTAATTTGGATTTTTATATCTTAAGTTTGCTATAAAACCGTGTAAACATTGAAGGGGTGTTTCACCTTCAAGTTAACTTTTAGTATATTGTAGGAGGGTGAATTCTAAGAAACTTTTTAATTGGTCTTCATTATTTATTTTTCATAGTTTTTTAATGATGTAATTTTCTTCTGTTTCTTTGCAGTTTTCAAATGGGGGTCACTGACACCATCTAAAAACAAATGCTCTGTAAGGCTACAAATGTATTGTTATTGCCACTTTTTATTACTTCTCATTCTATTCAGTCCCTCTCCTATTCATATTCCAGTCTCTTATTCAAATCAATGCAGGGTTGCTAGGGTAATTTGTACACTAGAAACCAAATTACTGACACTGCAAACTAGAGAGCTGCTGAATAAAAATCTAAATAACTATAAAACCACAAACAATAAAAAATGAAAACCAATTTCAAATTGTCTCAGAATGTCACTCTCTACGTTATACTAAAAGTTAACTCAAAGGTGAACAACCCCTTTAAATAAACCTATCTTAGTTTGGATCAAGTACAAGCTACTGTTTTATCATTACAGAGAAAAAGGAAATCATTAAAAAAAAACAAAAACAATTAGATTATTTGATTATAATGTAGTCTATGGGAGATGGCCTTTCTGGACAGTGGGTTTCTGTATTAGTAACATAACCAGCCCATTGTGCTTATTTAATGCTTTCATGATTTTGTAGTAGATTTTAGGTATGAAGATCCAAATTACAGTAAGATCTATTATCAGAAAGCCCCAGGTGCTGAGCATTCAGGATAACAGGTCCCATACCTGTATACCAATAAGTTAGGCATAGTCTAACCATCTACCTATACTAATCAACTACAAAAACATTTGAAAAAAAATGAATAATGCTCTAAGATGGAAAATATATTTCAGCTTCTGAAGGTTAAAGGGTGGGTTTACCTTGAAGTTAACTTTTTTGTATGTTATAGAACAGCGGTTCTCAACCTGGGGGACGGGACCCCTTTGGGGGTTGAACCACCCTTTCACAGGGGTCACTTAAGGGGTTCCAGGAGCAGGTTCGTCTCTCTCCCCACTAGCCCTGGGGCAAGGTTGTAGCTCTCCGGGTGCTGGCGCTGGCAGTAGTAGTTCAGTAACCTGTGTAGGGAAGCCAGTTGCACTATAACTTTATATATCCGCTTAGTAGGGACTGCCATACAGCTCTCCCTGCCCATTTAAAATTGGTAAAATTAACATGGCAATTGGGGTGTGACCACAAAATGTGTTTGCCGCACTACACACGGAAAACAAACCTTTATGCAGCCACGCTGTCTCCTGTACTTTCCTAACAATCCGCTCTGGCTGGCAACGAAAATATTTTAATATTTTATAGTTGGGGGTCACTACAACACGAGGAACTGTTTTAAAGTGTCGCAGCATTAGGAAGGTTGAGAACCACTGTACTAGAATGTCCTGTTCCCAGCAACTCTGCACTTGGTGTTCATGGCTTATTTTTAGAGTTTTTTTTAATGATCTGTCTTCCTCTTGGGTCTCTTTTATTGACCCTTGGTGCAAAAAATTATTGCTTTGTAAGGCTACAATTTTACAGTTACCTTTTATAACTTATGATCTTATTCAGTCCCCCTCCTATTCATATTCCAGTCTCTCATTCAAACTACTGCCTGGTTGCTAGGATAAATAAAACCAGATAGCTGCTGAAATACCAAACTGGACAGCTGAATTACCCCTTGATCGTATGCGCCGAAAGTTCACCGATTGAACTTCATGAACTTTCAGCGCATGCACAGTAGTATAAACCGCCAAATGCGTCCTACCGCATGTGCCACAAAGAGCCGACGGACCCAGGAAGAAGACATTGCGTCCGGGAACCTACGCGTAGGGGACCTGCATGAAGGGGTAAGTAGCCACTTAGGGGCATTTGCGGGGAGAGGTAGGCTGGGGTGGAGGAGGGCCTATGGGTGGAGGAGGTTAGCGCTCGAGGGATTGAAATCCCCTTTAAATTTTCAACGTATTGAGAGAGCAGTTACTTCATGCATGCTGGTGTGGCTGCTGCAAGGCTGTGAGAAGCTGTCAACACCATATATAATGTTAGACTATATTTACACGGAGATTTACACAAGGTCAATATAAGCAAAGTGACAAAAGGACATCCATAAAGGCTAGAAGAAAAGTTTTGCTATAAATATAGTGAGGCTTTCTTTACTGAAAGGCCTTCCGATTATGAAGTTTTGTACCAGCACTGGTCAAAACAAGTGATTTGTTGGCAAGTTTTTAAAAATGGTTAGAAAATGTGTATAAATACTAGAGAGAGTCTAATTAATGATCTACTACTGATGTTCTGGGGTAATTTCCCTTCTGCATGGCCAAATTACAACTATAGCATGGGATCACTTACTCCTCTTTCTTTTTGGTAACTAGACACTGCTATATAATTTTCATTAACTGCACTGATACCTTGACATTGTTATCTATGTACAGTTTCTCCAACACCAGCAGCTCCAGAACACACA
>CM044442.1:32743604-32767475 GCA_024363595.1 Xenopus borealis | reverse complement strand
GCAGAGAGGGCCAGGATGCTAGCACAGAGAGCATAATTGCACTCTCTGTGCTAGAATAGCAAGATTTCTGGTTTGAAAACTGGAAATTCAGCTCTTAAAGTACCAGGAGCTGCATTTTTGCCGCCCCTGGTACCTAGTGGGGCACTGCCGCCTGAGGCAAGTTTCTCAACTCGCCTCATTGGCGGTGTGCCCCTGTAAGTCATTATCACCATTTCAGCTTAGCTCTGCATCTACTGGGTTATTTTAACCTAGCCATAATCATTTATATCTCCAGATGCTGCCCCTTGATCAGAATGGTATTTATATTTAGATGTGATTTGCTTCAACCTAAATTTTGAGAATTGTTTGGAATGTAATCATTCCAAAATTGACAATGATTCTTCTGTGTGCAGGAAAGTACTGCAAAATCCTTGCACTTATCCCTCTGCAGTAGTTCCCTGTAAGGGAGCTGGCATAATGCCTGTGTCTGTGTGTTGTAAGCAGTTACCCAGCAACCAGCTGCACTGTGCACTACAGATCTCAGCACTACAGGAAGTTACACAGCTGCTGGGGAGGGGCTATCAGGAAAAGGAAGCAACAGAGCCTGGCAGAGAACAGCCTGGTAGAAAGAATCACTTGGTGGACAGAGAGAAAGAGAAACTGCTGGTGGGCACAGAGAGCTGGGAGGCCCATCAAAAGCAGACATTCGGATCAGGCTGGCACAGGGACGCCAGGTACTTTGCGTGGAGTGACAGAGAAATCCAGATTGGAGAAACCATCATCAGCAGTGGAATTCCATCTGAATATCCAAAGGGGCTGGCACTGCAGGGCTTCAAGTGCTGGAGGCCTGTGCACGTGGTGTTGAGGCAGAAGAGGACAGTTACTGGCAAATTGTCTTGCCATATGAGAAGGAACATAGTGACATTGAGGATGAAGTGGGAGCTGATTTGGAGGATTCAAACCCCCCTTCCACTGGCACGCCACAAATACCTGCCGCTGGTCACAGCCTGTTTGAAGTGCTGCCTGAGAGAAAACTGAAATACATTACATTGAGTGAGAGTTTGAATTCTGCGGGGAGGAACCCACCTCTAAGTGTTGTCTTTGAAGAAGCCCAGCTTGTTGAAGTATTGGCACAAGCTAGTGGGAATTTGAGACATTTGAGAAAATTATAAGAGACTAAAAATAGATTTCGGATGTGTTATAATAACATTTTGTTTTTGCAGGGTGTGGCATTATTGTAATACTCTTTATAGCTAACTATATAAAAGCTTTTTGAACTCTGAGATCCCTTCTCCAGGGTCCACCACTTTCTGATCCAAAACTTCCTGGCTCTTTGCACACTATGGTCACTCTGAGATATACGTATGTTTATAGTGTATCCAGATTCTGCACCTGCTATTAATCCAGTAAGAATATTGTATGAGATGTTATTGATGCACCTGACATCTGCTACAGATGGTTCTGGGGTTGGAAGTCAAGCTTATATCCAAAAAGAATATAACCGAATCAGTAGGCAGAGTGTACACTAGAGTATAAACATGCTTTCAGCATACTACTTCTCCTTGGTATATCAAAGAGCTGCTGTTACTTACAGATCATGAATGTCTTACATCTCTGTGCTGTACTATAACCTTGTCTAGTCTGTCACTTGCTATGCTTCGTTCATAGGTTGAATGCCTCTTATACACTCTGTAACAGGAAATTCCCACACTCCATGTGGGCAAATATGAAGTTACTACCTGGGTCTTCAAGAACATAAGGGAACTGCTTCATATATTTCAAATGCTTAAAGGAAAACTATACCCACAAAATGAAAACTGAGCACTGTGCCTCCATCTTACTCATAGATCTAAAGGCTTCATCGCCCTCGAAAATAGTCTTGTTATGTAGTACTGCATGTTCACAAGTCTGGCTAGGCTCAAGGCAGCCTTGAAAAATACAGTACAATAAGTTTTGTTTTTTCAGATATTTACTTTTTTGTTGTGGTTGCTAGGGTAATAATTACAGCTCCAGAAAGCTAGAACGGAAGATAAATAGGAGATATTCTGAAAAGAAAGATAAACAATAGCAAAATAATACAGAATAGGAAACCTATTAATTGATGAAACAAACAAAATTGTTGGATAGAATAGGTCGGTCTACTTCATACAAATTAACATCATCTTAAATCTTTAAAGGAAGTGGTCTTTATGTGTAGGTGTAGAAATGTTTTTATTGTACTTGTGCTGTGTTGTTTACAGACTAAGAAACCTATCCCAATGTGACATGTACATGTTCTTACTGAAGCACAGAGAATGTCAACAAAACAAAATTTTTTTTTACTTACATAGTTAGTAAGTTCCCCTTTATACAGCAGCAAGAGATATTGCAGAAGGACTGATACTATGATCAGTTTCAAGCTTAAAGCTATCCACAGATCAATGGTTCTGGCCCCAGAAGCTTTAGTGAGTTTTTCTGGCCTGGGCACTAAGAGGTTATTGCTTCTTTGTATGTTCCAGTGATCCCAACCAGTAGCATATGTCAAGCAGGGTTAGACTGGGATAACTGGGACACTGGGGGAAAAACCCCAGCACAGGCCCTCTCCTTTTATCTGCCGAGTCCCAAGAAAGAAAATTTGTGTCACAGTGCGAGACTGAGCTTACCATGTGCAGTGCTCACCGCCCTAGAAGTGTGGAACCTGGTGACCCCCCGTGCTACCGTCGAACCCTGAAAATTATTATTAGTCTCTTAACACAATCACTTCCTATACTGTTTTCATATTCTCCTTGTGTTTGTGTTTCCTCCAGATACTCCCATGCCCCATGGAGCATGGGGGTTTGCTTCTGCTAAAAATGACCATAGTCTGTGTGAGAATGTCTTAGGACCTTTACAATGTAAGCTCACTGGAGCAGGGACTGATGTGAATGATATATATTCTATGTAAAGCTCTGAGAAAATGTGTTGGAACTTTATAAATAACAGATAATTACAATATCAACAAGTTCACGTAAGGTTATGGGTCCTGTGCCAGGCCTGTATTCATACTGTAAGATAGGGATGAGTACAACTAAATTAATTTTAAGTGAAACACCATCTTAATGAACCTTACTCAGTTAATGTAATCACTGCTTTCTATGCCAAATGAGAAAGGGACCAAATAAAGTCACTGGAGGGGAAAGATTAGAAATATGTCTCATTTAACGGCAAGTTTCTTTCTATCACATTCTGCAATTTCATATAAACAAGAATGTATTTAAATGTAAGCCTCATTGTCCACAGTTACAGACTTCATTAATATTAACAGTACATGTACAATATTCCTTAGATAATGAAACGGCTACTCAAGTTTAGAGTTCCAGACAGGAATGTTAAGACACTGTTAGACATCATAGCAGATTAAACAAATATATATTTTAAATAAAAATATTGGGAAATTTTTCCTTAAAGGTACCAAATTGAATTCTAACATAATTAGTTAGAGCCAAGAAAATAGGAAGGGTTTGGTTGTAACTGGGCATGGTCTCTGATTAGGGTAAGGCTTAAATTGTTGCAGTTTTGTTTAGCCTGGAATGTTATGGGGAATTATATTGCATGGAGGGAACACCCTCTCAGAATGCATTACACAATTAGAATGTATGCCTATTAGTTGTTTTCCTTAAAGGGGTGGTTCACCTTTGAGATACGTTTTAGTATGATGTAGAGAGTGATATTCTGAAACAATTTGCAATTGTTTTTCGTTTTTTACTATTGAAGGTTTTTGAGTTATTTAGCTTTTTCAATTTGCATTTTAAGCAAAGTGGTAGCTAGGGTTTAAATTCCCCTAGCAACCATACATTGATTTGAATAAGAGACCGAAATATGAATAGGAGAGGCCTGAGAGATGAACAATAAAAAGTAACAATAACAATACATTTCTAGCCTTACAGAGAATTTGTTTTTAGATGGGGTCAGCGACGCCTATTTGAAGTCAGAAGAAAAACACAAATGACTATAAAACAAATAAAACAAACCAATTAAAAAGTTGCTTAGTATTGGCCATTCTATAACATACTAAAAGTCACCTTAAAGGTGAACAACCGCTTTAAAGGAACAGTGACATCAAAAAACCGAAATGAAATTAGTGTTTGAAACCATTGCCCTGCACTGGTAAAATTTTGTGTTTGCTTCAGAAACACTACTCTAGTTTATATAAGCAAGCTGCTGTGTAGCCATGGGGGCATCCATTTAAAGTGGACCCGTCACCCAAAAAAAAATATTCAAAATCCTATTTTATCACATTAGTCAAGCAAAATAATCTTGTTTTTTTCAGTCTGAGAATTCATAATTATTTCAAGCAGGCAGGAGCCATTTTGTGGATACAAGCCTTGTATCATCTCAGAATCTTGTTTGAGCACCAGAATGGGGGACCCGATGTCTATCCCCATGTCCTGGCTACACAATTAAATGGTTAAGAGAACTGGGGGAATGTGTGGGGAGCACTAAGGCATAGAGGAGTGGCAGACAATATCACAGAGCTTATCTGCTGTGTATCCTGTGTCTTTTATTCTTTTTTCAGCTTTGAATGGCTGCCCCCATAGCTACACAGCAGCTTGTTTATATAAACTATAGTATAATAACTGAAGCAGACACACCAGTTGTACCCGTGCAGAGCAGTCAGTACATTATATTTTCTTACTTTAATAAGCTTGAATTTTTTTTATTACTGTTCCTTAAAGAAAGTGCCCAATTAGAGACAATGCAATGCAATAGTTATCTATGCTATGTACCTACATGGACATTTAATGCTACCTAACACCACATTTATGGTAATGCCCCCTTTGTTTGGCACTTGGACAAGTACCCTCAAAATCGAGCCTCATCTTGTCTTTATAAAAATAATGAACATAACACTCAACATAATTGACAAGGTTATGTAACCCCTTCTTGGCCACCCCCTGTGCCATAAGTTATACACTATTGCCTTCTTATCATATGCCAGGTCCTGAGTCCCCTTTGCAAAGTGAAAGGGTACTGGGAATTTACCTGTCATGGCAGAGCAGTCCACCTAATGGGATCCAGGAATACACAATAGTTTCACCCTCAGTTGCTGTGTATATATTAGGAGAAAGTGCAAAGTAAACATGCAAGTACATATTACCGACCCATCACCATAGGGAACCCATTGCAGTCCAATTCTGGTATAGGTATAGGACCTGTTATCCAGAATGCTTCGGACTTGGGTTTTTCCAGATAATGGATCTTTCCGCGATTTAGATCTTCATACCTAAATTCTACAAGAAAATCATTTAAACATTAAATAAACACAAAAGACTGGGTTTGCCTCCAATAAGGATTGATTATATCTTAGCTTGGATCAAGTACAAGGTATTTGTTTTATTATTACAGAGAAAAGGAAATCAATTTAAAAAAAAATTGATTATTTGGATAGAATGGAGTCTATGGGAGACAGACATTCTGTAATTTGGAGCTTTCTGGATAATGGGTTTCTGGATAATGGATCCCATACCTGTAACTCCTTGCCAGGCAAGTCCCACACTCCACTCCTGGTGGAGAAAGATTCTCAGTCCCTTTTCACCAAAGAGCTCTTAACTTTCTCCAGGTAGCAATATCTGCTCAAATACCTCTCCGGCTGGACAGAGGGAGTTGGACATTGCAGGCATACAAACAACATCTGTATCTTTAACAGGGACACATGTTGGATCCTTTCACTGCCCTTCAACAGGCACAACTCACCAGGGGACTCACACAGATGGGCTGCCTCACACAGAGCTGGAATATCACACCACGTTTACACAGCATGATTAATAGGCTCCATTGCATCTTTTTTTAAATATTTGATATAGTCTCCGTTCACTAAAAGACCTGCCTACTTAAGTTTGGACCTTATGACTTTCACAGGCCTGTAATTAAGGTTTATAGTGTTTCTTTCTATTGTCTATCTGGCTTTTTTAACAACCTGCCCTACCCTTTATTGTATGTAACAAAGGTAATTAAATAATCAGCACTGATAATCAAATTAATTGTGCAAATTTGCCCAAGTGCTATTATATGAGGACTAGAGTGGGCAAAGTGAGCAGCATTGGCAAGGTTTTCCTTTGAGGGCCCTTTTGAACTTCCACAAATCTGTTTGCTCTTTCAAAATTACATGGGAACTAAACAGTTTATTAAGGGATTCCAAGCTTCATGTAGTTTTAAATAAAAACCCTCTTGGCCTCAATATTTATGAGATTTACCCTGCACACCCTGCATAGTGGGTTTAGTGTGGTGGAGGGTTAACCAGCGCATGAACCAGTCAATTCAATTTAGGTTATACCTGGTCACGTTTTGAATGTGTCTCCCTGGGAGAAGCCATGTAATGCCATTTAAGTTGCTAAGACAGACAGCCTTACTAGTGATGTACCCAAAATCCAGGGTGACCCAAGGCTTGACCACAGGTTGGGCAGGTTTGGGTTGAAATTTGGCCAGCCACTGCTGGTTAAGGTTGGGTGTGTCACAGACTGGGGAAGTACACTCCTCTGCTGCTCTCAAAGATGTTATGTTTTGAAACTAGAGGCATACACAGACAGAGTGTACAGAATTAGATGACGCTGGTATGGGTTGGTGTGGGTCCTACAATGGTAACATTTTGCAGTTTAGAGTCACTTACAGTTTAAAGTTTTGAGGGTTAGGGTCGGATTGGGCTGAGTTTTTCCTGACCCATGCATTATTAACAGACCCTTTGACTGCTGGGGAGCCCGGTATACGATGTAGAGACTGATTAACAGTTTCATAAATAATATCTTATTTCCAAAGTTTTAAATGGAAATGGGGCTTCTTGAGAAAAACCCTCTTGATCTAAAAATTTATGAGCAGATTTAAAAGATGATTTAAAGGAGAAGGAAAGGCAAAACATAAATGCTTTTCTATCCTAAGACTGGTGTACAGATAACTCACTGAGGGTTTTCAAAGTTGTCTGCCTGCTGATATGTGGAAGCATGAGCGCTATGCTTACATTGGCGTGTGTAACTCGGGTGACGTCACTGAATCTGCAGGTGACTTCCTCCCTGCTGCCAGAGGCAGCCTTGATGTGCGTACAGCAAAATTTGTGTTCTTTGCGCATGTCTTAGGGGCGCTGCTTTTTCCCTATGTTGATGACGTGCATGCAAATTCTGCTTTTCGCGACTCATCACTGACCTCAAGCACCACGCCCTCAGCAAATCAGATAATTAGTGTCTCGGTACTAAGGAAGCATAATTTACTGTAGTATACTGGGGACAGCAGGCAAGGATATTTAGTGTGCAGCGAGGGGACAATGTATATAATAAACAGCTTGTGGTGCACAGCGAGGGTACAATAGTCGCTCCTGGGGTCAAGGTTTTTTTTCCCACACATGCGCAACAAGGAGAAAGAGGCTGAGGGAAGCTTCCTGTACTTCAAAAACATGGCGCCTCCGTTGTTACAAATGCTGCCAGAACAACAAGACTGATTTCAAATGATAGGATTGGCCTGGATGAGTTAAAACTTTAGCGATTTAGGAGATATTGAGGAGTATATAAGAGGTAGATAGGTAATGTTTTTTGTCTTTCCTTCTCCTTTAATGTGAATAACTCTATGGTGGTCACAAGAAAGTTGGGGCCCATAAACATTTCTTTAAGGACCACCTAGCCCATAGATAGCCCTGCTCTAAGGCAATAGATATAATAGATTTGGGAGTCCTGGTGTTCTCTCAACTAAACAAAATACTGCTTTTCATAGCACCAGGTCCATGTAAAAACTGCACCATATAAATCCCACATGAGTCATTATGATATACACTTTATATTGTATTATTCTTCATCATTTTATACTGATAAAAATATATCCCAGACAGATACTACAGACAGAATAAATTGAATCTACCTACTAATAACTCATTATTGTACAACTGTACAGACCACTGTTAAACTCAAGCGATTGAGTTGTTCAAAACAGCTGAATAAACAAGATGCTTCCTAGTTTATACTGTAGGACATCACAAGGTAACAGAGTGATTCTGATAACAAACAGCAACTCATTAATTATTGAATATGACACATATTACGTTCTCTCCTAGAGGTTTGATTAACATTAAGTAATGAATGTGCATTTCACTTCTGCAGTGAAAATGCCAATATTGCACTTAATCCATCATCCTGTTCGGTTTTGTTTAATATCAGCTGGATCACATCTGCCTGAAAAAGAAGTTAGCGTTCATGCTGCATAGGCAGATCTGTCCCTCATTTCAAGGGCACAGACAGACATTTGGCACCTAACTTGCATTAACGCTCTATGAATTAAACATCTTTGATGCTTATTATTTTATTTAGTGCTCTTTTAAAGAAGGCAGTTTTTAATCATAACATCCTTTTTGCACTTCATTTTTGTTAACTGAAGGATAAGGACACTCAAGGAAAAGGATACCTACAGTATATACCTTGCATAGTGGGTTTAGTTGGGTGGAGGGTTAACCAGTGTATGAACAAGTCAATTCAATTTAGGGTAACCCTTGTCACATTTTGAGTGTGTGTCCCTGAGGGAAGCCATTTATTTGGCTCAGACAGACAATTTGGCCTTATCTAAACCCCAGATTTAGAACTAAACCCACAGTGACCCACGACATGACCACAGGCTGGGTGGGTTTGGGTTGAGATTTGGCCAGTCACTGTGGATTATGAAGGGTGCGGGACATACTGGGGAAGTATACTCCTCCACTTCTCCCAAAAAATTCTGTGATTGTGGCAGACACAGAAGTTTTGTACAGAATGAGATGATGTGGGTATGGGTTGGGTGCAAGTCCTACAATGGCAACATTTTGCGGGTTAGAATCGGGTACAAGGTTTTAAGGGTTAGGGTTGGGTGCAGTTTTGTTTTTTCCTGACCTGTGCAAAACAGACCCTGTGACTGCTGGGGAGCCTGGGAGGTATAGGGGCACAGACTGATTAACAATTTCATTTCCCAATGTTTAGAAGGTCCTGAAATGATATTTGTTATGGGGCCCTTTAACTGGGGTACTGGTCAATGGGTGTCCGACTTGACACAAGTGACTTTTTGGAAGTGAAAATTTTCATGGGATATTAACAAATTTATTTGCCAACGGCGAAACACTGAAAATTTGATGCAAATTCTTGCTAGCTAATTTATTCGCCAATCTCTACTGCTTATACCTATATTTCTATTGCGAAAGCTCCAGGATCTGAATAGGAAAATATTAACTAGCACTCTTACACAATGACAAAGTGCGTTTAACATGTGTTTGAACGCACCTAAACACATTTGCTAATTCATTCCATTATAGTCTGCCTGGCTGTACTCATGATCCTTTTGCGTTGCATATTACTTCATTTGTTTGATTAGATGCAGAATGCTGCACTTTCTTGCGCTTGATGCATGTCCAGAGACTGTCAGAATAGAGAGTTGTGTTTGGAACTGAAAAAAACACACTGCATTTAAAAGAAACACAATATATTTTTGTACTCCCCAACAAAAATGCCCCATGTATAAGAGCCCATAAAGAAATGAAAGTTAAGTCTCACATACTGTCTTTTGGTTGTTGAAGTCACTGACACAAAACCAACCTGGAAAGTGTCAGAAGGAAGGCAAATAATCGTAAATACAAGAAAAAAATAAAGATTAGTTGAAAGTTGCATAGAACAGGTGCATCAATGACATTAAAAATTAATTTAAGAGACAATTTTCCCTTTAAACCAGAGAACTAACTCTTTTAAAAGACCTGCATGCAAGTCCCAGATTTACACCTATACCTCGGTATCTAATCAGACAAAAACTGCCTGTGGGTAAGAGGACACAGCTGGGGAGTAAAGCATAACAGCACATACATAAACCATGTAAAAGAGCAAATCATTACAAACTGGGGAGAAGCAGAACTTTATAAACTGCCCAAGCTGACTGCATGCAGAATTTGAAGTTCAGAGGAAAGGAGACTAAAAGCAGAATATTGGCAGATTATGGAGCATGAATGTAAGAGATAAAAGAGAAATAAATTGATAAATAAAAATACATGGAAGAATTCACACTGCAGCACTGCAAAATGGTGAAAATCTGTGTTTATTTGTACCAAAGACTAGGCCTTGTCTTTGGCACAAATAAACACAGAGTTTCACCATTTCGGAGTGCTGCATCGTGAATTCTTCTACAGTATATGGTTCCCTTGGCAGTGGGAAAGCAGTTTGCTTCCGATGCTACAAAAAGCCCAAGTATAGTGGAAACAACTTGTTACGATTGTATTAAAATAAATGGAAAACACACAAGCATACCTACAGGAATATTTGCAAAATTTAGCCACTGCTTGAACAATTGCTTTGCTTTAAATGTACCGCACTCACGCCAGGCTGCTATGATTCCTCCATTACCAATGCTAATAGTCACTGAGGCCAATGAAGACCTTTCAATTTTCTTTAGTTACAATCCAGAGTCAAATTGAAAACCCAATCCCTAGATTGCCATTGTTGCCATGGAAGCGATTAACCTGGACATTGTATCAATACACTGCTCCACTCAGTTGAAATCACCATCTGGCCAACATGCCCACGGAATTACTTAATCAGTCATCATTATTTTGTGTGTTTCAAAGGGCTGCAAGGGGCAGGTGAAGGAGCATTTGCAGAACATTTCAATTGCTCAGCTTTGTGTTTGTTCTGCTGATATACAGTATATAGTGCTTAGCAGGTCTTTGCAAAAAGTTTTTAGTCTCATGTTATCGGGTTGTGAGAGAGAAGAGAGAATTTGACCTCCTGCTTTTTCACAGTATGCTGAGCTACAAATATACGTAGGAGCATTCATATAACAATAATTATAGACTTTCCCACAGCATTCAGTGCCTGAGAACTCATTTAATAACAAGACCAGAGTTCTGTAAAATATAGCCTCTATGTTCCCATGACCTTGGAGCCTAGCAACAGCATACATCATGGCTGCTTACTTAAACAGGAATGGGTTTGCTATATATATTTGTTTCAAGATGTATGACTTTACCAATTTAATATAGTAGATGTTTTGTAAATGGTATTATTGTATATTATATATTATTATTGTATGTATATTTCTTTTGTGAGTGCTGTTTTTTTTATTTTGGGTTATGTGTGTGTATCTATATACGACGAACATCCGAGCTAAGTGTCGAGTGCTGTTTTAAAACATGCATATTCACAGCATATTCACAGCCAATAACTGCACTCACAGGTCTTTTTATTATGGTGAGAAAAAAGTTTATTCAATCTTTCATTGAATAAACGCTTACTTTTTTCACCATCAAAAAAAGACCTGTGAGTGCAGTTGTTGGCTGTGAATATGTATTATTGTTTATCGTGCACCAGTTTTGGGACACATGTATATATACAAACAAAGCTGCTGCACTCGCAGGATTTAAAAAAATAGCAAAAAATGCTATCTATAAAGTCGATACTTTGAGAAAGGCCTCGGAGGAGGCCGAAACGTTAGTCCTTCACGCAAATAAATACATTTTATTTTTGGTTTAAGACCTGAGAGTGAGGACCTTATTGCTTGGATATATATATATATATATATATATATATATATATATATATATATATATATATATATATATATAGCCTCTCTGGGCACACTTGAGACTCTTGTCTCCTGGGAGCGGTTGCTCTGATCCTCTCCCAGACCCTTTGAGTCCTCTCCAACCCAGGGGAATAACACACTGTTCCCTGGTGCTCACCAGCACTCCTTCCATGGCCCCTCACCCTTCTCCACTCTAGGGGGAAGCAGCAGCATATCTGAGGTGTTGCTCCACACCGTCTTTTAACTATCACATACCTGTAGTTAATTACTGCCTTTAACTTGGCAGCTGCAAAATCTTACATAGAGCAAGGGATGGAAGCCCACCCTGCTCCCTTCCATCCGCTACAGGGAACCATAATCCAGCTTTACACATCTCACCAGCCTGGTGAAATACATATCTTTGTGTGTGTGTGTGTACACAATTGAGGCATGCTGTGTTATTATTTCTCAGATTTACTTGTTTCCCAGGTTTTACACAATTTACACAAGTTTTATGTGGTGGTCCCCCTGGTAAGTAAAGAAAGTTAAATTGGGGTTCTACTGTGTAATAAATAACATGCTCCCTGTCTCAAATACAACAATATTAGAGGTCACCTAAGAGTTCAATATATAAAAAGCAGCTTACATAATCAGTTCAATGCTAGGTCTCCCATAGTATAAGGGCTCTTACACACAAGCGTTTTTACCTTTCGCTCCCCTGCGTTCCGTTTTTCTGTAAGTATATTTTTATGTAAGTAAGTATACTCGGATGTTGGAAGCATATGCACTGAAGGCAAGGGACTAAATGAACCTCTTATACATTCTTAAGTTTCTTAACTACCTTAAACCTCTCTGAGAAAACAATGTAAAATGTAGATTTTAGTGCTGAGTAGAGCTCTCTATCTTCTGTATTTGTATGAAAACTGTATAGTTGAAACATATATCAATCTGTAGTACAGTGCTGCAGAATATGTATGTTCTTATAAATAACAACAATCTTGACACAACTTTAGAAACATAGGGGAGTTACATTTTTCATGCATAAAAATATGTCCTTAAATGTCTCAACCTGTAATTGACACCTTCTGCTGTGGGCTAAAGGCTAATTCCCTCACAGCTCTGCTCTAACCCTGGAAATAGCATCTCCGATGGAGCTTGTAACCTGAGCAGTTATGACTAGGGATGGCGCGAACCGCGGAAAAAAAGTTCGCGAACATGTTCGCGAACTTGCGACAAAAAATGCGAACGGTTCGCGAACGTCGCGAACCCCATAGACTTCAATGGGAAGGCGAACTTTAAAAGCTAAAAAAGACATTTCAGGCCAGAAAAATGATTTTAAAGTTGTTTAAAGGGTGCAACGACCTGGACAGTGGCATGCCAGAGGGGGATCAAGGGCAAAAATGCATCTGAAAAATCCATTGTTGACACAGCGCTGCGTTTTGTGCTGTAAAGGGAAAAAAGTCACTCAGGTGGTGGTTGTGGACACTGTAATATTATTGATATTTAGACAGAATGTGAACAAGCTCACACAGCTAGATGGCAGTTGTTTGAAGAACACACTGGGCAAAAAATGCCTACAGGGCAAATAATGGCTACAAGGTCAACGTATACACTACTACAGCGGTGGATACGGATTACGTAAAATATATTATGGCTGCTTGAAAAAAGTCACTCAGGTGCTTTTTCTGGAGAGGGTAATATTATGGATATTTAGACAGAATGTGAATAAGCTCACACAGCTAGATGGCAGTTGTTTGAAGTACAGTAGATTACTAGCCAGCAAACTTACTATCCACTGTCCCTGAAATCACTAACAGCTCTCTCCCTACACTATCTCTTCCAAGCACACACAGGCAGAATGAAAAAAACGCTGCAGGGCTACGGTTTTTATAGGGAAGGGGAGTGGTCCAGGGGGTGTGGGGGTGGTCCAGGAGGGAGAGCTTACTGATTGGCTGCCATGTATCTGCTGGTCTGGGGGAGAAATGGCAAAAAAAAAAGCGCCAACTAAGGCGAACCCAAATTGGCGAACGTCGCGCAACGTTCGCGAACTTCCGGCGAGCGCGAACAGCCGATGTTCGCGCGAACAAGTTCGCCGGCGAACAGTTTGCGCCATCCCTAGTTATGACCTCCTACCCAGGATATATTACTTTAATTATTATCGTAGCTAATAAAAATGGCCGAATGCCACTGATTTTTAAAAATAAATATACACAAAAGCACAACTGGCAGTGGGTTTCAACCAGTAACTGCTGTCACAATTTTTTGTGCTGTATTTTTCCTCATCAATAGTAATTTAGCTTTGCTTAATGTCTTTGAAGTGGATGCAGATGTGAGGTACTATGGAAACAAGCAAATACCACTGTTTATAAAGGTAGAGATTGGCAATTTGCTCATTGTTTCATTTATCAAGCCCTCCTATACAACTCCAGAAAGGACATTATTTTCATGGTATAAAGCAGTCTGCTCAATTGCTCAGCGGGATTCTGTTCTTTGATAATATCTCTGATCTAGCAATCAGTGAAAAACCACTTTGACAGATATCCTCAAAACATTCTAGTTTCAATTATGTTGTCGAGAGCATTAGAATTAAACAAACAGATGGAGCTCTGATTAGCTTGTGTTTGTCAATTAAGAATTGCTGATCATATAAGTCAGCTTAGCCAGTTTAGGCTGTATCCTTTTTGATGGCGTTCCTCTAAAGGTTTTGTAAACCACAGAACAAGACAATATTCCATCATTTAAATCATATTTAGACACAATCAAACCTGTAATGCAGCACACATGCAATGTAAAGCACCTTATTCACCAATGTACAATCAGTAGCAGCATATATTTATTTGATGGCAGCATTTGGGGACAGAGTCTGGCAAAACATATTATTAAAGGTGTTAGGGGAGCAACCTCTGTGTATATAGGTGTATATAAGTCAATAAAGGCAAGGCCCCATCTGCTTTAGGAATGCCCTATCCACTATCCAGAGTCCATGGGTCACTTTACTGGTAGGTCGGGACAGGCAGAGAGGTTGTTAGGTGGTCTTCAGTGGTATGTATAAAATTATTTTTGTTGATTATAAGACTTTTTTTCAGTTGTAATTGCTTATTATTTAAATAAAAATAAATAAATCAATAACTTTTGTTAGCATAGCATAGCGCAGCAATTAATGGTTCAGCTGTTTACTTAAAAGGGGGTAAATTAGCTTTTTCATGAAACAGTACATACTGCAGAGATAAATACATGGATCTGCTGTTTCTAGGAGATGCTGAATTTAAAGGTTTTATTGCTTTTTAAAACTAAAGGTGGAATGTAATTAAAAATAACAAGTGATGTTTAAAATGTTGTTTTTCTAAAGTTTGATATTTAAATATCTTGTTAATGAGAGCAAGGCATCACAAATTGTTTTCAATTTTATGCTGGGACTTAACCTTCACAGATAACGTACACAGCAACCAAGCATTTAAGATTCAACTATGAGTTGTGCTGCTGGTTTAACTGCATTTTAATTCCTGTACATTCAGGGGCTTTTATGTTATGATGCTAGGGGAGAGCCTTTCCTAAGGTAGTACTCTCCCAGAGTTAGCAAATAACCTTAAGCATGGCACATGCACTGTAGGGAACCAATCTGGGAATAGTTTCACTATTATACAGGGGTGCTGTGCCCCAGCACCCCAATGATTACCTGAGAAGGGAATAATGCTGCTGCTGGTAATTTTAAGAGTTGAATTTATGTTTTTTCTCAAACTGGACATTCCACAGAGAACTCAATTTCACTTCTCTGTGCTAGCATGTGGACCACCCAGGACCCTCTACAGCTCCAAAAAAGGTGAGCTGGCGGGTCTAGCAACAAATCTCATGCGTGAATGGGGTAGGATCGCCCCTGCTACTATGTATGTGTTGGGGCCACATCCAGTGCCAATGAAATAAGGAGAAAAGGCTGCTTGACATTTCAATACAGTGATAAAATGCCTTGGTATTATAAATAAGTTAAATTTTTTGATTATTCAAGCATCTACCAAAGGATGCACCAACTTAACCTCTCAAAATGAATGTTCCTCTTTACATTTTCAGCATATACTTGTATGTAATTATAATGCATTTTGCTGTGAAATTAATAGTTCCCATTATATTATTTTCTTGATTTCTTTACTTACAGTATTGTTACAGTTTTTTTTAGCAGCCCCACTAAAAAGAATAACAAGAAGATAAATATGTCTTTTTACAAAAATAAAATGAATGTACAACTACATACATCTTCACAAATGAGGTTTCTGCTATTTATTTTTCTCGGTTCATAACATATTTTTTGTTTTCTTTGAGCCAATTTGAAGGTGTTTCCTCCCTGTCTCATTCCATGTGGGCCAGTTTTCCTGGTGAGAGAAAATATTGGTTGCCAGCAAATTATACATTCTGCAATGTAATTCAAAAGTAATGTTGTTGTCATACATAATTTACGTTTGGTCAGTTTTGCTGAAATTTCATGTTAGGTGATTGTTGGCAGCTCTGTCAGTTTATTTATTTATTGTGTAGTATTTATTTTGTAGTACCAGCATTATAATCTTTCAATTTTTTATTGGAGATTGTATTAACTGGTATCTTATAAAGAGTATTGTGCCCTGATACACTGTACTCTCGACATTAAATTCCTCATGTGTTACACTCAATAATCTAAAACCCTAATATTACACAGGGAAATCCAACAACATTTTGTAGCAACATCTTTTCTAGAGAAAATTTGTGGTACTGTCTTACATATACTTCTCATTGTGTTGTTTAGAAAGGCCAGGTGATGGTTCATGTATGTTTTTATTAAATAATCATGGATTTTTGTCATAGTTGAGCCAATTTGGGCTGTCCACAATTCACCATAGAAAACATAACACAGATGCAACCTAAATAACACCAAGGATAATTGTTCTGGCCACAGAAACACACATACTTAACAGAGCATGGCAAATTCTTTGAACTGGGATTCAAGGACTTAGAGTTAGACTGTAGATATTTTGAAAATTGAACAATTAATTCCCCTCACTTTTAAGACATCAAAGTTTTCTAGGCGTTCTTATATACTGCATCTAGGACAACCAATAGCTACTCCAAACTCAGCCCAGCAGGCTTTTAAGCTTGAAAAGTGCAGTTACAATGTTTTATTGAAGAAGAAATGATTCTTCTTCAATATGACATTTTTAACTGCATCTTTCAGTCATAGTTGTACAGTTTGTGCCAGCCTGCCAATGCTCAAGGAAAAGTGTACTCCAACTACCGACTAGCTGTTGTATTTATGCCCAGATCAATTGCAGAGGGTGAATATCTCAGGCCACTGGTGTAGAAACCAATTAGGAGGAAAGGGAGGGGTAGATGCAATGCTCCTCAAGGGTTGGAAATGATCAGTTTTCAGCCTTCCCTAACTTTAAAACATCGAAATCACCTAAGGTGACCCTTATACTTGACACAATAATCTCATAATATTGTAGTTCAAAGTTCTCCTAGTTCAGGTTGCCAGGATAACAGTACTAACTGCTACTACAATTACAGTATTTTAACACGACTTGTCTCCAAAAAGTCTTGTTTCTCCCAGAGGGTCCTTCTAAACAGTATGTCTTGAGATAGCACTAACAACTTAAGGGTGCATAATGCTGTGGGTGAAATCTGTCTATACGGATTATTTCCTCAGCACCACAATTCTTTCTTGAGTTGAATGGGATCTCCTAAAAGATTTTTAGAAGTTAAAGTGCCATATTAAGGGGGTGATGGGGCCAGTCTACCCAAGGCTACATTGGCTTGTTCACTTTTTCTCATGCATTATGCTAAATCTTCCCACAGTCTTCATCATCTTCTTAACACTTCAACAGGGAGTCCTTCACCATCATGGTTATCTGTTTACTGTTCTATCCATACTCCTTAGCACTTTCTATACTTCAGGAGTTAATTCTGTGCACTGGGAATCTTAAAATATAATTAGCTTGTAAAGGTAATAATAACAGATTTTATTAAAACCAATTGTAAAGTTGAATATGAAGTAATAACTAACAAGCAATCCTATGCAGGGCTATAAAACCCCATTGTAAAACAAACTTCTTACAGACGGTCTCCATAAAGGTGAGTGTGTGGCAAAAAAATAGCAGCAAATATGGAAGGATGATATCATGGCTGACATATGCCCTAAGCTGATAAGTGGTCTATTTGCTCCTGGTAATTATGGAAGATACTGTTAGCCAGGACTCTGAATCTGATCACTAAATCAATGCTAATAATTCAAAAGAAATTGGCTGTAACCAAATTAGGTCAAGAACATTTAAAGACTTCATGAGTTATGCATTATTATGGAATGCAAGAGAAAACATATTTTGGATGTGTAATGAGAAAAAAACATACTTCTATCTATGTAAGGCTTAGCTTACAAAGGGAATTTCTTGGTTTAGTCTGATGGCACCTTGGGTTTTTTCTCCACTGTCACATTTTTGCATGTAACTATGGGAAGTCCATCTCCTATAAACTCTTATTTTAATCATAAAACTCCAATTTTTAAAGAAATTTCTTTTTCTCTGTTATAATACAACAGTTCCTTGTACTTGAGTGCAGCTGAGATATAATTAATCCTTATTGGAGACAAAACAATCCTTTTGGGTTAAATTAATGTTTAAATGCTTTTTTAGTAGACTTAAGGTAGGAGAGCCCTTATACCACAGGTCCCAAGCATTCTGATTAACAGATCTCATACCTCCACTAGAAAAGCAAAACTGTGTCTCTTAAATTTACCATGTTACCAACATTCTGTACAAGAAATTTCATCTGTTATTATCTATGCTTAGTGCATGGATGGGCTGATTCAGAATTGAGTTGAGTCACATCTACTGTACTTTTTGTTTCTGATCTACTTCAAAAGATTGATTGCCCTAAAAGGCAATTCATTCAAAGGCTTTTTGGCTATCCAAATGACTTGCCAAACTGGGCAGTATCATTGTGCCCTTCTGTAGCTGCATTTGCTTCTCAAAATACAGTTAAAAATGTAGCTAGTTAGAATGGATTTGATTTTGTGATGTTTCCCAGGCAAGTAAAAAATGAAATTACCTCCATCTGACTTTGGAACTGTATCTCACATGCTGTTAAAGAACAAATATTACTCAGGCAAAGGGAGAATTGCAAATGCTATAGATATCCTCATAAGGACAAGAATGCTTATCACGCAGCAGTATGAAAAGCTGTAAACAGAAGCTTCATTTCATATTAAACGTGTCCTGAGCACCATTACAATTTGCTATGGGACCATAACTCAACACATAAACATGGTGAGCACATTTTTAATGAACTGCTGAGAATTGTGGGTCCACATGTTGCAGATCTGAAGTTTTCTAGAAGCTTTGCTAACACATACAGTATATAGGTTAAAGTAATGAGAAACATGTCTTGTGATTATTGAGGCTTCACAAATAAGCAAAACAAAAGAGAAACAGTAAAAAAGATGTTCTGCTCTAACATGTGAGGTGGAATAGAGCAAAGATGAACAAGTAAAGAACGGTGAGGGAAAAAATGAAGCCATAAAATAGAATCATGGTGTGTGCATTTAACAAAAGAACTTTCGTAGGATCTTTCATCCACTCAGATCATGGATTCCTGCTAAGTATGTTTTAAGAGTATCATATTTTTGTGCACATTTTTGCAGTTTATATTTACTATAATATGCTTCTTCTGTGACTGGTCATTATTATAATAGCCTTTTATCCAGAAATCTCTGAAATATGGCACGGACCACCTCTCCAAATGTTTTTAAAAAATATTTCCTTTTTCTCTGTCCTGATAAAAGAGTACCTTGTACTTGATCCATACTAAAATATTATTAATCTTTATTGGAAGCAAAACCAGCCTAATGGGTTTATTTAATGTATACATAATTTTCTTGTAGCCTTAAGGTTTAGCAATCCATATGGTTATGAAGAAACTTTGCTAACATCAGCATCTAAATGAATTTTAACATTGTTTAATATTTTATTTTGCATTATTCTTCAGTTTATCCCAGGATCTACAATATAGAACCCATAGAAAACAAGAGAATGAGAAAGATGGGAATTTCAAGCCTTTCCTTCAACTGACCTATGAAAATGTGTTCATATAGTGTTGGGGAACTCTGGAGACTACCCAGTCCCTTGAATTGAACTTCTTTAATGTAATATTTACAATGGGAAAGTACAGTGCAGGCTTTTATTATTTATCAGGAACCCATATTGATAGGAAAACTACATTTCATCATTATTAAACTTAAATTTTTTCATGATTTTGAAGTATAGATTCATTTCTGATTGATAATTCTGCCAGTCATACATCAATTTGCAGTTAAATGCCTTCATAGTTTAAATATCATTGTAGCATTATCTGATGAATTCACAACAGAATGGCAGCAATTGGCCGTGTTGTGTGCACTTTGAATACTGCAAGATGCCTTATCTGTATTGCTGTCCTCAGAGTTGACAATAATGTTGCAGATCAACTGAATTTGGCTCTGTCCGTAGGTGGCCATATTGTCCCAGATCCGTGCGTTTAGCGTCTTTGCCAAACAAGTGAATCTGACAATGTATGGTACCCCCTTGGTATATCTACATAAACTGAGATTTTGCACTCCAGTGAGAATTAAACCTTTTAAGTGCCAATAATATTGTAATTTTGTATTTATCATGCTCACAGCAATGCTCTTGATTGAAACGATTGATTAAAGAAACATGATATTGATAAGTCAGGCCCCCGAGTTTATGGCTCTTATTGATGTGATATCATCTAATCCTTTACAACAGCAAGAAAATCCATTAAAATGGCAAAAGACAAGATTCCTGTAGACTTTCATGTCTTATTTCCCTTACTAAATAATGAAGCAGCTACTTTTTTATAACAATGAACTCATTTTGCACATTTTTCATTTTGTGCCTGAGTTCCCAGCTTTCAAACATGGCCTTCTTCAGCTTTAATGTAGCATTGCTAAGAAGAATACATACTGCACAGCTGCACCTGAGCTGCCATGTAGAATACTAATATTGTATAGTCATTTAATACTATATCATTGTAAACAGACTGTGGTTATTCAGAGATTCCTTATCTCAAATGCAAATGCTCATCTGCCAATTTGTTTATATTTTCTCTATTTTGTCCCACACTTAAGCTGGCCCATAGACGTAAAGATTTTTGAAAGATCCAATAGTTATCGTGAGACCATCGTTTAAATGCCTGATGTGTCCATCAACTAAAAAGACCATTTCAGGTGATATTGCCAGCAAAACTGAAGGATCGCAGCCTGCTTGGCCCTGCAAACATAGGTAGATTGCATGGGGACCGATAAAGATTTTCTAACCTGGCCGATCAATCATCAGACCAATGTCGGACGAAAAATCGTAAGATGAACGATCGTTTGTATCCGCACGATAATTTGACAGATTTGTCGGACTTCCCTAAGATCGGTCGTTCGGCAGGGAAAGATCGTTGCGTCTATGGGGAGCTTTACAATAAGCAGGCTACAATCAAGTAGATCTCTCACTAGGATCATATCTGCAGGTGCTGGCAGAGGGTACAATTGCTTCAGTGCCCTGGGATCTTGACACTGAAACACTGGTGCAATTAAAGGGGTTGTCCACCTTCAAATAACTAGTTGTTTTCAGATAGATTACCATAAATAATGACTTCTTCCAATTACTGTCTATTTTCTATTTGTAACCGTTTTTCTAATATCGAAGGATAAAGTGTAATTTTTCACCTTCTAAAGCAGCTCTGGGAGGGGGGATCGCCGACCCCCCCCCCCAACTGTTCTAAACTGATACATTTCTTGTCTTTGTCCCTGCTGAGCAGAATCTCTGGGTTTCATTACAGGCAGCTGTTTGAATTGATACAATAGTTGCTAATACTCCAAAGATGCTGCTGTGAAATGTATCAATTAAATGTTGCAAAATTGTAATAGTTTAGAGTCTGCACCTGAATTACTGAGCTGCCAGACTCAAACACCAGAGACACCAACATTCAACTTTAAACTTAGATTTTGGAAAAACAGTAAAAAATAAATAATGGAAAGTAATTTTAAAAAGTCGTTATTTATGGAGAACAATTTGAAAACAACTGAACAGAAAGAAGTGTTTGAAAGGTGAACAACCCCTTTAAGACTAACACAGTTCTCATTTAATGAGTCTGTATCCATAAAGCACACCTGAAAAATTATGTAAAGAATCTTACCCTGACCTACCTCCCACCAGGAACCATGAAGGGACCAAATGACCCTCTAATTACCATGTCCATTTTACAGGTTTGGCTGGTTGTTGGCAGTTTATGAATGGTTGAACACATTACTGGGAGTTTTAGTGCAATGCTTTATGCGTTATAATAGTTTTGCTAATGAAAGTGAATTGCCCTTTAACTTGCTAGTCTCAGTTCTCCCAAGAGACTTGTTTATTGTAAATAATTACAATTGTTTATTTGCTTATCTTAAATTGTTACAAAAGTATCCAGGTGCAGCAGCTGACTGTTCTGGGCTCTCTGCCAAAAAGGCTCTTTCAGTAATAAAACCCTATCCCCCGACCCTACATAGAACCCCTCTCTCCTCCCAGCCTAGCTGCTACCCCGGGCTAATGCCCTTAATTTTTACTTAAGCCTCAGTGCAGATTCAGGGCATCGGAGTTCATGGCAGCCATCTTCTTCTCTTTGGGAACCTTCAGAATGAGAGCGACGTATTGGCGCATGCGCAGTTGGAGCAATTTCATGGTTCATGACAACTATGCATGTGCCGAAAGGCAAGAAAATTGCCAAAGTGTCGGAAGACATAAAGATTACCAAAGAGCCGTAAATCCAGTGGCACGAATCTGGGGTCTATGTAGGGTAGGGTTTTTTTACTTAACTGTTTAGTTCTCCTTTAATTATGTTTCAGAAACTTTGTATTTTTATCTCAAGTCAGTGCAGTGCAGAGGAAAGTTGGGACATTTCAGTAGGAAACATGGGACTGCAGGCTGAGCTGCAAAATTGGGACTGCCCCACAGTTGAGGGGTATGTGTTGTTGGGAAGACAGAAAGAAGAATAGCTAAGTGCAGTGCTGTGCATCCTCAGTAGTTGGATGGAACTGCATAAAATCATGTCATCCAAAGGTGTCACTGGAGCTCTTGACCAGCCTGTGGGCCAATAAAACCTCCAGTTGGTTTAGCATAACACTCTGCCTGACCAAACACAGATTAAAAGAACCCCCCTCTCCAATATTGTAGGCAATAACGAACAACATACTAATGATCTTTAAAAATGGCCCCTTTATTAGAGCCCCCTATAGATCGTCTACATTCACTGTCCAAGTGTAAATAAGGGGCAGGCCAGAAGCACAGTAGGAGGGGTTGATAGTGAAGCACAGCCCTGTATTCACACAAGAAAAGAAGAGCTTCAGTTATCTCACAGTTTATCATGTGAAAACTCTATTGAAGTCTATGGGAAAAACACTGGAGCCTAATTTGGAGAAATGTTTTTTCTCCTCCAGCTTTGTCTTTGAGTTTTCATGTGATAAACTGTGAGATAACTCTTTCTCACTTAATAGAATCTGGCCCAAGGAGGAGTGAAGAAGGGACCACATCGCTAGTGTAGAAAGTTCCTTGCCATTTGAGCAAGGTTTTTATCTTGCCCTGCCCATACTCACATGTCTTTGGCCTTTGAACCCTCCACAAGTGAGAAATACAGGATTGTTTGAAATTTAATCCATAATAGGACAGCTATGGAGAGAACTGCTTCACATACAGTATAAGAGTAATCTCTTGAGTTGCTGAAATTATGCAGATGTATTCCTTTTCAGTTATAATAGCTCATTTGTGAAGATTTAAGCTGTGCTACTCTAAGAAATTTACATCTGCAGTCATTATATTTGCTTAATGACATGATATTTCCAGCATCAGTGACTTTTGAATGAATATAACCATCTTCATATTGCAATAAAAGTTAGCATGCCAATGCTTTCAACTGGCAGGTTAGATTGGTATGCTGAACAGATGCTGAAACTACACTTCACTTACAGTAATCATCAGACTAAAGCATTTATGTTACAAGATGCAGCAATTTACAGCGATTTTACAGTTAAGCCTTATGGGCAATACCAAAGACAGATGACTAGTAGAATGTGATGACGAGAACAACAGATGCCCAGTGAGTGTCAGTGATACAGCTGCCTTTAATGAAAATGAAATGTGTTTATGTGGATTTGTTGTACTGTATTGTATATAATATTTTTTTCCACCTAGTAGTGGAATGTTTTGGAACCACTATATATAAATATTATTTGTGCATTAGGAAAGGCATGGCCTGAACTAGGGGTAGGAAGATAAGGCGTGTGCCTAGGGTGCAACACTGGGGGGGACACCAGGCATGTACCTCTTTTGTCTCCCACCCCTAGTCTGGGCC
>CM044442.1:32715426-32730538 GCA_024363595.1 Xenopus borealis | reverse complement strand
ACCTCATTTTCCAGTTTGCTGCCCAGTTTCCCAACTTGTAACCTGTCATTTGCATTACACTGAAAAAAAATGCATTCCATTCTAATACCACAAACTGTGCAGGTCCATTGTTTGCAAAAATTGTGAGCTTCTTAAGACAAAATTGCAGGTGCCAAGATCTTAAATGGACATGCGCTGAATTTGCTGCAAGGATATTGGCATATTGTATTGCAGGCTATTTAGTAGATGCCCACAATGACAAATAAATTCCGAGCACACCATTTTAGATTCATATCATGATTTGAATATTTTTTAAATATTGCACTTTTATTCATAATTGATCCTTTGCGCCTGTTTTTCCTCTTTGTACCTTGCCCTCCTTCACAGTAAATGAGCCCTAAAGAGCTCAATTTTAATTCATCTAATTTCAGAGTTACTATGTTTGGGTTCTCAGCTTAGGGTGACCATAAATATAACTGCATTCTGACATCATACTCTATGAAATACCCCTTTTTATTTATTTCCACAATATATTTACACTATATAAAGCAGTGCTCTGTTTCGCTCACTAGAGGGCTTCCCAATACCTTTCTAAAACAAAATAAATGTCATGGCTGTTTTAGATTACATTGCCATGCAGTAGCCAAATGTAATTTATTTTATCAAAATACAGAGCATTTGTATGACCCCTGACAAATATCCTCATTCAACTGAGAATATTGCCAACTGCATGGAAAATGTTACAAATGTTCAGACTTGCATCTGAATAGAGCGTGTGTTTAGCATGCATGGTTTAGTAAGGTGGCATGTCTTCTCTCCTTTGTAATGGTACCTTCCCTTCATGTCTTGTGTGCTGAAAGACCAATGAGCCATGCTGAGTAAATACATATTCACTTGGAATTTTTTCCCTGGTCTCAGTATTTGTAGAGTAGTAGTAGACTGTATATAACATGGATATTAAAGCATGCCATTTAAAGGGAAATAACAATAATTATGACATTTAAAAAAATTATTTTGAGAGATGTGTGCACAGAAATGTCATAAAAATGAACATGCTGCCATTTCCAAATGGCTTTGAAGTAGGGATGCACCAGGATTCGGTTTGGGATTCTACCTTTTTCAGCAGGATTCGGACGAATCCTTGTGGTTGGTGAAACCAAATCCTCATTTGCATATGTAAATTAGAGGCAGGGATGGAAATCATATGACTTTTCATCATAAGACAAGGAACTGAAAAAAATGTTCACACTTTTTCCTTTCCCGATTTTGGAGCACAGCCATTTCTTATGCTCTCAAAAAATAGTGCACTGTTCCAACTTTTCATTAGAACACCATCAAGCATAGTGGACAGTCTTGTCACCATATTCACTGTATGCTTATGTATATATGTATGTTTTTTTCATTAACTTTAATCTTTTCTTCTTCATTTGGTGAACACATCACTATGAAATATGCTACTAATTTTGTATTAAAATTCTGTCAACTGGATTAGTAAATAAAATGGAAAGCTACGCAAAGCCACACCCTGGGACCCTAAAAGTGTGCGAATCAGGAACATGTCTGTGTAAAATCAGTTTCATGCTATATTTAGAGACATGGCCAAACCTTTTCCTAAACCAAATGGTGGGACTTGGTATGTTTTTTTCATACAGGTTATAAAATTCACGCTCCCATTGATCAAATAAACCAAGTGGTAAAATGTAATACTATTATTACTAACACTAATAACAGTAATCCATGCTTCCCATAAATATATAGATGAACTAATTTTTCTATTTATTTGATTGAACAAAAAAAAAGTAAGCTATCGGATATAAGATTCTTAACAAAATGGCATGGAACTGCAGCTCTAGCTTTGGGATTGACAATTTTAGTTTCATACTTTTATCTTGTAAGTATTATGCACATTCACAGTGCTGATGATAAATTGTAGAGTTTAATATGAGCAGACAAGGTAAAATGATAGCCTGACACATTGCATTAAGGAAATCTACAAAATGTAATTCCTTGTATCGAACTCTTTCACAGGACGGCTTTAATAACATCAGCACCTGATTCTTTTCCGTATTGTACCAGGAAAGTACATTTTAATTTTAGCCTGATAAAATATAATTTTTCATTCCTTTTTATTGCAGGAATTTGCTTTTTTAAACTGTCATTTTTCCTATTATAGGCAACAGGTCTATTCCCAGGAAATCTGTTATCCATGATTCTTATGCACCATGACACATTGTATGAGCAATTCCTAATTCTGTTCCCAAATACTGTTTTGTAATCAATGAGCATCCCACTTAAGTTGTTCATAGTCAAACAATATTTTCCAGTTTTTGTAATGTTTAAGGGCAATGATCAATGGGGTGCTTTGTTGTTTGCGGGGAATCTTCTGCTGGTTACAAAGTTCCTGAAAATACCTGCCCCTCTGGATTAATTCATATAGAATCCATGATTTACCCTTATTTATCAATAAAAAAAATTTACGTCTGAATGGTCTGAATTTTCTTGTGAAATCGGTGGAAAAGCCCAAAATGTTCAGATTATCATATGAAACCCATCTCAAATTGCAAATAGGACCTTTGTCATTGACTTCTACAGGACTTTAACAGGTTGAAGATGGAGTATTTTTGGATTCAGATGTTTTTACAGCCTCAGGGTATAGCGTTCAGACTCACTAAAAGTATTGGTACTTGAAGTCCTTATTGATATTCTTTCGTATCAACACACCTTGCTTCCATCCAAAAGCCACATGTAATCAAAATCAAGGGTAGGTGTGGATACAACTGCTCAGACAGGTCTGCTGCAAAAGGTGCCTTTAATTGTAGTATCACCACAACATGTTTCGAGCTTACGCTCTTTGTCTCACACTTGATAAAGAGCGTAAGCTCGAAACATGTCGTGGTGATACTACAATTAAAGGCACCTTTTGCAGCAGACCTGTCTGAGCAGTTGTATCCACACCTACCCTTGATTTTGATATAGCGTTCAGACTGTAATAAATAACAGTGATTCCAATTAATCTGGATGGGTTGGCATTTTTGGGTGCTTTGTTTTCCATAGGAGACAATGTTTCCCACCTGGCGACACAGTGACCCATCTCTCAGTGCTTTTAGGCACACAACATAATGTGTCCGTTTTCGATCGAATTTGAATCATTCGGTCTCAACATTCGAATCGAACAATTCAAATTATTTTTTTTTAAATTAGATTTTACAAAACTTAGAATTTTTTTAAAGACACAGTACTTCGAAATTTGAATTTTCTAATTTTTTCCGTTCAAATCGAATTTTGGGCTATTCGATAGTCGAAAGTAGCCCAAAATTACGTTGAATTTTAAAAATTCGATTTTTATTCAAAAATTCACTTCGAGTCTTAATAAATATGCTCCTGGACATTGGTTTCAATAAAAAGGCTAAATCCTCCCCAGCCGCCAGCATTTGCGGCTTTACAGAGAGAAATTGCCCAAACCAAGTCTTAAAAAACAAAAACATAGGGCCACCGTTAATTTAAAGGGGTGGGTATGAGGGTGCACAAACCACATTAACCATCCTTGAGGCACAAACAAAATATGTAGAGTAATGTATTTAATGTAATTTGAATTTGAATTTAATGTATCTGTTTTATCTCCAGTTTTTAATGGGGGTTTACAGTGCTAAGTGGTTTTATAGTGTGAGTGTCTGTGCATGTACGGTTGTGCATATAGTATATACAGGTATGAGATTCTTTATCTGGAAACCCATTATCCAGAAAGCTCTGAATTATTTGCCATGAAATAATCGAAATTTAAAAACAAATATTTCCATTTCCTTTGTAATAAAAACAATACATTGTACTTGATCCAAACTAAGATATAATTAATCTTTCTTGAAAGCAAAACCAGCCTATTTGGTTTATTTAATGTTTATATGATATGACTAAAAGTAGGAAGATCCAAATTACAGAACTATCAGTTATCCAGAAAATCTTGGTTCCAGAGTATTCTGGATAACAGGTTGCATACCTGTATATTATAAAGCAAATTGCAATTTAAGAAAAACCACCACTAAAAATGGGCTAAACCTCCACCAAGGTTTAGCTCAGGCTCTACTAAGCTTCACGATGAAATATTGATCAGAAGTAAACGTTATTGTGTAAAAAGCAATTTTTATTCACCACCATGCCTGATAATTAAAACATTTTGAAACCAAATGCAGTAGCCTGGGAGACGGGATCCCGTTCCTTTTGATATTAGGCCGCAATACCCGATCAACAGATCAGGAGAGTGACCAATCAAATACAGGAAACACATATTGTAAACAGTCACGTGACCTTAGTATATAATGTGTTCTAGAAGTATTCCATGCATATGTTAGCACTTTCGAGGAATGAACATGTATGGCATATATTTGGCAAGCAACTTTTGGGAAAATATCACAACTTGTCTGCAGTGTGCATTGCTGGCGACGTCATAAGTCTGATTATATGTTCAGGGAAAATTCCACACGGCACATAGCCCCAAGAAGAAAGTCATTTGCACCCAATCGCCATGTAGATAGAAAATAAATGGCAAAATATGTCCTTATCCACCCCGTACAATTTGGGGGTGACCGTTATGGAACACCCGGTGTTATGCAGTAACCATTTTAGGATTAATCCACATGTTGCAGTGACTTGTGGTCATAATGGGAATCCATTTATTGAAATAATGTCTCCTTCAAAGTCTGTAGGAACTAATGTCCTCACAAAAATTATGATCAAGTTGCGAAAACAGTTAGCTTGAGAGATATCCCATACTCACGAAATCTTCTCCGTGCAAAAATGTCGTCATATGTATACAGACCAGATTCCGGATATGCGTTCTCCTGTAGCACCCGGTGGATTAATGTGTGATTTCCATTGTTGCTTGTCTTGATAGCACTAAGTACATCTGTCTCCGGAGAGGGGTCCCGTCTCCCACGTGCTGCCGAAAACCTCGACAACCGTTTCGCTGCCAACCGCGGCTTTGTCAAGAGGCCGAGTGTGCGCATAATGGGCGCATCTTAAGGGTGCGGTCACGTGATCCATCATGTATATGTAACACGTTGCGGAGCATGATGACGCTGTTACCTGCTCACTATACCTTAGCAAAGAGCAATTACAGAATACAAATCAAAAGTGAAAAATACAGAAGAATAACTACAAAAACGCCCTAACAGGACATGGTGGTGATATTGATAATCAAGATACATTGAATATGTTCTTAGTATTTAGCAAAGTCATTGCAAAAACTTGCAAGGAAAACTTTGTTTATATGTATATAATTATAGGTTGAATGATAAGCAGTAAGACCTGTTTGCAATCAAAAAGTGCCCCCAACCTTATGGTCATATGCAGGAAAACACAAATGATCCCAAATGTGGGAACTGTCATTATGTATTGGTATCGATCATCTCTATATGATATGTGTAACATTTCTATTACTCATTACTGATATATGTAAATATCAACCATTACTACAGTGCAACAACAATGGATACATGCTATTTATGCCAAAAACTTTCGACATATAATTTTAAAGAAAAGCTTGAAAATTCAACTGTCCATTAAGTCCAAAGCTTGATCTATATGTCTTGAGCCTGAAAATCCAAGTAGTTTCCAACTGTAACAGTCTATTGTCTAAATCGCCACCTCTAAGGTCGCCATGAAGTCGGTCTATACCTTGGAAAAAGGAACCAGTGTATGTGCCATTATGTACACAATGAATGTGTTTTGCAATGCTTGATGTTAGGTTACAGTTCCTAATGTGAAGTAGATGTTCGTATATACGTCTTTTAAGTGGTCTCTTGGTTTTACCCACATACAAGCTGCCACAGTGGCATGTGAACAGATATATCACATGAGTTGTAGTACAACAAGTGCAGTGATACATTTGGAATTCAGAGCGTGTTCTCCCAAATGTGTGTGATGGTCTTATCATATTACATTGCTCACATGCACCACATTTGTAGGTGCCGGCTGTTTTACAGCAGGATCTAACCTGTTTCTGATAGTGGCTTCGGGTTAGCAAACCCCCTATACTTGTGTTTTTCCTGTATGTGATTAATGGTCGAGGGGAAATAAGTGGGCTTACTCGGGGGTCATTTAGTGGAATGTTATATATATGCTTGGCTTACTATTTGAGTTGGAGAAATTGTAATTTAAGCTTTAGGAAAACCACTGTTAGGCTTGAAATCTTTAGTTCAGTAAAAGGGATCATTCTACAAAACATCCAGGATAGGTGTGTGTGGTTGAAAATGAATCATTTTGGAGTATTGCTTCTCATAGTGCTACATTCTTGCCTTTCTAACTGTCTATGAGAACATCTCTATCAACGGCACAGCCTTTCACGTGCTAGTGCTTTACCATTTGATATCAATTTCAGATAATTGTTATTTCAGATAATAATAAGAGGGCTAATTGGCTTTGTAGGCTCGCAAGGCTAGCGCTTTTCTTGCTAGGCTCCAGTTTCACTCTTTTTATTGTTTGTAATGTTTAAGGCAAACACCTTTTCATTTGTTGTATGTTGCTCACTGTGTTTTTCCATTCAGTGGCTATGAGAAATCCTCCTTATTGAAATCATTTTGATGTGTCCTTAACATAACCGTTATTTGAAATTAAATGAAGTAAGAATGAATTCATTGTCACAATGTAAACTCCCTTTTCACTGCAGATATTAGCCTTGTCACTGAGGTTACATTTGTCCATTATTAAGAGGTACTAAGAATTATTATGTAGTTTTAATTACGCTGCGTGGCTCTGTATTGCTTATTCAATCAGAAATGCAGATGGGTTGGTAAAGTGATGCAATACTTTTGTCTTTTGTGTTGTTCTGTCACTACTAATTATAAGTTCCATTAAAATGCCGATCACAAAAAAAGGTGACAGCTGAAGACAGTAATGACATAGTAAGCAACTGTGTGGTGATGTGTAGACTTAATAAACTAGAGCTACAGTTCTGTAATTGTATCTGCTTTAAGAAACTACTGGAATAGAAATATTCAAAGTATAAAATTGCAAGGTCATACATGTGCTAAGATTGCATACAAAATAGAGGGAACTGAACAAAGCATATTCCCTAGTGATAGACACTCTCTGGTCTTGAACCAGGGGCCCTACCTCTACTCGCTGCTGTTCTTCCAAGCTAAGCCACAGCAGCCTCTGGGGTTTTGACCTGGAGTCTAATATTGCTGACTTTGCCCCATATGTGTTCCCTGCTAATTAATTGTAATCCAGTTGAGGCAATAGACAAATTAAGGGGCTGTATAAGCTTGCCTCTCCAATACTCTTGTGGTGGATCATTAGCATTTCTGCTGTAACTAAGCTTCCTAACTCTTGAGATCCTGTGTTCCTGAATCTTGTATCTTTAAAACCTTGTCTGTTCATGACCTGCCCATGTCCTCTGTATTTGAATTGTGCTTGTCTGCTGCATTCCCTGACTTCTGCTTGCCTCACAGATTGTCTTTGCTTTGCCGTCTGCCCTAACCCTGTGCCTGAACTGGGATGTTTTTCTGCCATTTCTTTATACATTTCTGCTGAGCTTTTTCAGTGTTTCTGTATTAAATCTTTTGTAAAGCCTTAGTACATTTGGCTGTAGTTACTCACTGAGTTTGTCTGAGGTCTTATAACCTTGAAACATATTTTGTTTGTCATTTTAAGTGTATACATTTAAAAAAAACAAGTACAAGGTAAAAGTTAATGATCATAAAATTGCCAAGCCACAATTCAGGGTAAAGCCTATATGGTGGTCTTAACTATTTACCTTTAATCATATTTTCCTAGACTGGCACCTCCCTGCTTGGAGGGAGTCTGAATGTCTTAGGAAAAGTGTTTTCTGCAGGCTTCTGCAGAATAATTATTGTTTAAAAAGCAAGTTATGTTGTGGGAGCACTCCAAGGCTGTGTAAAGCTACAGTAAAGTATATTGGAAAATCAACTGAAGATTATATTATGGAATGGTACCAAGTCTACACTACTTTAGTTAAGACTTGATTTCTTAAAATGTAGAAACATGAGATTCTTGCTGCAAAACTTCTATCATTTCTATTATGGTTTATCTGTTCAATCTTCTAAAGCTTTTTTGTTTTTCTGTCAAAGGCACAATAGCACCAAAATTAAAATGTCTTTTAAAGCAATTCAATGTATAAGGGCTCATTTACATCCACTAGAGCAGTTGAGGTTCCTGCAGTCCCCTCACATTCAGTTGCACATACAACCACTTTGATTAAAGGTACTTCTGGCAAAATGCTCTCCTTGCAATTCAGTATACTTGCACTCAATGCTTCTCAGTCTTTCCTGCATTCTGTTTCATATCAAGTGATGCTCCACCTACTGACAAGTGAAACACTGGACCTACACCACCTCCTGACCAAGTTGTAGCTCCAGCTTTCCCTTTGTGCCCAACAGGACCAAAGTTTGGCAAGGTCACAAAAGCCCAGGTGCCCAGACGCATTTTAAGGAGCACCTGAGACATAAGGAGCACCTGAGACATGCAGCTCTACAATTTACCGGTACAGTTGATCCCCAGTGTTTCTGCTGGAACCTGCACAGGTCCTCTTGGGGGGGGGTTGCCCTGTGGCTTAGGAACTTCAAATCTGGGCCTAGCATCCAGCATCAATAAAAGCAGCACACTTGCGCCTGATCAGGGCCAGAACTAGAGGTAGGCAGAGGAGGCAGCTGCCTAGGGTACAAGATTGGGGGGTGCTGGGCAGCTGCCTCTGTTTACCACTAGACCACACTGTGCTCTGTTACCAGCACTTATGCACTCCAGCGTCAGCGTTTACTGCATTGTGAGAAAAAAACATGGCAATTGCCCTCAGAATTGCACTTTACTCACTGCACTTACTGAAGTAAATGACCCTTTAAATGTACTTTGCACTATTGTCTTGCATGGATCTAACATATGTCTGGTTCTAATATAGATTATATAAAGCTACAATATAGCCAAAGAGGCTGCTGTTCGACTCAGTAAGGCTGCACTTTTCATAACAGATTTCAAATAAGGCGTTAACATATAGACGATAATCATTCGTCTTTTATAATGCATGAAATCCAGGATGTGGTGTGGAATTGGGTGTATCCTTCGAGTTCCAATGAATCAAACTGTCTAGGAACTTTAAAGCATAAATGTTTGCCTAATGAAAGAAAATATAATTCTAAGCAACTTTCTAGTATATTTTCCCTTCCCTAGAGCTTACTGCTCTCTTGTATGGAATGTTCACGGACATGTTATTGGAAGGGTTACATTGGGTGTAATGTATATGGGATGTATATGCTCAAAACATTTTTATTTGATGGTCAATTAGGGACCAGTTGCAAAAACCACAGGTACATGATGTGCCTTTACCCATTACTGCAGGGGGCAGATTTATTAAAGGGTTGAATTTAGAAGTAAAAAATTCAACCATCAAATTTTTTTGAGGGGCATGTTGGATCAAAAATAGGTCCCTTTTTGATTGAATTGAAATCGTTCGCATTGTTCAAATGCATCATTCGATTCGAACGATTTAAAAAAAAAATCCTTACATTTTCTGGGACTTAGCTACAATGGCAATTCGGCATCTTTAAGTTTTTTAAAGAGACAGTACATTGAAATGTTTTCAATTTGAATCGAACTTTGGGCTATTCCATAGTCGAAGTAGCCCAAAATGACTTTGAAATTAAAATTTTTATCCAATATGACTGTCGGATGTGAACACCACACACTGCGCCTTCACCAGACCTCCAACTTGTCGCCTGCGTTTCGTGGTGCATATACTGGTAAGCGTGTTGGTACAGCCCAAAGAATTTCCTTCCTATTATTTCTTTAACCTTTAGCAGACCAGAACTATTTGGTGGAGGTTCATTTGCATAATTTCACTGTGTTACATATAAAAGTACAATGAAAGCGTAAGAGATAAGTTATAGTACATTTCTCAATATGCAAAATAACGGGCAGAAGCATCCAGCGTTAAATAAAAGGTAGGCAGGCATGGACACCACAATCAAGTAAAGGTAAAAATGTTGTTTATTGAGGATCTCTGGTATAGCCTTACACATTTAGTGCAGTCGTTGGTTAAATCCAGTACCAGAGAAAGATAATTATGTAGACATGGCATTAAACATACAGTATATTTGATAGATCCTGGGAACCATTTATGTCTTTTCCCACCTGCCCTTGAAATAAATACATAAGAATATCTCTCAAATATGTTTTGTGCAAGGTCTATTTTTTACCATACATATCTGAGAGTGATTAATTTATTTCAAAAGCAGGTGA
This sequence comes from Xenopus borealis, assembly GCA_024363595.1. NCBI lineage: Eukaryota > Metazoa > Chordata > Amphibia > Anura > Pipidae > Xenopus > Xenopus borealis. Next base: position 32,720,314 of record CM044442.1, on the reverse strand, counting down.
AAAAAAAGTTTTTATTGCTATTGTACATTGTAATGGATGGATAGGTAGGTAGCTAAGTAGGTTATGCTTATGTGCCAAACCCCCACTCCCTACCTCATGAATACAGTGCTGCTAGATGCTTGCAGTGCAATATTCATGGAATGGACACATGTCTCTGAAATGGGGTGCAGGTTCACTTAAGGGTGGTAAACAGGGTGAAAAATGCAAACACATGCTGGTAGCAGTTTTGCAGACTTTGCACCCTATCTTCCAGGTTTCAAATGGCCCCAACTTTTTCTTTTTATTAATTATTTATTTATTAATAGTCCCTGGCCCTTGTCCTGTACTTCTTGTTTTTTTTTTTACAGTGAAGCCTTCTATAAAATTGTTGTTCTTGTGTATTTTTTTCATCTGCACCTTTGCTGGAAGGTTTTGGGAGAAGTCAAAATATGAAGCTTAAACAACATAAGAAAGTACCAGTGAAAGTAGAAAGTAATTGATTTCCATTGACTGTATGCTATTTGTTCTCCTATAATCGAGTAAATGAATAAAAACAAATCAAAAAGATAAAAGAAATTCTAAGCATAATGTTTAGCCATAAATATTTCATAATGTTGACCATAAATATTAATAAAGAGGTTATAGACTGTGAAATAATCAATTGTTTGACCATCTGATCCTTATACAATAGGGAAAGTCAAACACATGCCGATTGAAAAGGAGAAATGTGCCCTTTGGTTAGATTCAATATTCCTTTTTGAAGACCTGCCGTATGCAAGCTGTCGGTAACAAAAGAAAAAAAATTTAATTTCTTAACAGTATTTCTATGTAATTAAAATAAAGTTCCCCTTTTCATGTTTAAACAATGCAGCGAGAAATTATTTAAAAAAAAACAAACTTTTGTGCACGATATGCAATTACTCATTCTAGCCCTGATCTCACAAAAGCGGTAAGGCTAAAGGTAACATGTACACTAAATACTAAAGGTACATACATTATGTACTGCTATTGTACAAAAAAAGTTCTAACAAAAGAACCAAATATAGGAGGCTGAATGCAAATTATGGGCAAACCTTTGAACAACACGTGCTCGAGAAATGTTGCATTGCCAAGCTGTGGGACATGTATGCAAATATATACACTTTGACTCATGTTTCTTTGTAATTGATAGTAAAAATATATATTACAGCGATGATTTGGCAGCTGTGCCTGTTTTATAGATATTGGCTCAGTGAATTGCTCCTTGGAGCGTGCCGGAACACATCAATTAAATAGGTATGAAGACTTAGGGGCAGATTTACTAAGGGTCGAAATTCAAATTTTTTTAGCGCAATTCGATCTATTGAATGATCGAATAGGGAAATTCGATCAAATTCGATTTGAATCGAATTTTCTAACGATTTTTAGACGATCGATTGAATTTTTCTTATTCAATCTTAGGGAATGATCCCAATTTCGGTTGGTTTAATCTGCCGAAGTAGGTGATCGAATTTAAATTTAAAGGGGAAGTATTCAACATCGAATTTTTGAATATTCAAATAAAATTTTATTTGAATATTCGAATGATTCATTATTTTATAGTCGAATTTGCCTAATTTGCATATTCAAAATTCGAATCTTTTTGAAAATTCGATCGAATATTCGAATCCTTCGTGTGAATTAATGTGAATTTAGTAATATTAGCTCCGTTGGTATATCAAGTGGAGTTGGAGCTAAATAAAAACTTTGGACGGGGTTCCTTATTGATCTCTGATGCATTACTAAGATATGGGTGCAACATTTAGGGGAGTAGATATAAAATCTCATATACCATCCCCAACTCCATCCCATGGCCCTTGTAATGTGCGACTTAAAGGGGTTGTTTACTTTTAAATGAACTTTTAGTATGATGTAGATAGTGATAGTCTGATACCATTTTCAATTGCTTTTAATTTTTTATTATTTTTGGTTTTATATATTCACATTTATTTATTCATGCAAAGTTTCGTTCTGGGCGGCGAACGATGGCGACTTTTCACTTGTGTTACTTCGGCTGTGCAAGCATTTCTTAGCGCAGATGTGCTAGAGTTCATTTGTGCCTAGCGAAAATTCGCAAGTGATCTTGCGCTCAGGTTTTTTTTTTTTTATATTACCTCTAACTTAGGAAGGTCTGATGAGGGAGGCAGCTGGCCATGAAACATGCCCTCCATTTAAAAGAAAGAAAACAAAAAGGAAAACAGGAGGCAGTAAGGCTCAGGCCCCTAACTAATAACTGGCTGACCCTCTAATTGTCACTTCCCTCGCCCATCCATAAAAATAAAGGGTGTGTAGGGATCACATACACCACTGCCACTTGACGCCTTTTGGGCAGGCCAGTAGGGCACACTGGATGGGCGGTCAAGCACTTGCTGCTAAATATTCTGACAGCAATACAGAAAGGCAACTGAAATACAGGCAGACCAGGAGTAGCAAACATTGCACACCAGTGCCTTACTTGATCCAGAAGCTGAAACACTGAAGACTCCAATATATGCGGCCATGTTCTGGGGAACAAAAGGTCCCATGGACCAAAACCCCTGTTCCAAGGACGCCTTATGGGCAGGCCTATGCTTTCCCAAGGTTAAAAGAAAAGCATCTTTGCTTCCAATGAAAAAGATGCCAGTAGGTGGGTGAGGCTGTTGGGGAGGGTCCTTCTGATGGGAGCAGGGGGAGGAGCTAACCCAGTAAGTACTGACATGGAGTTCGTGGAGGGAAAGTACAATTTCCCCATCAGTTTTGGCAACATGAACTCAACTTTTTCCACTGAAGCTATTTAACTAGATAGAGAATATACACACAAAAATTGTAAAATGGTAAAATTCTTGAGTTATAACAAGACAAATCTAAACAGATGCACATACAATGCAGTATGGGACCTTTTATCCAGAATGCTTGGGACCTGATAACGGCTCTTTCCATAATTTGGATCTTCATATAAGTATACTAAAAAAAACATTAAATAAACCCAGTAGACTGGTTTTGCTTTCAGTAATTCTATCCAAGTTTGGAGCAAATACAAAGTACTGTTTTATTATTACAGAGAAAACGGAAATCATTTTTAAAATGTGGATGATTTGGATAAAATTAAATCTATGGGACATAGCCTTTCCATAATTCGGAGCTTTTTGGATAATGGATCCAATACCTGTTTTAACAGCAGAATGGCCAACTGGATCTGTAGTTTAATATTATTAGAATAACTAATTAGCAGAAGCCTGTTAGGCTGCATGTTTGCCCCCACTGCAACAGTAAATAGATTTGATAACACATGCTGATGATTTCCATAAACTTTGAAGTTTCTATATTGTAAAGGAGAAGAGGCACCAGGCCCATGAAACATCTGTGTGTATTAGGTGAAGAAAATATTTCTGGACCAGCAAGATAAGCCAGTCAATTTCAGCAATTTATTTCAGAGAGTTAAAGCATTTCTTATGTAGATTCAAATTAACATCTCAGTGTTGAATTCACAGATTACATTTCTTATACCCAGCTAATTTCTCTGTCATCATAATAATGGATTCCTTATCTTCTGTCTTTTTTTGAGCACAATAGTCCAGGCAGATGAAGTCCACATTTCACTGTGGATAGAAAATAATAGAAATTACGTATAACTGATGTGTCCTTTGTTTAAAGCAGCCTGCTTATTAATAGACCCAACCTGTCAGCTGATTTGTTGCTGTACTCAATTTCTGATATATCTTACCATTTTAAAGAAATGGAATCAATTTTATATTCACGTAACATGGAATTATTCGGTCTGTATTTCTGCTTTTTCACTTCTATTCACAATGTCACTTTTATGTTAGATAGTAATACACATAACTGCAACAATTAAACAAGGTCTTATTTGGAAATAATTAAAGGGGGACTTGCTATTATAAAAAACAGTGGGTGTTAGAAGGGAAGCTACAAAAGCAGTTTATTGCCAATAGATTAGTCACAATAGTGCAAGCTATAACACTAAGGGGTAGATTTACTAAATTCACATGTATTCACATGAAGGATTCGAATATTCGATCGAATTTTCAAAAAGATTCGAATTTTGAATATGCAAATTAGGCAAATTCGACCAAAGTCGACCATCGAACATTCGAATTCGAATGATTCAAATATTCAAATTTAATTTGAATATTCGAAAATTCGATGGTCGAATACTTCCCCTTTAAATTTAAATTCGATCACCTACTTTGCCAGATTAAACCTACCGAAATGGGGATCATTCCCTAAGATCGAATAGGAAAAATTTGATCGATCGTTTAAAAATCTTTAGAAAATTCGATTCGAATTTGAATCGAATTCGATTGAATTTCCCTATTCGATCATTTGATAGATCGGATTGCGCAAAAAAAAATTCGAGTTCAAATTCGAATTTTTTTAATTCCCCACTATTCACTGTCGAATTTAGAATTCTTTTGGCATTCAAAATTTGACCCTTAGTAAATCTGCCCCTAAATTTATTCTGCAGAATGCTTTGCCGTACCTGAGTAAACTGCTCTAGAAACTCTCTCTATTTGATTAGGATAGCAGCTGCCATATTAGCTTTGGTGAGCCCTAGCCCTTGAGGTTTAGGCTGAAAGAAAGAAGTCTGATACAGAAGCCCAAGTGTACTCAATAGAAGGAAAGAGCATTACTTTGAGGGTTTACTGTTGTATTTATATAGACCTTTCTTATAAAGCTTACTTATTTTTAGCCTTTGCTTCTCCTATAAATCTATTTTATAAATAGTATTACCTTTGTGTATAAATGCATATACTGCATATACCAAATATATAGTTAAACCAAACTTTGTTTTGTGGCTGCAACTAACACAAGCATGCTGTGAATCACTGATAGATTTCACCTGCTGTAGCTGGCTGACAGCATGAGTCTGCACTTTGCAAAACAGTTCACA
>CM044442.1:32681467-32697280 GCA_024363595.1 Xenopus borealis | reverse complement strand
CAATATGTACTGCCTAAAATTTCCCTCCCCAGTCATTTTATAAGAAAGCTGTTGTCCTGGCTAAAGTAGCGAGTGGTGGATAGGCTAGTGCAAAGGAACATGATACAACATTTCTGCTACAGAAACTGAACCTTCAAAAGTTCTACATTGTGGTGAAATGCTTTTATTATTATGGACTGCTTATTTTCAGTTGAGTAAACCACAGAATACTCATTTAGAATATTAATGGAATTAGGTTAAGGAGCTGGCATCTAATAATGTGAAAATAATCACTGATAATTTGTGTGAACAGTCTCAGAGAAGCGGCAAGTCCTGACATATACAGTTAATATTATGTAGTGCCAGATATGGGAAGCATCACAAAGCATTGTGCTCCTTCCAGTGGTGGAACTACCGGAGGTGCAGGGGGTGCGATTGGGCCACGGTCCACGCTCCCCCCTCAGGGCCCCCCCCAGCTCAAGTGCCACTGAATCCAGCCTGATAATTGCGTACAGAGGGGGGCAGGGGGCCCGACTGCACATCCCATGCCCCCTCTAGTTACGTTACTGGCTACAGTTGGGCTAAGTATATTCCCCTACAGCAGAGAGACATCTAGTTGCCCCCTTCCTTGTATGAAATATTTATTAGCTTATTACATGGTATTAACAACTACTCTTCTACTGTTCAAAACTGTACAAGCATTTGTTCACAAATGTAATTGTAACTGGCCTTTAGGCTGCCCCACCTTTTCACTGGTTTATGTCACCTTATGGGGCCAACCTCCACAGTTTGGGTACCACTGCCCTACAATGATTTCTCCGTTATTTGAGTTGTCTAGTAATGAGTTGTTTCTTACCGTGATCGGGGAATGTTTTCTGTGCTTTCTCTCCACCAAACATCTGAAAGCATTGTCTCTGGGCTTGATCTCTTTCCATATCTGTCAAGTAGTTTAATTTGTAGTTATTATCATTAAATTATTAATCATAATGCTCAAAATTCTGATCAGCCAGCCTATATCACCTACTCTGCAGTTTGTATCCAATAGGTAGATCTAAGAATAGTATGGAGTTAAAGAGCAAAGTAAGTTGTTTCTCATTTTTACATTTTTATAATTTTATAACTGAAGAATGTCAATATTCATATCCAAAGAAGAAGGCTAAGCCAGGGAAAACCTGTTATTTATTATAGGAATGGTAAATAATTTTAATCAGGGTGTCGCAAACGGTGGATCTAAGGTTAAAAATTGAAAAACCTGGACCGATGTTCATTTCTTTGGTAAATGAACCCAAAGGAAACCAAAGCAAATCATCTCTTTGCCAACTTTCATAAAAAGCCATGACTTGGAATATCTAATTATATATCCTACTTTCCACCATATTACATCCCATTTAATTTAACCCATCACATGATCACAATTATTGTATGTTATTAAAGTAACGGCACAGGTTCACTTAATTACATGCAAGGTTAACATTCTCAGTTGAAAGAGAATTTGCTTTATTCTGTATTAAGTGATTTGATTTCTAACTTTAGATTTATACCAGATTGGTACAGGTTGAAGTCCCTAAAATATTGTGCTTCTCTTCCTTTGAATTAAACCAGCTGTGTTGAAGTACACAAATCTGTTCATGACTGTTGATGTTTGGAAGTGACTTATGCTTGAAATATCTCTAATAGTACATCTGTACCAGTACTCTCTAAGTGACAGACTCCCTTTCATAATATTAAAGTTGAAGCACTGGTTTAGAATTGGTAAAAATCAGGCACTTTTATATGAAGCCTAACAATACATTATTCAATAGTGAATTAACATTTGCAGAGACAAAATAGTTTGAGACATCTGTTGAACAAAATAGTTGCCAATGTGTAATAAATATTAACCAACACATTTCCAGTAAATCATAGAACCATTTTATATTTTGCAGAGAAAAAAAAATCTAAATATTACAACTGAAAAATAGTTCAGCTGTTCCCTATGCAACATCCATGCAAATCTATTCACAAAATGACTTACATATGAGCAGAACTGACTGTGAGAGTTCACTTGTATCACATAAAACAAAACCAGATTTTGGGTCAAATAGGAAAAACCTCAGTGTACCCACAAAGCATGGTGCCAATATGATTTTACACTTCTCATATATGCATATTTATCATATATGGGAAGCTGTAATGGGATCTTAGTATCACTTAAGAATTAATAATGAAGTTACAGATGCACATTTCTAGTTCGGTATGTGCTGGAAAGTGAAATATAGACAAAATGAGCATTGCCCAGAGTAAAGATATTTTCTAATATGAAGACAGAACATTAGAGCATTCTAAGCATGCTTTTTTTTACTGCCAAGTCTGTTTGACAAATATAATGTGTTTGCATCTGAATAACTGTGGTGCTTAGTAGTGTCATATTGCATTGATCAAACACAAATACTTTACCCAGCGAAATGTAAAACAACCTACTACATGTTAATCACATTAGTGCCTGTTGCTTTGCTCCTTCAGCAAGCTTCTGCCTTTGTATAGTGCAGTATGGATTTGAGTACTGTCATGTTTTAGAATCTTTCACTTTAGCAATCAATGTCATAATTCTGCTATCCAGACTAGAACTGTTGATAATATTAAAATCAGAGTAGTGCACATATGTCTGCTTTAAAATTTCCAAGTTGAAAGTCTGCCAATTATAATTCACCATAGGCTACTGACTTTTTCCAAAGCTTGTCTTTACTAATTTAAATATGAAGAGTTTGTAAATATTTTCAGAGTAAAATGCTATGATAAAAGGTCCATGCATAAGTAATTTCTTCTATGTGCAAGGATCTATCCAAATCTAACATTTGCTCAGCAGGGAGTAAAACAGTATTGATCAAGACAAATCACTAAAGCAATTATATGACTTTTTATGTACACAGTTCTTTACAATTGATTTTGCTCTACCAACAAATACAATTCTGATTTGATTTATCATGGTTCTTCTAATTTACATACACAGAATGTAATGATTTGCTCTGACTGTCCTGAAAAGTTTGTATTCAGATAAACATAGGAGATGTTCTAATTCTAAGGTGTAAAAATATAAAGGTTTGAATGAACATGCCTACCTCTGTCTTGTTATAAGGTTAATATAATGCCTCAGTGCAGAGTAATATTTGGCCATATCCTCTGCTGGTGCGTCCTCCCCTGGATTATCTGGTTTTGATGGATAAGCCTCAGCAAATGTACCCAAGCAGATCAGCATAGACAGACATAAAGTGAGCACTGACATCCACAACCTCATGTTTCCTTGCATCTGCAAGAGGAATGAACAAGCATTAATGAGACTCAGACAGCTCTTGTCAGTGTGAATAGAAAGCAACTGTAAAAAAAGAGCTAAATTACTATCTTTAAAAATAATTAGCCCTTTCTGGGTAAAAAAGAAATCAGAGCGCCTATTGCAATAATAACAGAGGAAAGTCTTCCATTGGATTGGGACGATTATATCCAGCAATCAAAGGTTCGTTTAGATACAATCCTCACCCCCTAAGAACTGAAGATAACGGGGTTTTCCCTCTTTTCAGGAACTTGAAATTTGTGTTAAACTATATATCTAGGAAATTTTGCAAGGAAATCACATTACTGCTAAACATATTCTGATTTTATATTTATCACCAATTCTTCTTCAGGCAGTTTAAATAATAACATAATAATAAAAATGTAAAGGAGAGTGGGGCTCGGGATGAAAAGGAATACTACATTATTTCTGCACAGCTTGCAAAATTACAAAAAAACAAACAAAAACAAAATGATGAAAAGTGTGAAATACTACCTGCAGCACTATGCATTGCTAATTCCATACATTGAAGGTGGTATTTACACTGCGGGGCAAGGTTAAAACTAAAAGGAGACACGTGTTCTAGAATTACTGTACTTTGGTACCAAGGACAGCTCCCAGAATTATAAAGACTTTCTAGTAGTTCCTTGTGGTGCATTAAAAGGGGCAATGTACTCACCTTTGGGTCTGTCGAATATACTTCTCTCTATTGTCTCTTTTTCTATGTGCTCTCCTATACTCTTTCTTTATGGTCTTCGCTGTAAAATTGGCAAGGCTCTGTTTTTGGTTCTTCCTGATCACAATCCTGAGTAAGTTCTCTGCCATGCTGTGCCTTTTATTCTTTTCCTCTTGGGCAGGAGGGGCTTGAGTTAATTGTGCTTCTGTGACTAGAAGCCACGCACCTCCTCCCTTCTTTACTGAGTTCACACGTCACTAATAAGTTAGATCTGGCTGATATTGGTCACACTGAAAAAAGGGCAATTTGTTTTTTATTCTCTCAAATGTCACAAATTGCTTGTGTCCCTGACTAAAATGGAATCTGCTATGAAAAAAATATATCTATAACAAACATGCATGTACATCAAACACAGAAAATTAATAAGGTCGTGCCGTGTACTTTTTTTTTTTTTTTTTTTAATCATTTGAATTTTTTTTCCAGCTTTCAAGACCCCTCCCTAGCCCATTTTCAGCATCACGGGCAGCTGCAGCAAATGAGAACCGTTTTCTATTGTTAAATGCGTAAATTCTCATACGTAAAGCTAGTGACGAGCTTCTGACTCATCAGACTGCAGATTTCAAGTTCGAAAATGATTAATTTTGAATTCCATTGTAAAAAAAAGAGGGGGTTAGCGTGTCTAAACCTTTTATAGATAACTTCTGCAAATCATTCCTTTTGTGGAGGTGTTTATGAGCCACATGGAGTGTTCTAGGCAAGCTGATGGGACACAAAGCTATGTTCCACAAATAGACTTACCACATGTTCATCAGAATGAATACCTGAAGCTGACTGTGCAACAGTCTGCACTCCACTCACCCAGGCAATGAGACTGGAGTCACTCTTAGGGGCAGATTTATCATTGGTTGAATTTCAAATAAAAAAAATTTCGAAATTCAACCATATGAATAAAAGAGAAGTAAAATTCTTCCAATTCGACTAGCGAATTCGAAGGATTTTACCGCAATTCGACCAATCGATCAATCGTTCGAATCGATCGATTTGAACGATTTAACCGATCGATCAAATTTTTTTTATTCGATCAAAACAAATGATTCCCAATTCGGTAGCTTGATTCTGGCGAAGTAGGTGATTGAATAAATATTTAAAGGGTAAGTTATTCGACCATCGAATATTCGAATAAAAATTTTATTCCAATTATTCGAATTTGAATATTCGATGGTCAAATTTGCCTAATTTGCATATTTGAAGATTTGAATTAGAATTTCATTAAAATTCGATCGAACTTCGAATTCTTCATGTGAATTTAGTAAATCTGCCCCTTAATGTCCCTCTGCAAACACAGAATTTTAAATCAGTGCACTTATTGGACTGGTGGAGGAAACAGAAAGGTGCATCAATCCCGGGAATAAACTCTTTATCTCAATGGTCACTTAGATTTCCTAGAAATACTGTACAAAGCCAACTGGGATGTACACTCACAGATAATAAAAGTATTCAGGGATCATCACATATTGCTCACGGATACTGTGCTTAAATATACTGTACAAAGGAAACAACCAAAGGCTGTTATCCTTGATATAATTAAAAATTATTAATAAATATAACAAACAAGTCCATTAGAGGAGCTAGACCATAATCAACGCATTAATGAGTGGAACCACTAGATGGCCTCACGTTCCCATAGGAGACCCATAAGGAAGGAAGTAAAACAAATTTGCAAACATATTCAAAACATAATGATAAAGAGACTATGACTAAGACCTGGGGAACAATCTAAATGAAGATTAAAAATTTGAAGCTTGGGAACAATCTCTCAGTGTGCAAGGAAAAGCATTGAAGACGCAATATAAATCTTATTACAGACAGCATTGCTGGATGCGCTGTTCATTTATAGCCCTGGAGGATAAGGGGGTCAGTTTATCAGTGCACACACAGTTTCCCATTACAGACACAATTTATAAATATTAGAACCCCTATTAGAGAATTTATAGACTCTGTATGTTCGGAAATGTAATATGTTTAGTCTGTACAACAAAAGTGTCTTTTTCTGGAAAAAATAACGGCCCTTGTATATTTTAACCTTTCTTTCCTATTAATAACATTGCAATCAAGCATAGTTTTTACTGGCCAGGTGGAAACCCTATATACAAACCGTGGCACTGTCACTGGTGCTCATTATTCATTCTGTCAGCCCAAGTAAGTCAGAATCTAGTGTGCTACTATCCTGCCCTAACATCAGCCACTTTTTGTATTTCTGCTTAGAGTTTGACTGGCAGTAAGTGCTCCTATTTAACACCCTGAGTTAGATTCATTACAACAATAATGTTCAGATCAATTAGGGTACAGCCAAGGTGTGAAAAACTTGATCTGGTGTGAAGAACTTGACCTCTGTTCTGCTATTTTGGTCATGCTTCTCTATACAGACATCCTGCTGTGTGGCAGTTGTCAAATAATGGAAAAAATGTACATAACACTAGAAATATGGTAATTTCTAGTGGGCCCTATCAGCCCAGACCTGCTCCCTGCCCAAATACCCCTAAGTCCTGACTTACCCCTCCGTGCAAATTCTGTCCAGCAGAGTTCACTGCACCATCTTCAGCCGTTTTGGTAATCTTTGGAATGAGACCGTCTCTTTAGCAATTTTCGTGGGTTTTGGCACATGCGCATTTATCACTAAATCGAAAATTGCTCCAGCTGCGCATGCGCTGCTATGTTGGTCCCTGTGAAGTCTGCTGGACAGAATCTGCATGGAGGGGTAAGTAAAGACTTAGGAGCATTTGCCCAGGGTAACACTTAGACTGGGGGAAGGAGGGGTCTATGTAGAGTAGGGGGGGTAAGGTTTTTTTTTTTTACTTTACGGTTTGCTTCTCCTTTAAGGCATGGAAATCCAAATTACAGAAAGGCCACATACCTGTATGACACAACGGAAATATATTTACTAAATGTAGGTGAGGACAAGATATGGCAATGTATTTGATATTTTATTAGTTAAGGGCAAGTGCACTATGGTCTAACTACTCAGTCACGCTGTTTGCTGGGAGACTTGATTACTGCTCTGTACAACTGGTGGCAAAAGTTCTTTGTTCACAAATTATGAAAATTAGGGGTTGGATTTAGTTCAATATCCTATCTGAAATCTATTCTTAACAGTCTTAATTAGCAGAGTAATTAGGCAAAAAAGCTTCATAAAACAAAATAGGACATATAAATGTTATGATTATTAGCTATAATGTCAACCCTAGAACCGTCAGCCGTTCATATTAATCTGACCACAAGCAACTTATATATAATATATAAATATAGATATTTAGTAACAGATAAGTGACCAGTGCCAAATGAACAGTAATAATTACCAATAAGTAATAGTAGGTTTTATTTTAATTGTAATAATTAAATGGGGCTCGACATGGTGCCCTTAAAGTTAGGGTAGTTTCAATACATAAAGCAAAACCAAACTTTTACAGGTCAGAGGCTGTTGATATAATGATACTAAATATGGCTGGCCTGGGACTTAAGGATAGGGAAAACTTTGTGTTTGTGCATTACATTGGAGCAACTAAGCTGGCTTGTTGCAACAGCATGCCACATAAAACAAGCATCAACTAATTTTGCATAATGTAAATTATATAAGAATCCCATCACATTTTTGTTTTGTTTGATTGTTTCTGTATATCCATGCTAGTCAAGCACCCTTTTCTGCTTCCAAAAATGGTTATTTCCATACTATGATAGCATAATATTTAGAGAGATCTGCCTGAACATAATGAACAGCCTACAGAGTCTTCATTATTAAGAAATGTTATCTAGAGTATAACTTGATGTCTGACACTACTAACATTTCTGCCCCATGTATATTCAGGACCCATGGGCCTATGTTCCTTTTTGACCCTTACCAACCTCTGTCTCACCCCCTCCCCCCCCCCAACACCCACTGGGTGGTGGTCATCCCACTGTTCATAACCAGCAAAACAGCAGGATAGTTACAATAACAGAACAGCAAACACACTATACATAATGTGGGTGATATTAAATCAAATAAAAAAAATAACCCCAGATAGCTTAAAAGGTCACATAGAATACACAAATAATACCCATGATTTCCTGTTAATAAAGCTGGCTACAGCTTGAAAATGTTAATTTCACAAATAAATGTCTTTGTCCTTAAATGAGGGTTCCATGCAACGTTATATGTGCATGAGTGACCTCAGGTGAATTTAGTGGAATAACTTTCACAGTATACAGCTTAGCTTAGCTTGTTTCAGCCATCTTTTCCTAATCTAGTTCTCTGCTTTGGTTGCATTCCAAGTCATATACTGTATATATTACAATATATTGCATTGATAGGACCTAATATGATCAACACAGACTGGATTTATCGCTCTGAAGTTAAAGGCTATGCCATATGCATAGTTGACCACAGAAGTATAAAGGAGAATTTTGCATGCCTCTACTCACAATTCCTTAAAGCAAAACTGACCTCATTTTGTTCTTTTTTAAATGTGTTTAGAATAGGTAAATAAAGATATTATTTTTATTATTTTATATATTTATTATAAAGAAAGTCTGCTTTTCTGGATGTATATATACATAATATCCATATCTTGTTTGAAAACCCTTAATCTCTCAGCTGCCTTTCTCTGTCTATCTAGTTTATGTTCTTTTATAATAAGAGATATATGACTCTTTTGAGTGATAAAATGTTTTCCTTCTCCCAATATCATATTAGTTGTCTAGCAATTTTCAGAAATATGCTGTTCTCCTGAACTTTCTTAATTCCCCTTTTTTAATTGTACTGTATCCCTTTTAAATGTATAACCATGGCATGGGATATTAACATACAGAGCATTTCCGGATGCTTGAAGTATTCAGGTTATATCTATAGGTTTTAATATTCAATATTCTATCATTTAATAATTTTTATAAATTGAAACAAAAGGATTCTGATAGGAGCAGAATTTTATCATGAGCTATCTCTAGGTTCCCTAAACTAAATATGCAATAATTGAACATTTTGTCAGCACAAAATAAGGCAACGCAGATAAGGTTATGGTTAGTGAATATTTATATTCAATATACAGCCACTGCCAAAGAGACACAATGCCCCTGATAGCAATTTGATTGCTTTAACTATGCTATGAGTTAGCATAGATAAATAACATTAAATAACAATGTTGATTGCTTTAACTATGCTATGACTTAGGATATTCATGCTTTAATGAAGACTGCTTCTAGTTATACTATCCTTGTGTCATTATTCTTACAATCAAGCCTGTGTTGTTAAAATTCTGCAAAGAAATATATTGAGTCGGGCATACTTTAATTTAATAAAAGAGTGGAATTGGGTGACAATACTATTTAAAGTACTAAAAAGGATTAAACAACTTCAACTTTATAACAGTGGTGTTCTTTGAGAGAGACCATTTACCAAACAAGCCAGCATGTTATTATTTGTTATTAGAAGTAGATAATCATAAAAACGAAGTAATAATAAGTGGAAATATACACAATTATTGATGTCCCCCTTTTGCCTATTGGTGTCTGACATTCACTGTGCATTTCAAGCACTGCTACTGTAGTGTAAACAACCAGAGCAAAGAGTTTTAAGTGTTTTGTGGCTTTGGCAACCAGTTGATGTTCAGTGCAATACTACCACAAAGCCCTATTTCACATTTTATTTACTTAGCTACTTCTTCAAGCTTGAAAAATCTCCACACCAATTGATTTTGTTTGTAGCTGTGCTTGCTACAATGGCAATCCCTTTATGGAGAAAACCTGTTCCAGAATTAGCCATTCTGGCAAAATTTACAGGGCATCTAGGATGAAGGGCAAACTGGGCATAAATAAAAATGAACAAAATGGAAGTGAGTATAGGACTGGCCTGACCAGCAATAACATACTTGGCCAGCTTGAATATATTACAAAAAATCTCTGCTTTGTTTAAATGTGAGGGTTCTTTCTAGTAGCTTAATGCACAATATGTTGCAATGTCCCTAATATTCTGATAATGGGTGAGTGTGGGTACTTTTTGTCATTGTCTTTATGTATGCCAGGGCCAGACATTGTTAGGTCCTATTCCAATGTGTGTAAGTGTGTTCCAAAGCATGACAAAGTAAATGTTTATTAACTAGTTCTATTCATCCTTTTCGGTCTGAACCCAGATGGATGGAGACTGTTACTGAAAAAAATACATCAGGATACAGAAATGGATAGGTCAGAGAAGTGTGTTGAGTGAAATTGATACTTGATGGAATGCACATAATAGCAGCAAGTAAAAAAAAGAGAAAAACAATATAAAACATTTTTTAAATATAACTTATCTCTTCTGCATTTCTACTTTACATTCTTGACCTGTTTCCTTTCTTAGAAGCGGTTTAAATTGTCTAATTTTATGATTAAAATTCTTTCTTTTTAAATATTATAACTCCTGATACTGTAGATGCTCACCGATAGTAGTAGGCACTACTATTGCCAGTATCACACTAATGGAAGTCTCTGAAGACCCAGCAGTGCTTACCCCTCCTGTCCTTGAAGGAGCACTGTGATGGCACTACACTGCACACAACAGAGCAATACTTACTATTGTGTTTTGCAGAATAGACAATACTGTGTATGTACAATATAACTCATGTGCACAGTGACATCTACAGGCCATTTGTATAAACACCACATATTCCCCCTATAGTAGGAAAGCATTTGGGCAAATAAATAATAATACACAACAATAATGCATCTTAAAGCAATAATATACATTGTTCACATGATTTAGCCTTGGTCCATGCAGGTAGTTTTCTGATTCTCTCAGTACGGCTTATAGGCTCAATTTCTTCAGGCCTATTGCAGTTGGCATCAGGAGTAGGAAAATATCCTTCATCAAATGGAACATCTCCAAAGTCATATCTAGCAGATGTAAGATGACTTGCATTCCATATGCATCCATCAGACAGTTCATATATGTATGGTCCTCATTGGCGTCTCACTTCAAGTGGTGTAGAAAATTTAAATTGTCCTTGTTTCAGTATTCCTGGATTCTTAATTCTGACTAAAGAACCAGGCTGAAAGTGCACTTCTCTTTCACCACGTCAGTATAAGCCTTGCATTTGGCTAGTTGATGTTTGACAACGTCTCCAGTACATGAGTTTGTAGCAACAGTATTTTGTGGAAGTTTGATGTCTGCAATATGTAACTTAGGGGCAAATTCACTAATGCCTGAAAATGCCGTAGCGATGCCTTCGCAGCATTTCGCCAGGCGACTTTTCGCCAGTGAGCCTCTAATTAACTAAAATGGTCAGGGAGGTGAAAAGTAGCAAAGTTGCACTACCGTTATTTCGTCAGGCAAAGTTAAATAACACTGGGGATGCCTAATTTGCATACTGTATAGTTGCGTTGCCATATGTTAGTAAATGTAAGGGGGAGGTTAACCCCCCAAAAAGTTACTATTTTTCAGACTATCACCCTAAAAAATTAAAAGATGCCAGAGTTTTTTTGGGACTACAAACGCCTATCTATTGTATTGAACTTTAGTAAAGTCTAGCACAAGTAATGTTCAGTAAAATGGGCATCTTAGCGTTGTTACGTGCGAAGTTGCGCTAGTCTATCTACTTCGCTAGCCAATTTTCACCAGGGAAGTTGCGAAATTACGTCACATTGACAAATTAGCGCTAGCGTTAGACACTTCACGCTTTAGTTAATTTGCCCCTTAGTGCACATCTGTCTACCATGTAGTAATTCAGCTGGAGATGCTTGGGTTGTTGCATGGCACGTTACTCTGTAGTTATGTAGGAACTCTGTTCTAAATACTTTCCAAGATTTCCTTGTAAGATTTGCTGTCTGTAGTGCTTCTGTCAGACTTCTGTTGAATCGCTTGATTTCTCCATTTGAGTGTGGGTAATACACTGAAGATTTCCTATGAACAATATTCCTCTCTCTCAGAAAGAATTCAAACTCAGATGAGACAAACTGATATTAAATCCTTTGGATTTCCTTATCTGCTGAAGACTGTAGACAGAAAGGTTATTACTGTAGCTGATGTTATATGATGTTATATGAGAAACAAATGCAATTTCAGACCATTTACTGTAATAGTCTAGCAGAGTTATAGCAAATCTACAGTCTATAGGACCATCTGCAAAAGGACCCACAATATCAATAGCAAGTTGTTCCCATGCTGAATCAGGAAATGGTACTGGCTGAAGTGGTGACATTTTTGACGCAGGCTGTAGTAATGAGACCATCAACTAATTGTAGGTTTAATGCAGCAAAGAGATCCCTTCCAAGTATAGCAGTACCCTTATTCACAATGTAAAAGTCACATTTTGCAGTATTTGATTCAAATTGTACAGTTAATGGCGAGCAACCAAGCACAGGGATTGGACCCTTTAAGTAACTGACCAGTCTCAGGGCAGGTGCAACAAGTGTATTTTTTGCAAAGTATTTAAAGAAAATATCCTTTGGTAGTATCGAAACAGTTGAACCTGTATCAGGCATCATGTTAATTCAGTGACCCTTGTCAGCAGAAGCAGTATTGGCATTGACAGTGCATATAAACGTGTCTGGAATAAATGTACCTGATGTATCCATACCTCTGCCACTGCTGTTTCAATTTGGCTAGCAACTGTAATAGCCTTTGCAAGGGTTAAATCCTGCTCTAGGAGCAGTCTCTCTCTAATGCATGATACATTTGTTTTTTCCACTATTTGGTCTCTTAGCATTTCACCTGTTAGATTCCCAAAGTCAAAGGTAACAACCAGCTCTCTCAAAGCTGCTACAAATTGTTCTTTGCATTTGCCATTAGGTTGTCCAGTTTCTGCAACCACATTTACTCTTGGCACGAAAAAGTTCTTTATAGCAGTAAGTACAGTTTCATAAGTCTCATCAGGTGATGGTAATGTATAGAATGTACCTCTGCTCTCAGGCAGTGAATAAGTAAAGCAAGCTTTCTAGCAGCAGAAATATCCCCTTTGTCAGCAGAAATAATGTAATTGTCAAACATATGGATCCAAGCACTAAAATATGGTATGGTAGGCTCACCAGGGTTTGGGAGAAAAGGTGCAGGCTGCTGCAGAGGTAGAAGAGACATCTTGTTGCCATTTTTTTGTGTTTTGATAGCTGAGAATTAGTAGAGTATAACAGTGCTTTATTAGCAGGCTCATGCAGAGTGCACAGTGACATCTACAGGCCATTTGTATAAACACCACATTTACCCCTCCAGTCTCATAATGAGTGAAGTTTAAAATCCTAAAATACTGCATTACCCTAAGATATTCCGTATTTGGCAGGAGTGATAAAGTAAGAATATACAGAGGGAATAAGTGATTAGAGGCTAGCTAATTTTGCACTGTGCATTGTGAAGCATGCTGCAGAAGAGCAAAGTGGAAAATAAAACATAAGTTTAGGATATTACATGATTATGGGGCTCTTGAGGCAACTAACAATAAAACATGTTTGTTATATTTTGGTTATATTAGAGGTGTGAATTATCTTTTTACAGAATTATAGTATCTTTTTTAACCACTAACAGGACACCCAAAAAATGTGTACCGTTTTTATAGGAAATCCTCCCTTCATTTAGTCCCTAACTTCTGGCAGGGAAACAATCATACTTATGAACAGCAGGGGGAGCCTCTTCCTTACTTACCAGCCATGCAGAACTCAAGTAGCTTTGTTTTTTGATCATTTACTGAGCATGTGCAGTGCCAGTGTCAGGCAAAGATGTATAACAAAGTTACAAGATGACAGCCCCTGTGGCCAACTTTGAAAGCATAAATCATTTGTTTGATTAGGCTTGTGGTGCAGTAAGTTCATGTTTATGTTTAGTATACAAAATACAGCATTTCTAGCCCTATTCTATTTTAGACTTTCCTTGCCCTTTAAAGTCTACATAAAGTTCTGTGTTGCAAACAACTGTTTATTCACCACAACATAGTGGTCCCTTTCTGAAGTAAAATGGTGAGCAAAAACAAAAAGGAGTATACAACATTCCTTGCCTTACCCCCTGTCATATACTTTAGGCATTCTGAAGCACTGTTTTCTCTCTCTCTCTCTGGAACTTTACTGGGTCTAACTATACCTAACTCACTTTAGCAAACACCCAAATATACATTTCTAATTCAGAATTATGGAGATGTTTCCACTTTTGAGATGAGCCCTGTTTTGTGTGAGATTCCGAAATATTTTCAGCTACTATTTCCCCCTAAGTGTAACATACATTTTAATGTGTACTTTTCCTGGAATAATAAAAATGTCCCTTTTTTCTGCTTTTCATCTTTTGTCCAAACACAGAGTTTGTTCCCAAAGGCAAGAATTGATTGGTCAGCTTAGAAAATTTTCATCATTCACAGTGAAATTTCCATTGAAACTGTAATTGTCCATTTGTTTGCAGGGAGCGGCAAACCAGGGTATACAAGAAAAAGATGGCTATAAGGCACTCAGAGGAATCCACAGGACCAAAAGTATTAGTTAAAATATTACTTAAATGAAAAATATGTGAAAATCTTTAACCAAAGTTGGCCATAGACATTAAGATTTTTCTCGCACATCTAACAATTTTTTTGCCTGATATTTTAGTCAGCAAATCGATCGGTCAGCTTAAAAAAGCGAAGTACCCCTGTGGGTACGAAAAGTGTTGGGCCCATAGAGATGCAAGTATGTTTTTAACTTTGATTAATAAAGTAATTTTTTAACTAATACTTTTGGCCCTGTGTATTCCTCAGATAGCCCTGCTTTTCTTGTCATATATCCTGGTTTGCTGCTCCCTAAAGCTGATCTGTCTGAGGCTGGTGCACCTGGACCACATGATCTTCTTGGTGAACTATTTACATTATATTCTGGAGCACCTTTTTCTACTACTGTTGAAATTGTTTGCTGGGCCAAGCATGCAGCTACCCACAGCTCCTAGCTTTAACTAGATAATATTGCTTGAAATATTTATGGACAAATTAAACAACAATTCAACATTTCAGGATAAGCTTGGACTTACAATAACAAATAGATCTTCAAAAAATCTTAGCGTGCATAACCACCTTTAAGATTCTGTTCTGATCACTGGTAAGATCTCGCCTAGTTTATGAAAAGTAGTTTGAAGTTAAAGTCCTTAGGATGCATGTTAATGAACTGGAAAGAGTGCAGAGACATATTAACATAGTAAAATAGTAAGTTAGGCTGAAAAAAGACAAACGTCCATCAAGTTCAACCTTTTAACTTTTATTTTTAACCTGCCTAACTGCTAGTTGATCCAGAGGCGGCCAAAAAAACCCATCTGAAGCCCCTCCAATTTGCCTCAGAGGGGAAAAAAATTCCTTCCTGACTCCAAAATGGCAATCAGACTAGTCCCTGGGAAAACTTGTACTATGAGCTATCTTCCATAACCCTTTTTTCACTTGCTAAAAATCCATCCAACCCCTTCTTAAAGCTATCTTATGTATCAGCCTGTAAAACCGGTTCAGGGAGAGAATTCCACATCTTCACAGCTCTCACTGTAAAAAACCCCTTCCGAATATTTAGACGGAACCTCTTTTCTTCTAATCTGAATGGATGACCTTTTGTCAGCGGGAAAAAACTGCTGGTGAATAAAGCATTAGAGAGATTATTATATGATCCCCTTATATATTTATACATAGTTATCATATTACCCCTTAAACGCCTTTTCTCCAGCATGAACACCCCAATTTGGCCAGTCTTTCTTCATAGCTAAGATTTCCCATACTTTTTACCAGCTTAGCTGCCATTCTCTGTACCCTCTCTGATAGAATAATGTCCTGTTTGAGTGATGGAGACCAAAAATGTACGGCATATTCAAGAAGTGGCCTTACAAGTGCTCTATAAAGTGGAAGAATGACCCCCTCCTCCCGTG
>CM044442.1:32655010-32665170 GCA_024363595.1 Xenopus borealis | reverse complement strand
TGACAATATGTCTAGTCCCAGATTTCAGGTATATGAACTACCCTACTAGGAGGTCCAGGATGACTACTTTAGTGTAATTGTTTTTGGTGCAAATTAGTAATGATACATCCTTTCACAATTTAAATAACAAATAAATTCGATGTCACTGAATTTACAAAACTTTACACAAATTCAAAAGGGCTCTGTCCCTGTATAACAAGACCATGCAGTCAATGGAATAACAAAACATTTACATACCTAACCTAACAGTTTTTAGTCAATACTTATATGTAAACTGCGTTTAAATTTAAATACATACAAAATAAAATGCAGTTTTTGTAAAAGTCATCAAAAATGTATGTGCATGTTCACAACTTTAGAAGAAGATATTGTTCTCTCTTTCCTCATTTCCTCATTGCATTGCACTGAACTTAAAGACAATAGAACAATGAACATTCCTAGCCCTCCTTTTAGAATTGGATCATGGTTATGATGATTCTCTGGGATAAACACAACATATTCCAATAGGTTTAGGAACCCTGGTATACCTATGCTTTTCTGAATTATAGAGGTTCATCCTTCTAGTATTTTCTATGTTTGTTACTTTGTTACTTGATACAGCTGGTACTTTTTGAATCTTTCCAATGTTGTCCATCCTTTAACCATTCCTGACTAAGACCAACCATGTTGAGATCTCTGGGCTGTTACCTGAATCTCAATTTATCGTGATGCCTCTAATCCTTATATAGACGGCCGACAGACCGACCTATTTTACTATTAATCTTTTTTTTTCATTTTGCATTGTTTTCATTCCTACTCTAACGTTTAATTAACCAATCTCTTTTGAATTTTCTTTTTTGACTTCACCTTTTTCCTATTCCTATTATATGGTACAGAAAACATACTGTCTCCTTTTTCCAAATAATTTTTGTTGAATTTAACATTAAACAAGTTAATTGCTCGTTTGACGTCATATTTATCGATCATTCCATAAATTTTGGCATGAAGCATTAAAGGGGCGGTTCACTTTTAAGGTAACTTTCAGTATGTTATAGAATGGTCAATTCAAAGCAACTTTTCCATTATTTATTATTTTTAGTTTTATAATTATTTGCCTTTTTCTTCTGACTCTTTGCAGCTTTCAAATGGGCGTCGCTGACTCCCTCTAATAAGCAAATGCTCTGTACGTCTACAAATGTATTGTTATTGTTAATTTTTATTACTATTTTATTATCTTTATATTCAGCCCCACTCCTATTCATATTACAGTCTGTTATTCAAATCACTGCATGGGTGCGGGTGTAACTCGGACCCTAGCAACCAGACTGCTGACACTGCAAGCTGGAGAGTTGCTGAATAAAAAGTTAAATTACTCAAAAACCACAAATAATAAAAAAAGACAAGCAAATGCAAATTGTCTCAGAATATCACTCTCTACATCATACTAAAAGTTATCTCAAAGATGAACAACCCCTTTAATAATGTGACAAGTTGTAAGTTATAGCAAACACTGTATCAGGCCCGGACTGGCAATCTGTAGGTTAGGGCAAATGCCAGATGGGCTGCTATAAGTTGCCATAGAAAGTCACAATTTAGTGGGCTGGTGGAGGCTGTTTGGGCCTCTAAGTGGGATGATTGGGCCTCTGTGTACCTGAAATGCCAGGGCCTATTTTGATTCTCAGTCCAGCACTGCACTGTATAGTTATATCTATGCCTCTATTTCTCTGTTCAACATTCTAATAAAGATAATTATTGGCAAGTAGCCAATAATGTGAATAGTTTATGATCATGACATCTATACTGTCAGTCATTAAAGCCATTATGGAAAGGGTGTATGCTGGAAAGCAGAAACCAAACTGCCAGCAGTTCAATGCCTTTTGCTTTCATTATCTGAGGAAAAACAATGGTGTGTGCCATAACCCATACATTCAGAAAGAGTCATCACAGCTCCTTTACACAGGCATAATAGTAAGAAGCCTGATGTGGGTGTGTGAAGTTTTCCATAATTTACAATCAATCCTTAAAGCAGCTATATTTACAGCTGTTGGGATACGCTCCTGAAACCATAAATGCTAAGACTTTGTATGTCCAGTAAAATCAGTGGGAGCCTGAAGTTGTCCTTGATTCATTACTACCATCTCAGGATTGTCTCTGCAATCTTTTAACTAAAGGTTAGTTAATATATGAGGTACGTTTAAAAATCACAGTTCTCTTCTTTTCTTTCTCAATTATCACCTGATTCAGAATACTGAAGCACCTCTGAGATAAGAAGTGCTAAAATGGAACAACAAGTGATAAAACAGTTATTAACGCAAATATGCAGGAAATGTGAAGAATTAAAGCCAAAACTGTGGTACTGACCTGATGTTTTGGAATTAGCAGCCTGAAGTGCAAACCTATATAAATATATTAAGGAACTCTTTTCAGTTAAGGCAAACTCACCTGTGTAGTAAATGGCACTGATATGACCCTATAGAGCAGGTAGAATGTCAGCCATAAAGGGCTCATAAAAAAAAGGTTACAGCTAGGATGGACCAGGGTTAGAGCCATATATATGAAACATTGTTGTATCAGCCATACAACCATTGTTCCAAGAATATCTCCAGCAACTAATATATATTAACCCCAAATAAGATCTTCTGTCTGAGCCCCCTGCTACCCAATAGTAGGGGGATCATTGCCCTACCCTACTTGCTGGGGAAGCTGTCAATGTACAATGTGAATTAATTTTAGCACCAACTTTACATCAACTTCTTTATAAAAGAATCACTTAATATTCCACAAATCCAATGAAAACAGCAGCACTTCTGTATACTTGAAAGAGTAGTAAACTTTACTTAAAGTGCATCACTCTTTCAGGTATACCTGAGTGCTGCTGTTTTCATTGGATTTATGTAAGTTATTCCTGGCAGGGGATACAGCTTGCACCCGGGACTACAAAAAGTCGATTCTGCTTTTGAAGCACACATAAACTAAATCTGTTGGATTTATAGGGGAATTCAATCCCTTGGGCTATAACCTACTACTAAAAATTCACAAATCAAAATCTAAATTAAAAAAATATGTACTGTATATAAATCTGTCTAATGACAATTAGAGGCACATTTATCAAAGGTTGAATTTCACATTTTTTTAAAAACTCCCATAAATGCTAAATTCGACCAATCAAATTTTATTACTAAAATCGAACTTTTAAAACTCGGATAAATTGAAACGACTGAAAATTCGAATAGAATTTGGTCAACCTCTATTTGAGTTTTTTCTCCGAAAAAAAACTTGAATGTCAGGAAGGCTGCAAATAGCTCCAAATTGATCCCTGGACCTCTCCCAATGATTTCAACAGCAATTCTGCAGGTCTAGGTGGCGAATAATCAAATTGAAATTCGAGGGCCAGAATAAAATCTTGTTTTGTCTGTTACTGGGCAAAACATTTTGGATTTTAATGTTGTCTAGATCAAACGTGAATAAAAACCAGCACAAACATATTAGAGGAGGCCAAACCCAGTGCTGGAATTGGGGAGGGATGCACAAGGATGCCACCGGTCCACTTCATTTATTCTGAATTCCCCCTCAGGGGGATTCAAGAGTTTTGAATCCTGGAACTTTTTAAACGTACTACCGGAACTTTCTTTTGCGCCACCCCACTTTTGCATTAATATAAAACTGAGAGGTTAAAAACAACAAGTTAAAAGATCATATAGTGGTTAAAGTGGACCTGTCACCCAGACACAAAAATCTGTATAATAAAAGTCCTTTTTAAATTAAACATGAAATACAATTTCAAATTTTTATTAAAGCATTCATAGCTGTTTTAAGCTCATTTAAAAATCAATCAAATATTGTCTGCCACTCCTCTATGCCTTAGGCATAGAGGCAGGGCATATAATTACTTTCACTTTCCATTCAGCACTTCCTAGATGTCACTGCTCCCCACACATTCCCCCAGTTCTCTTAACCATTTAATTGTGTAGCCAGGACATGTGGATAGACAATGGGTTCCCCATTCTGGTGCACAAACAAGATTCTGAGATGATACAAGGCTTGCCTTAATAACAGTGTCCACAAAATGGCTCCTGCCTGCTTGCTAGAATTATGAATTCCCAGACTGAAGAAAACAAGATTAAATTATAAATTATAATTTATATAGTGTAATTAATGTTCATTTTGCTTGACTAATGTGATAAAATAGGATTTTGAATATTTTTTTTGGGGTGACGGGTCCATTTTAAAAGGAGAGAAAGGCTAGCTGGGAAAGAAGTAGAAAAAAGACGGAGTGTTATACAGATGAGGAAGGTGGAGGCATCAGAGAGGGTTGTAGAGAATAGGAGAGAAGAAGAAAATAGGGGAAGCAAAAAGAGAAATAGTTAGAAAACTGTAGCAGATTAAAGAATGGTGAAAAAATGCCATTAAATATGCCAAGAAAAGTCATATGCATAGTTTTTGTTCTAGGGTCCATACAGGCCATACACAGCTAAATCCAAACATACTGGGGACAAACTGTTTATTAGAAGGAAATTCAGTGGCAGAACTACTGGGTTTGTGCCCTCGGGGCCTGCCATGTTGACGCAGGGGGAATCAGCCATGAAAATTACTTTTGGAGGGCGGGCGGCTGCACGGAATGAACCCAGGCCCCGTGGCGGGTACTTAAAGGAACAGTAACACCAAAAAATGAAAGTGTTTTAAAGTAAATAAAATATCATGTAGTGTTGCCCTGCGCTGTTAAAACTGATGTGTTTGCTTCAGAAACACCGCTATAGTTCATATAAACAAGCTGCTAAGTAGCAATGGCGGAAATTGAAAAACGGCTATATGGCACAGGATAAGTAATGGATAACAGATAACATTATGTTCTACAGAGATTATCTGCTATCTGTTGTGTAACTTGAGCCTTTTCTCCTTTGAATGGCTGCCCCCATGGCTACACAACAGCTCATTTATATAAACAATAGTAGTGTTTCTGAAACAAACACTGCAGTTTTACCAGTACAGGGCAACACTGCATTATATTTTTATTACTTTAAAACAATTAAATTTTTTGATGTTACTGGTCCTTTAAGTTGCTGAAGAAATAGCAAAATGTGGGGGAAAGAAGGAAGTGTTGGTGGACGAGGCTTATTATAACAGTGGGTGTGGCTATAATTATGGGAGGGACTTGTTTTTAGCATGCTACATGCAAAACACATAGCGTCCCTCGATTTTTTCATGACCATTCAAGCACTGGGCAGACTTAATCTGACATGATTTTTAAATATGTATATTCTATTATATTCACAGAAAACACATTTTACTGGGGGAAAATCTTGGGTTTGTAAACTGAATTGTTTCCAGAATATGGAATAGGAAGGAAAGCATGACTACAATCCTGCTTTATCAAATGAGATGCTGGCATTTTCTTGCTTATGGCAACTGAAAACAGAGCTTGTTAAAGAATTCACATGCGCATATGGTTTAAAAGGCAGGATTTTTGTATATACAGTATCATTTATGAGTGTGTGTCACTGTGCTTTTTGTTATTCCCAGGGTTACTCCCACATGCTGTACTGTAGGTCACAGTCCCAACGTCATGCCAAAAGATGAAAATTATTGCTTTTTCTTGTATATGTTTAACTACAGAGTAGACTTATTTTCAAATGCAATAAATGTTTCATTTGTTACAATTATTATAATTAAAATGTCTGCGGAAACATATAAAACAGCATTTTATTTTGATTGCTGAAGCAGCGGGAATAACCATTATCAATGCTCTGTGCTGTATTTTCCATTAATGAATGAATTGGGATCCAGTTGTTATCATGTGTTTATTGCATACATTAATTCCCATTATGTTGTGTAGAACTTAATTCCTTCTGTTAATAGAAATTAATATTTTAGATTAGTTTCAGCTAAGAAAGCAGCAGCGGAAGTACTTGCCTTTGACACGCTAATGCATGTAGAACTAAAGTGACTGTATAATGATTTGCTATGACTGGGGTTCAGTTCATCATGCTGCTATGGGTCATCCCTAAACTTGACTGCTCTGTAAGATGCATTATATTAATATGAAGCATTCGCTTTAATTGCTATGAAAACAAAAGTTATGGTGCTCTCAATTACTGGCCCCTTCATGAGTCACCATTAATCAATTCATCTGCATCCCTTGAGGGTTGAAAGAAGATATTTCGATTATGTTGCCCTTTTGCAGTTTTTGTGGAGAAGGAAATTGCAAGTATTTTAGGAAGTTTGTTTAATTTGTTTTCTTTCCCTACATATACAGCCAGATTGGCATTGTGATATGAAAGGGGAAGTTTGTGGGTTGCCAGAATAATTGACCACCTATTAACCAGATAATCAGTGGGTTAACTAGAGAGGAGCAGTCTCTGCAGCAGTGGGGTCTGCTTCGTCTGCTTAGAGATCCCACAGGGAGGGTCACAGGAGACCTGCCACATGATATTGCAGCACCAAATTTGTGCACCAGATTCCAAACATTACACCAGTACAGATAATAGTTTAATTGTTAAGCCTTAGAGCTGCTGTTCAAATAACTCAAAGGATGAAAAATGAAGGCCAACTGCAAATTGTCTTTGAATTCTGTTATATATGTCATTCTAAATATTAACAGACCAGCACAGAGGCTTTAACCCTAGTATTTAATAAAAAGCATGAAGCGTGGCCAGATGCAGTTATCTGTAGCATTTAGCATGTATGAAGACGTTTGGGAACTGAGGAACTGCTGTAGAAATGTCTCATTCTTGTCTGATATAAAATGTCAGCTGTTCAATAGCTCAAAGTCTCATTTGTCATAGTTTTCCTTCTTCATGTGCACCAGATGTTCCAGTGAGTGACATGTGTGGAGTGAAGTCAGTTTAGCTCCTGGACTCTTATACTATGAAGCCAGGCTGTTGTAATAAGTGCTGATAGATAGTTTAATAATTGTGTAGGTGAAAGTAGGTGAAAAATAATTTTTATTTTTCATGTATAAACAGCTGGACAGAAACACTGAGGGTGTGTGTGTGTGTGTGTGTGTGGACTAGAGAATCTAAAGAGGTTGTAAACCTGCTGCCATGCAATAAACTGTAAATAAAGTGTACCTTTCTTCATCGCAACTCTGTGAGTATGTCTGCTTTCTACAGTAACGGCTGTGCTCATATATCTAACAGTAATGATGGTTTTTGACTAGAAAAGTGGGCTGATACTTGGAGAAGGCAGGTAAAAATGTCCTGTGTCCCCACTTTGTTGCGGCCTAAGCATACACCTCTTCTGCTAAACCCTATTTCTGGCCCTGATCAGGTGCACTTTTAAAGCAAATGAATCAGTCTCTACTATTGGTGTAGAACAGTGGTTCACAGCTTGAAGGCCAATTAGGGTAAGAATTGAGGAGAATGTCCATTTGCTCACTGAAAGCCCAGGCATAAAGATCAGTTAGGACAAGATTTACAGGAACATATTTGACTGCCCTAAATATTCTTGAAACTATGCCTTAAAATATGTGGACTTAAAAAAAATGAAAACCCCTGAGGGTAGCTTGAAAGCTTTTAAGCTGTAAAGTTTTTCTGTTTTCATTAAGGGGATGAGGAAAGGTTTTTCTGAGGCTTCTGAGCTCTTTTGTGAGCAGGGCAACATCAGAACAGTTCCCTGATTTCTTCTGAACTTGTATCTGTTCCAATGTACACGGAGAGGACTGACTAGTAGGTGAGCCAAATGTTAGGTGAGTCACTTTGACTTGGAAATAATTTACTTTTCCATTGAACCTTCAGCAAAATCTGCACATGGCTGGGAGGTGTGTTTTGGGAGTTGATTGACAGCATGTATGTATTGTAGGGGCATAGACATTTTTTGGAAAAAGGAAAGAAGCCATGTCACCTGGTTAAAGGGAAATGGATATACAGTATAATACATATAATTAGGTCCTTGCGTATGTATGTTTATGGTTTAGAGCAAAACAGAGGTCTGAAAGGGTTAAGTGGATGAAACCATGTTATTCACAAAAGACCATTTTAAATGATGACCAAATATTCTCTTAGAAAACACTGACTTCATTGGTGAGCTATGACTATAGTGAAAGCTGGATTTAAACTAGGAGATACTCCAGTTTTTAGGGTCAGCCACATTGTAGCATTTACAATCTTTACAATGACTTATCCATAGGAAGGGAGAATGTGAAAATAAAGGGAGTGTATTATAATGACAGCATTGGAATATTGAAACGCTATGTTTCCATAGATATACATGTGTCAGACATGATACTCACTAATACATGTGAGGATTAGAGGCTCATTTAGCTATGGCAATCCTATTGGGAGTAAATCCCACTAGTATCTTGCTATCTGTTCCTAATAGCTGCCATGGCCTGTGATAAGTATAGGGCACGGTCTGCTGCACCTTGTGCCCACCAGTGTTGGGTTGCCTAGAGGAGCATGGTATCAACAGCACCAGTGAGGAGAGTGCAGACAGGGGGTCTGACTAGGGGTTGGTGGCTGAGAAGGTACGTGCCTGCCGCCCCCCCCCCCCAGCTCTTCGACCTGGGCATATGTACATGGCATGGCACATATAAGACCCAAATTGCAGCATTGTAAGTATTATAATTCTGGTGGAAAAGAATGGTTTACATGCCGATGACGTTGGCTTGTGACTTGTTACTTTTGTTTTCATTTCACAATCTCGTTCCCAGATGTTCTCACACGTCAGCATGACTTTATTCTCTTCGAATATGCCCGTTTTTGTTCTGCACACGTATATATCGGATTCACAGACAGTTATACAGTTCACAGACACTCACCAAAATAAATGCAGTGTGTGAACACTCCTTTACTCATAAAACAGTGTGCATTTAACTTATCAGTTAATGACAAGTGCAGATACTCTGTCTACCACAAAGTTAATCATCTGAACACCCCAAGGCAGTTAGTGTACCTAGCATACCATGGATACCTTTGCATTATGCAAAAAAACTGGTAAGTATTTGATGTTTTTTCTTAGTTTCAGAATTAGAGTTATTTTCCATTTCATACAAATCTCTAAGATATGTCAGGGTTGTTGGGTGTCAGGAGAGGATGTAAAGCCTAAGGAGGAAGCAGGAAATTCTGTATTGGCAAGACACATTGTATTAAGGCACACACAAACAAGGGTGGTAATGCTGGCAAAAGTCAGATAGCAAGATACTAGTGGGTTAAACAAGTTTTGGGATCCAGGCACAGCACAGGCAATATACAAGAATAATCAGATATAGTGGGTTATTTATTAAAGTTCAAATGCCAAAAACTCGAAAAATTCTAGCTTTTTTTTTTTACTATTCAAATTTCACATTTTTAGTTGAAAAAAAACTGTTGAGAAGCTTCAGTGCTGTAGCCCAGGCTTTGTATGAGCCTAACATTGTTTCGGGTAGAATTGTCATATTTGTGAGGTGCCTATATGGAAACCTGATTAGTCCTTCCATGGACTACAGAATAGAGGCCTGCAGGGCTATATTGGGGTTGTAGGGGTTTTGTACTAGGCACCATTGCATATAGTATACTTGTGAGGCTAAGTGGTAGTGATATAAATGTGGTAAGGCCAAACCTCCCTCTGATAAGGGGGAAGTAAGTCACTCCGAGGAGAAACAAGCTGTTTTTTTTGTCGCAAATGAACAGTATTATGACTTTATTTAGCTTTTTAAAGAAGGAGCGAGGAATATAGGTTGGTGCATTGTGGAGGGCATATAAGAGTTTGGGTAAGTACACCATTTTTATGATGTTAATGCGGTCCCATAAGGTTATTGGGAGTTTGTCCCAAGTTTTGAGGGATCGGACCAGGGTGTCAATAATGGGGTCAAGATTGAGTTTTACAAAATGTCTGGGGTTTGAATGGACCCAAATTCCCAAATATTTAAAAGAAGTAACCCACTTCAGTCTTGTGTCAGGAGGAGGGGGTATGAGGGGGTTGGTAACGAATCCAACCAGTCGGGATTTCTCCAAATTAACTTTTAACCCAGAGAATTTGCCAAATTCCTGCACAGTGTTCAGGAGGGTGGTTAGGGAGGTCTCTGGGTCTGCTAGGTATACTAGACTGTCATACGCAAATAGGGATACTTTTTCAGTTAGGCTGGCATATCGGAGCCCCTTTATATCTGCATTTGCCCTTATCATAATAGCCAGTGGCTCTATCGCTAAGGCGAATAGTACCGGGGAGAGGGGACATCCCTGCCTCATGCCCCTTTATAGCAGGAG
>CM044442.1:32642693-32654062 GCA_024363595.1 Xenopus borealis | reverse complement strand
CAGTCCGGGCCTGTTGGACGGTAAGAGCTGCATAGTGTGGGATCCTGACCTGCTTTAGGTATAACAATGATAAGTTCCTCAGCAAATGAAGGAGGTAGAGAGGCACTGTCCCATGCTGATTGGAGAGTTTCTAGAAGGTGTGGGGTCAGTAGTTCGTCTAGGGTTTTATACCAATCTGGTGGGTATCCAGGGTTTTATTTTGGAGGGCAGGGTGCTTATGGCTGTCTTTACTTCTTCTGTTGTAATGGGCAGGGAAAGCCAGTCCCTTTCTGGAGAGGATAGTATTGGTATAGAATCAAGAAATTGCTGTTGCTGTGTTGTATGAGACAGTGGAGTTGTATAGTTTTTAACAGTATTAAGCAAAGGTACTAGCAATAAGTTGGGGTTCGCATATCATGGTCCCTCCTTCTGTCTGTATTCTCGGTACTGCATTAGGGGTTTGTTGTTGCTTGGCTAGGAATGCCAATATTCTGCTGTTTTTGTCCCCCTGGTCAAATATCCTTTGGGAGCTGTAGAGAAGGGCTTTCCTAGTGATTGGATTTCATGTTTAATTTGAAAAAGACTTTTATTATACAGCTTTTTCTGTTGGGATGACAAGTCCACTTTAAGCATGTCAGTAAAGGAGTGTAACTGCAGCGGTGACAAAACACTCAGTTGTGCCAACTCAAGTACAAATATTCAATAACAGGAACAGGTGCAGGTCATGTGGATATGGAATCAGGCAATCAGCATTGGTGAAAGTGGATAGTTTTATTCATATAACACTAGTGATGGGCGAATCTCCCTAGTTTCGCTTCGCTGAAAAATTTCCCGAGAAATTTGCGAATTGGCGAAAAAATTGCGAAACAAGTCGCGGCACACTTTTGACGCGCGTCACGTCAACTTCGACGTGTCGTGCGATGCGCGACTCGTTTTTTTTGGCGAATTTTCGTCATTCGAAATTTCGCTGGTGTTTCGCGAATTTATTCGCCAGCGGTGAATCGCAGGAATTTGCCGCTATATAGCACTACTTGAGAATGAAGCACTGTACAAGAAATTAATAGAATATAAAATACAGTACAAAATAGAAAGCAAATAAGTATAAAATACAATACAAATAAATACTAAGTAAAGTTACAATTAAGATTAACCAAGATCCCTGCTCATAGAGCTAACAATCTAAATGATTGTAGCACCATTTGCAGCACAATTCCAATACACTAGCACCGGCTTGATCATTAAGGGAGAAGACTCCAGTTTGTTCAGCAGGTTGTGCTATGGGCAGCATGGTGGCTCAGTGGGTTACACCACTGCCTTTAAGTGCCAGGGTCAACGTAAATTGTAAGACTTGTGTAAGATGCTCTGGGACAGGGAATAATGTATAATCAAGTGCTGTGTAAATGTGTTGGTGCTATACAAAAATATCAGGAAACATATTGAGGGAAATTAAGCATGTGATAATCAGATTTTTGCATTTAATGCATAAAGAATATCTTATATCTTATCAAATCAAATCTTATATTGACATAGAACATGGGGGGCCATGTTATTCAAGCACCTAAATGTAGGTTTACAAGGACTCCAGTTTTGATAGAGTATCTCCTATGACATTCTACTTATCGATTATTCTGGGAAATTCAGTGAAAATGTAAAATGATTAAAAAAGGACAAAGACCAAATAAAATATGCAGTAACAAGACATAGAAACGTTCTTAATAAAAAAACATGTGTTCATCTTATACAGTGTTGCCAGTAATCATATTTTAAATTATTTATCTGCCATAGTAAGGGAGCCCTAAGGACCTTCAGCATTTTGCCTGGGAGCCTCCACTACTTCAAATGAGCTGATTTATGTAAATTGTATTAAGAGTTCTTTAAAGGAAAACTATACCCCGAAAATGAATACTTGAGCAACAGATAGTTTATATCAAATGAAGTGACATATTAAAGAATCTTACCAAGGAATATATATATTAGTAAATATTTCCCTTTTACATCTCTTGCCTTGAACCACCATTTTGTGATGGTCTGTGTGCTGCCTCAGAGATCAGCTGACCAGAAATACTGTAACTCTAACTGTAACAGGAAGTGTTGAAGCAAAAGTCTGTTAATTGGCTCATGTGACCTAACTTTATAGTTTGTTTGGTATGTTTGTGTGCACCGTTAAATCATACGATCCCAGGAGGCTGTCCTTTTTTTTTAAAATGGCAATTTTCTATTTAGGATGACCCAATGGCACATGCTACTAAAAAAGTATAGTATTATGAAAATGGTTTATTTACATGAAGCAGAGTTTTACATATGAGTTGTTTTATGCAATATCTTTTTGTAGAGACCTACATTGTTCGGCGGGTATAGTTTTCCTTTAAGCAAAAACAGCATTTTTCAAGTAATAATATATTTCATTTAAACTTAAATGAAATCCATCTGTTTTCTAAGGTACAGGACATTTAAAAACAGATGCTTCATATTTCTTTACATTCTTAGATGTCAATAAAACATCTATTTTAGGTTGTAAGCAGTAGTACTGGTCGTAGTAAACAGTATCATTTGACCCTGGGGAAGCAGAAAACATGAAGAATAAAACCTCATATTAAAAAGCACGTAGTAAATTAAACACAAGTTATTTTTGGTAAATAGATATCATGGCTGCTTGGAAGCCCCCACCAATCATGCCGTGTCTCATTGTGTGTTGATTTGAGCTTTTTTTTTTTTAGCTTTTTGTCTTAGCTGCACGTTCAAGCTAGAGTTGTAAGAAGATGCAGGAAACACCCTGGAGGAACCACATCTGCTAAAGGCACCCAAGAATAACAAGTTGCAATGTGTTGTATTCTTACCAAGCTCTGAACACATGGGAGAAGCTTTTGGTAGCTTAGAAAGTTGCAAATAGATGCAGATAGTAAAAAATATTAGCATTTTGTGCTTCCTATAATAAATGTCCTGCATACCTTTTTCAGTTTGTGCTCTTGGACTAAACAAAATAATTTCCCTGAATACAGTCCAAGCTCCCTTTGTTAGACCTTAGCCTGCTTTATCCAGGCATCTGTGTTGTGGAACACATTTAACATCCTACCACACTTTTCTACTACACAAGAAGCTTTTTATCTTATTCTTTCAGTTCATCTTCCACAAGTGCTATGCACATAATCAACATTATCAATAAATGCTAAGACAAAACGACACAATTTCATCTGATTGCACGCTATCACATCCTGTGGCAGCTGTGTATATCTGTAATATGTTAGCAAGGTTATTCAGTGAGGTCCAGAAGATAATTTACCAAATCACACAGCTATCAACAGCAGACTGATCAGGGAGAATTTAACTGAGCTTTTGTTCAAAGCATCTGTGCCGGGATTGAACTGAAGGCAGAATCTATCTAGAAAGGAGCCTTATTTTAAATGACATGTATTTTGTTTTTAAAAAATGACATCTGCATTTGCAAATGAGAGATTAAGTTTCTACCTGAAAAGAAATGCACAGGGAGAACATAACGGTATCCATATAAAACATAATTTGATATAAATGCGTGTCTCTAACTGTATCTCTAAATGGGTGGGGGAATAAAGACCAAAATCATTACTGTGAAAATGCCTGCTATTTACAGAAAGTTTTTTTAATGGAGGGAAATGGTTATCAGTTAAAGTTGGCTCGGTTATGTGTTGCAAAGAATGTAAGCTGTTGCACAACATGGCCAAAAGTATGTGGACGAGACTGCTAATTATTGGAATTTCATTCACACCCATCATTGCAGACACAGCTGCAACTTATATATTATAAAGACTTTCGTGAAAATCATGTGCTGCCTACATTCTGGCAACAAAGTATTGGGTTTCTATTTTGTTTGATCACCCTATGTTCAAAGTGCACACAGAATTGGTTTACTGAGATATGTGGCCTACAAAGAACTCTGACCTTAACCCAACTGAATGTCTTTGGGACTAATTATAATACCAGGGAGAGCCAGTGCCAAAGCTCTGACATATAAAATAAATGGCATATCCCATCCAACAATGAGCCAGATTCAATTCAGTGAGAAAAAATTATTTCATGGTTTAGCATGTGAAACGCAAGAGGTCCTCTGCACTCAACCCATTGTCAATATATTTAAGACATTGAGACATTCTGTGCATACAGCTACTAAAAAATGCCTGTTGTTTAAAGGGTAAGGCATTTTTAGTAGCTGTATGCACAGAATGTCTCAATGTCTTAAATATATTGATAATGGGTTGAGTGCAGAGGACCTCTTGCATTTGTCTATATGTATTTTGTGGTCACAGCCTCATTGCACCCCCGCCTAATGGTTTTAGCATGTGAAACCTCATGGACAAGATTCAATTCGAGGAGAAAAAATGTTTCTCCTAATTTAGCTCCAGATTTTTCCCATAGTCTTCAGCTGATAAACCGAGATACGTTTTTCTGAATTGTAATGCATATCAGATTGAATCCCATCCATGATTTTAATGTGATAAACCTATTTCTCACTGAATTGAATCTGGCCTATCTAATTAAAAGCCTTCCCAGAAGAGCAAAGGGCATATATCTGTTTGCTATCGGTTGCACACTTTACTAATGATGGGTGAATAAATTCAGCAGCCATGGATTTGCAATATATTTCTGCGTTTCGCTGGCCACAAATGTTTTTGTGAAACTGCATTGAATATCTGAGACTGAAAAATCAAAAATTGGCGCGCACATACAAATTGTCACACAGCAGAATTATTCTGACGCTCATTGACTTTAATGCATAATGTATAAAAAATGGTTGCTTGTGCCAAAATTTGACACGTTGACTTCAATGCACTTTGCTCATTTTCTCGCTGTTTCGTGAATAATTCTGCAAAGCAAAATGGGACAGATTCGCCCATCACTGCACTTTACCATTTACCCCAGTAGAATCAAAAAGTAAACAGTTAAACCAGGAATGTGCAGCACAAACCATCCGTATGAATTACACCTGAATTCCCTGCTGTGGCAGATGGAACATATATTTTTTGCTGTTGTCTAAGGGAAGCCATTAACATTTGCTTCACATTTTAATCATTAACTATTAGAAACCAGTCAAAGATCATTTAGTTTTTACAGAGACAAACCTTAGAAATCAAAGGTCTGAGTTATAATGGTCCTTACACTAATGTAGCTGATGGAATCTAACAGTTATTGTATTATAATATAGTACCGACATACTGTGTAGTGTTTTACATAGTTTGCTCATCAGTTTGAGATGCTATCCCAATGGTGTTTGTTTGTTTTTTCATGAATAAACTAGCCTACCTGCAAGAGTCAAAGTTTTGGAGGAGACCAAATAACTCAATGGGAATCCATGTAGGTCAGACCCCAGAGCTGATAGGTAACATTGCTAACTACCTCCCCACCATAGCCTAAACCCAATGGGAACCCATGTATATTTACAGTGTAGGAACAAACTAAATTTTGAGACCTCTGAGCAACATTGCACTCCATAGTCTAAACCCACAACTCTTAATTTGTGCATTCATTTAAATTGTGGTTTCTGCAGAAACTCTCCATATCAGTACGGCTTTTATTTACCAAAAACCCTAATACTTGATATCATTTGTAGAGGTAGAAATATAGAAAACAATATACAGTTGAGTGGCCAGGCAGGTACAGTATACAATGACATACTGATATAGGACATCAACTGTGCGTCCACATAGTGGTAGTGATTTCTAGCAACTTCTATGTTTCATTATTATTATGAAAGATAATAAAAAGCATTTTCTTCCATAAAAATTACGAACAGAGTGTTTACTTATGCATGTCTTGTAATGATTTAGCTCAGTCCTGGCATTTAGTCACTGTATACTTCAAGCAGCAGTTCTACCAAAAGAATTAGCTCTCTTACAGTTTTATAAAGTATGATGGAACAGTTTTCCTCCCACTCTGCCCTCGAGCGCAGACCAACTAATAGTGATGCATCATAACGATTTAATTGATGCTCTGTGTTGCTCATTTAAAAGGTAAAGTGTGTCACAATGTTATATCTGTCTTGGAGCCAACATGTCATCATTTCTAGTGTCACATCTTTTAGGGACTTCCTCCCTTTTATACATCGGCATCATTGATAAGCAGGGAAATAAAAGTAGACATCTGGAAGAAAGACTATTTTCTCATTAACTTCTAATGCACTGACACATCTGTTCAGTCGAGAAAATGTTGCTTTCCTATTTTCTACTCAGTCATTTGCTATACAGTTCTCTGAAGCTTCCCAGCTGCACCATACCTTACAATCTCACAAAATACATGAGCAATTATGAATGGAATTTTAATTGCATTATTCTTGTATCTCTGATGAAAAGAGATGTATGTTCTGGCATTTTTTTGCTTTTAGCCACTGGTCAGCTCTGCAGTATGAGCCAGTGCTGAAGACATTTTTTTTTGTGTTCGAATTGTGTTCAACTGTGTCTCAGTGCCATTCATACTAGGGTAAATATTTCTTCAACAATTCATTTTAAACAGTTTTAAAGGAGAACTAAACCCTAAAAATTAATAGGACTTCAAACTTGTCACAGGGGGTCACCATTTTAAAAAAAGTGTTTGTGACATTCACATGCTCAGTGGGCTCTGAGCAGCTGTTGAGAAGCTAAGTTTAGGGGTCGTCACAAATTATCAAGCAGAAAATGAGGTTGACCTGTAATATAAGCTGATGCTACAGGACTGATTATTAAATTCTGATGCTACAGTAGCTGTGTTCTTTTCTGTGCTGCCATGTAGTAATTATCCATATTAATTACTAATCAGCCTTATATTGTTACATTTCTATTCTATGTGTACTGTATATTGTGAGTGGGTCCCTAAGCTCAGTAAGTGACTGCAGCACAGAGCATGTGAATCAGTGAATCAGCAGAAAAGAAGATGGGGAGCTACCGGGGCATCTTTGGAGACACAGATCTTTACTGCTAAAGGAGTTGCCTTGGGCTGGTACAGAAGCCCAAAACAAGATGCACAATATTTCTAGCTACTTCTTTAGTTTAACTTTACATGCCCTTCAAAGGGCTCCCCGTTTTAATCACAGAAAAATCTATGGTTTGTGCTAAACAGGGCAAATAGGAAAACTGAAGCTGCTCCAAGTTTGGTCCTTGTGAGGTAGATAAACAGGAGTACATAATATTCTGTGCACTGGGAATCTAATTATATACCTCACAAGTAACATGGCATAGCATGTTTGCCCTATTTAGTGCAAGAAATGCAGAAAAAATTGAATTTTTGTGATAAAAACACAAGCCCTATTCATTTAACTTGTGTTGAAAAAGAAGTAAACTGGCCCTTTCAGTGTTTAAGCAGCTATTAGTAACTGTAACTAGAGGTATGTGTTCTGTTACCTGGGAAGGCCATCTACCATAAACTCAATTTTTAAAAATGATTTCCATTTTCTCTGAAATAATAAAACAGTAGTTTGTACTTGATCCCAAATAAGATATCATTCATCCTTATTGTCCAAACAATCCTGTTGGGGAAACTGTCATGGGAAAACTTGTTTTTTTTTTTTAAACGCATCAGTTAATAGTGCTCCTCCAGTAGACTTCTGCACTGAATCCATTTCTCAAAAGAGCAAACAGATTTTTTTATATTCAGTTTTGAAATCTGACATGGGGCTAGCCATTTTGTCAATTTCTCAGCTATCCCTGGTCATGTGACTTGTGCAAGCACTTTAGGAGGGAACTGCTTTCTGGCAGGCTGTTGTTTTTTATTCTCAATGTAAATGAATAGTACGCAGTGGGACATGGGATTTACTATTGAGTGCTGTTCTTAGATCTACCAGGCAGCTGTTATCTTGTGTTAGGGAGCTGTTATCTGGTTACCTTCTCATTGTTCTTTTGTTAGGCTGCTGGGTGGGGGAAAGGTGATGTCATTCCAACTTGCAGTACAGCAGTAAAGAGTGATTGAAGTTTATCAGAGCACAAGTCACATGACTTGGGGCAGCTGGGAAATAGACAAAATGTCTAGCCCCATGTCAGATTTCAAAATTAAATATTAAAAAATCTTTTTGCTCTTTTGAGAAATATATTTCAGTGCAGAATTCTTCTGGAACAGCACTATTAACTGATGCATTTTAAATACCTTATCTGGGAAACCCCAGGTCCCAAGCATTCTGTCTAACAGCTCCTATGCCTATAATATACTGCTATCTTTTGTACTGCTACCTAATAATGCACTGCCCAGGAACCACAATGAACTAACTGCAGGATATGCTGATAGAACCCAAGCTAATAAGTACGTACTGCTAAATTACTTTTCAACATCTCTTTTCCACTCTTTGGCTACTTGACAACTTTGCAGCATTTTTACAATGTAAAATATAACGTTAGTCAGGTTAAAAAAGACACACCTCCATTAAGTTCAACCTTTTAAGTCTAAATACAACCTGTCTAAGGGCACTTGCACACCAGTGTCTGAAGCTGCGCTCCCCTGCGATCAAGTTTTATGCATTCAGCCGCAGTGGAGAGCAGGAGCAGATGCTTTAATTTTTTTCAATGGGGTTGTACACACACAGACACATGTAGCCACTGAATACAGGTTGAGACACACCATGAGGAATTGTTACTGCATTTGGCGCCTACATGTGCCTGTGTGAGTACAGCCACATTGAAAAAAATTGAAAGTGTCTGCTCCTGCGTTCCCCTGTGGCTGAACACATAAAACCGGTACGCAGACAAATCTATGCCCATTTTAATACAGTTGAAGACTTTATTGCCCTTGATGCAGCTGACTGGCACTGCTTGCTACAGCCAAGTTTATCATCTACAAGGACTCCAAGATCCTTTCACATTATGTATTTGCCTAGTGCAGTCCCAATAAGGGTATAAGTGGCTTGGATATTTCTGCATCCCAGGTGCATGCCTTTACATATAGGCAAAAAGCATGTTCAACACAAGCCCTATTCATTTAACTTGTGTTGAAAAGGATGTATACTTAGCTGCCCAGATTGCAAGTTTGTCAAGTTACAAGGATGCCACATCCTGGATGGAATTAATTGGGCTGCGTAGTTTTGTGTCTTCTGCAAACACTTATACATCACTTACAATACCCTGCCCTAAATTATTAATGAATGAGTTAAATAAACGTGGGCCAAATACCGAGCACTGAGGGGCCCCACTAAGAACTTTACATCAAGTAGAGAATATACCATTAACAACCACCCTCTGTACCCGATCCTGTAGCCAATTCCCTATCCATGTGCAAACAACTTCATTAAGCCCAACAGACCTTAGTTTAGAAAGCAGTCGTTTGTGGGGCACAGTATCAAACGCTTTGGCAAAATCCAAATAGATCACATCTACTGCCCCCCACCCACTGGCCACCATCTTACTTACCTCATCATAAAAAGCAATAAAATTTGTCTGACATGCCCTATCCTTAATAAATGAGGATTGCTGCTCATATTGCCATTCTCTAGGACAAAATTTTTTATGTGATCCCTTAAGAAGCCTTCAGATAATTTGGCCACCACAGATGTCAAACTTACTGGCCCATAATAGCAAGACTAAGATTGTAATCCCTTTTTAAATATTGTAATGACATTAGCTTTTCTCCAATCCGTAGGTACCATACCAGGTGAAAGCAAATCTAAAATATGAACTGAACTAAGATCTCTTAGAACCCAGGGATTTATGCCATCTGGCCCTAGCACTTATTAATTTTTATTAAAGCTTTATGAACCAGTCATCGACTGACTGGATTGAGCCAAGCCAACATTGCAGCTATGAAGTGAGTCTGGGATCTGTGATTCCTCCATTGTATACACTGAAGAAAAGAAATGATTCTGCATATCTGCATTTTCAGTACCTGTTACAACCATACCTGTACCATTATTTAAATTATATAAAGGTTATATATAAATTATATAAAGAAACCCCAAAAGGAAGATAAATAAAGTGTGTGTCATTTAAGATGGACCAATTACTCAATCACAATAAATCAAATGATTATATGACAAGGCGTATTTGGCTACTAATTAAATGAGCTGACTGTACATCATAGTTTATAAGTGCAATACTTTTATTTAAGAAATGTTTACCATTGATTTTATGGGAGCAAGACCATGTCTTTTCTTTGATTTTAAAATGTCTGACTTTATCTGCATTAGATTAGTATTGTGAGGGAAATATGACTATTTTGGCCAATCGAAAAAAGAAATGCTATTTTACGAGAACTACATGGATTATAGTAAAATACACATTAACATAGAAAATTAGGTTTGCAAAAAAGACACGCCCATCAAGTTCAACCTTTTAACTCTATTTAAACCTGTCTAACTGCTAGTTGATCCAGAGGAAGGCAAAAAAATCTAAAACCTCTACAATTTGCTTCAGAGGGGGAAAAGTTCCTTTCTGACTCCAAAATGGCAATTGGACCATGGATCATTTATCACTATATTCAATATGAATAATTTAAAGAGGGTTTTTTTAAAGGTGAATGAAAGGCAGAATTCACTTGGGGTGCCAAACGTAAGACACCCCCAAGTGATTATACTGATATACCTCAAACCCGGGGCCGGTGCAAAAATCTGCACCAGCCCCAGGTTATAGAAGCAAGCGCCACACAGATCACTACTTCCTTCTTCACGCTGATGTGCATTCCCCCAGACTGATGCATGAGAACGAAAAAGCCAATTTTAAAGTTACATTTCGGCTTTTTGTTCTAATGCGCATTCGCATCAGCACGAAGAAGGAAGTAGTGATCTGCGTGGTGCTTGCTTCGATAAACCCGGGCCAGTGCAGATTTCGCCTGGGAGCACCGGCCCCGAGTTTGAGGTACATCAATATAAACACTTGGAGATGCCTTACATTTGGCACCCCCAAGTGTATTCTGCCTTTCCTTCTCCTTTAAATACAATTTCACTTTATTTTAACATAGTTTT
Source organism: Xenopus borealis (assembly GCA_024363595.1). Classification (NCBI taxonomy): domain Eukaryota; kingdom Metazoa; phylum Chordata; class Amphibia; order Anura; family Pipidae; genus Xenopus; species Xenopus borealis. The sequence goes on along the minus strand of CM044442.1, from coordinate 32,643,201 downwards.
ATTAACTATTAAATCATGTACCATGTTTTTGTTTTTACTCTTACTTTACTCTTTTACTTTATTTCTATTCTTCCTCTCAGAACACTACAGTGAAAGTAGAGATAATGTGGAAACCTATGATTAAGGGATACACTCTTTGCAGCAGTTTGTTTGAATAAAACTGGATCCAGACGTCATCTCTTGTGGATTTTTTCGTATCTTGCAGTGGGGGCACTGGCTGACTGAGCACCTGGACCAATTATAAGGGAAGCACGGTGAGCTTGAGCGGTTTTCTTTCTTTCTTTTTTGTTCACGTTAATGTGTAATAATCATCTTCCATGGTCCCCATCATTTGTATCCTTTTGACACAAATGCATTTTGATTGCTCCAGCCACTGAGTGGGACAAGGCAGAGATTAGGCCACTCTTCCACTCCACGTCCACTCTAATACTTTGATATATTACATTATTAGTAGGGATGGCGCGAACTGTTCGCCGGCGAACTTGTTCGCGTGAACATCGGGTGTTCG
>CM044442.1:32621516-32636739 GCA_024363595.1 Xenopus borealis | reverse complement strand
TTTTCTTTGCAAATTTCCCTGGAGGTTGCCATCGCCTCTATTTCCCCGAGCACCAGGACATGCAGCATAGGACGGCCAGGGTGTGCATGTGCAAGTATCCTTTTGTTTCTCTGTGAGAGATGGCCATCCTGTAATTTGGAACATTCTGTTATGTTAGGCTAAGAGATCCTATAACTGCATGTGATTTTGCATAATTTCATCTGTTGGTGTGATATCCCTTTGAAGAATATTTGGAAACTGTGATTTAACAAAGTAGGTATTCCTTTGATTTCAGTTTGTCCATTGGGTCTCCAGGGTGTCAAAATGTTGGTATTTTTTTTCTCACATTTCTTCACCGCCACCCATCCCGGTTTCCTAATAAATTCAGACAGGACATTGAAGGTAATAGCATGGAGATCACCACATCATATACTCATTTCCTGACGCATCAGACCCAACCCTGACATCATCCATCTCGCCCCTGACATAATCCATCCTGCCCCTTTCCCAAAGTTCCCCATTGGAAAAGCCACAACCCTAACAGAAGTGTTTTGTGATTTAAGAAGTTATTTGCAGCATTCGCTTTTTGGCACTTCCCTTGCCATAGGAAGCCTTAATCCAGGAATCAGTCCATATTCCCACAGAGACACATGCCCACACGTTACTGTAAACAACATTGTTATTCATTCTAGCATTCAGGCTCCCTTTCTTGAAGTCATACTTGACTCCACACTCACCTTCATTCCTCACATCCATTTTCTTGCAAAAACTTGCCAAGTACATACCAAAAATATTGCAAGAATACGCCTCTTTCTCAGGAAACAACAAAATACTAGTCTTCTCGTTAATCATTCCCGGTTAGACAACTGGCCTAGCTCTTACTCACCTATCCTCTCTGCAGTGCCCTGCACTGGCTATCAATGCATTATTACATCAAATGTAGACTCCTCGCCTACAAGGTTCTCAGCAACAATAATCCACCACATATTAGCCCTAATCTCCAAATAGATACTCTCCAAATAAACCACTTTGCTCTTTTTAATTGCCTTAAGCTTCTCTAGTAACCTCATCACATGCACACCTCCAAGACTTCACTGCCTATGAAATTAGCCTGTAAAAAATCACCTCATCCAGGAAGCTTACCAACTGATAACCTAAAATAAATAAGACATCTAATATCTCATCAACCTCTTGCCATTATCTCCTAACACTATCTGTCAATAACTTCCAAACTTATACTTCCCCTTCAGCTGCATCATTTGAATCAAATATTCCTATCCTATAGATTGCAAGCTTTTGCGGGTAGGGCCCTCATTACCTAATGTATCAATTTGTTTGTACAGATGAAGCCACTTTGCATTGTGTGTTTGACACAGAATAACTAAACTCAGATATCCCACTTTCCCATTTAACACAGAAAATTGCATCACAGCATCCCATCTAACTAAAGGGTTTACCATTGTGAACAATGGTGCTTTGGTATGCTAATGAAAAGGTCAAATGCATTAAATGAGTTAAGATGACTATAGATAAAAATTCTTCAATTAGTCCCGAGTCATGACGCATTTAACACACAAATCCATTTGGCTTCATCTGTAGCTTGTGTACTCTTATGCAAACAGTGTTGGTGCTTACAAATAAATGTAATAGTGATAATAATTGCAACTGGAATACACTGTGATCATATTATACCTTGCATACAATTGCTCTTTGTTTTGTAGTCTGTAATTTTTGCTTTTGATTTTTAATTTAAAAGTCAAATGGAAAAGTAAGATATCTCTTAAGTGCAAGTGGTGTTAGTGCAGTTGCTGCATGTACAGAAGCATGCTTTGATGAATATCAAAAGATGTCCAAGAAAATAGTTGATTTTCTCTTCTATTTGGCACAGATGGACAGACAAAAAAATTGTTTCTGATTGCTTGTTAGTTGTTTGCAGCTGAATATGCTAATTCAGACTCAATTCAACAAAACAGCTGTCACCTATCCATATATTTAATTTTTTCTGACAATTTGTTATACAATATTTTAGATTTTCTTTACAATAGCATGTTATTACAGCTCCTATTTATGTCACTTTTAGACATAGGAAGAAAAGCTTTTTTTTTTTTTTAAGTGGCACACTTTTTGCACTATAGGCATCTGTTACAATGCTTTCCAACTACTCTATCTGCAGTAGAGTACAAGGCTTTATACAGTTAGAAAACTTAGAGGTTACTGCAAATATTGAGCACTATTGAGTCTGAAAGAAAACCTGTTATCCTAAAATATTTTTTTTATGTTCCGCTGTTTAATTTCTTCGCTAAACAAACCCCCAACCAGTTCAAACTTCACAGGCAAAAGTATGTGGACACCTATATAGTGTATACATCTATAATATAGTGTGTTATGCTTAGTGAAATTTATGATAGTATACTCATATTACTTGGAAATACTTTTAGGGTACTTTTGTTTTACTGTTGTTGGTTTTAACAACAATTGAATGACTGTACATTAGACAAATACACCTTATGAATTCTTCTGGGAAGTTATAAGAAAATTAGCAAACAGTGGTTAATACTAGTGATGCACCGAATCCAAGATTCGGTTCCGGATTCGGCCAGGATTCGGCCTTTTTCAGCAGGATTCGGATTAGGCGGAATCCTTCTGCCCAGCTGAACTGGGAAATTGCAAGACTTTTTGTCACAAAACAAGGAAGTAAAAAATGTTTTCCGCTTCCCATCCCTAATTTGCATATGCAAATTAGGGTTCGGATTTGGTTCGTTATTCGGCCGAATCTTTCTCAAATAATTTTGGGGGTTCGTCAGAATTCAAAATAGTGGATTTGGTGCATCCCTAGTTAATACACAAAAAGCTTGTATATTTTTAGAAGAAATAGTTTCTATTTTCAGTTTTTGTTGCTTGAATTAGATCATCTTAAAAGTTCTTGAGGAAAAAAACAATTGATGTCATTAGTTCAACCATGTATGTCTCTTGCCCTGAATCCTTAACAGTAAATTAAGGATTGTAACACTGTATAAAAACAATTTTCTAGGACTGGAAATGATGTAGATCCAGGACTGGTAACAAGCTTAGAAATTCCCTCAAGCTTTCAGGTGCTCAACATCAGTTTGAAAATTATTTTTGAAAGCAGGCGGCACCCATAGAACTGCCTTGAAACTCTTATACTGCTTGAAGATCTCATTCTGTTTTCTTGCTGCAAACTGGTACAACTCACAATATAAAAAAGAATTTTAAAATTCTGAATTAGAATTCTCTCTGATCCTAGGAAAACTTACTTAAATGGCCTTAATTGAAAGCAGGTCAGTGGAATCGAAACACAGGTTATGTTGACGTGTTGCTCTTTTTTATGAGTGTCCTTTATACAGTTTTTTTCTTGAGTGTCAATTGCAAATATAGACAGCTCTGACATTAAATAGTCATACCTTTACCCTTTCACAAATGTCTGATGATGGTAGCTGCTTTTAATGCCATCACACGAGTGCTCTGTTTCAAGTGAATAGATAAGATTTGTCATCATTGCAAAAAATGCATGGGTAATCTGTGCAATTTCTGCAAAGCTACATGCACATACAGAAATAAGCAATAGAAACAGAATGAAATGTGCAAACAACAATGATAACATTGCCAAGATCTTCACTTATCCATCTCACTGTCACTCAGGTCTTCACTAAAGCACATTTATAAAGGAATAAAAAGCCTTGCACTTATATATGAACCAGAGGCGGGCCAAGCCGGCTGGGCGCCCTAGGCAAACCAGTCGGCCAGCTCGCCCCCCGGAGTTGCCCCTGACCAGCATCTGTGCACATGCGCAATGACGCTCGAGGCCCAAGACCGTGGTGACGCATACGCACGCGTCCGCAGTGATGCTCATGCACACCGGATAGTTGATAGAGGAGCCCAGTCTGGTCTAGGGGTAGGCACTAGGCAGAAGAGGTAGCTGCCCAGTGCCCCCCAGTCGTTGCGCCCTAGGCAGCTGCCTCTTCTGCCTACCCCTAGTTCCAGCCCTGATATGAACAGTATGCATTCTCAAACAGTGGAGTAGGAACATTTCATGGGGCATTTTAGCTACACATTAGGTCAAGATGAGACCACTTATTATAGATCCCTAGTAAGTGCAGTTTTGGACTCCAGTCCTTAGGAGGGATGTAAATGAGCTGGAGAGAGTGCAGAGACGTGCAACTAAACTGGTTAGAGGGATGGAAGACTTAAATTATGAGGGTAGACTGTCCAAGTTGGGGTTGTTTTCTCTGGAAAAAAGGCGCTTGCGAGGGGACATGATTACACTTTACAAATATATTCGAGGACATTATATACAAATATCAGGGGACCTTTTTACCCATAAAGAGGATCACCGCACCAGAGGCCACCCCTTCAGACTAGAAGAAAAGGACTTTCATTTGAAGCAGCGTAGGTGGTTCTTCACAGTGAGGACAGTGAGGTTGTGGAATGCACTGCCAGGTGATGTTGTGATGGCTCATTCTGTTGATACTTTTAAAAGGGGGTTGAGTGTGTGCGTGTGTGTATGCTGGTTTTTAATTTAATTTAAAATGTCTTTTTTCAACCCATTTTAACTATGTAACTATGTAACTGGGTAAGATCAGTTGAGTAACACAGTGATGAGGACATGTAGTGGTAATATATTTATGGACTACAGCAGGAAGGAGTATTTTGCACACTACCACCTTGCTACCACAAATAGAATAGCAGTTCTCTCAATGATAGTTTTAAACATCAATTAATAATTATTGTCACGGATGCAGGAATTCCAGGATTCTGCCTTTTTCAGCGGAATTCTGATTTGGCAAAAACCTCATGAAACCACAGAAAATAACTTTGTCGTTTGCATATGCACATTCCATATTTGGTCGAATTTTTCACAGCGGATTTGGGATTTTCCCAAATCCTGAAATATTTCATTCAGTGTACCCCTAATAATTGTACAAAGAAACTGTGATGTTTATACAAAGGACCTGTAGGTGTCACTGTGCACAAGACTTACGCTGTGCATACACAGTACTTCCTATACTGCTTAAAATGTTAGAGTTGAAGTTGTTATTGAAGTGTAATGGTTGCATGAACCTGCTAATAAAGCAATGTTATACTCTACTCATCCTTGGCTACCAAAACTTAACAGAAATATGATTACTTAATATTTTGTCAAATATACTTTCCCTGCATTTTGCACATGGATAATATGTTATAGAGTATTGGCTGTGTGATACTTCAGTTCATGATTGCTTTTTGTAGCCATCCAATGATCAGGTGGGCTGCCAAGAGATGAAAGTGTTGGGCCTGACAATCAAACATCTGATTTACTGCATTTTGATCCCACAATGTGAATAGTTTAAATGACCTCATACAACCAAATAATGTTGTGTTTAGCTGCTTTTTTGCCCTGATTCCACCAAGTAACGCTTTCTCCTTTTTATAAGGCAATAAATACTTAGTTTGTCTTCGTATGTGATGTTTTTTACCAAGTGAACAATGCATTTAATCAATACAGTATGCTTGCCATGATCTGGAGTATAGCACAATGCTGTTTTGCCAAAGTTATACTAAATGAATTAATTGATACACATTCAATTAAAAAAAGCCCTACTGTCAAATGAGTGGCATCTTTAAAGTTTTCTGTTATTTTATTTGATATATTCTATAGCTAAAAGTCTTTATTTAATTTTTTTTTTACATTAATGGAATCAAATCAACTAGGAAACTGGTATTTAAACTCTGGGTACAAAGGCCAAGAAACAACAAGAATATGTAGCCATCAGCATTATCATTAAATCTGTGTTAGACATAATTGGACAGCCAAAAAAAGTAGCAAAAAATTTTTTAGTGAAAGTGTACATTGTACAATCAATTGATGGAACATTGCATTATCTTTCCCTCTGTGTGGTCAGTGACGGCAGCCTGCTTTATCAGTAGATAATCCAAAGAGGTTCTTTAATGGGAACATAAGATTTGATCTTGCAGGAAGGCTTCTCACTGTTTTACCCTTTATTTTATTTACACATTATACTAAGTTAATCATCTGGCAAACAGCAAAGCTGTTTAATGGCATATAATCAAAACTTTAATGCAAAATAAACATTTTATGGTAAATTGGCACATAGATCCTTAATATGAAGGAAGGTTTTACCTCTATTTCTTCTCAAAGATGAAAAGAGTAATACATTTATGGGATCCGTTATCCAGAAACCCATTTTCTGGAAAGCTCCAAATTACAGAAAGGCTGTTTCCCATAGACTCAGTTTTATCCAAATAATTACAATTATTTACTTTTTCTCTGTGATAATAAAACAGTATCTTGTCATTGATCCAAACTAAGATATAATGAATTCTTATTGGAAGCAAAATCAGCCTATTGGGTTTATTTAATGTTTACATGATTTTTTAGTAGACTTAAGGTATGAAGATCCAGATTACAGAAAGATCCATTATCCGGAAAATTTCAGGTCCCGAGCATTCTGGATAACAGGTCCCATTCCTGTTAGGGTAATGCTTCATACATAATACATGTGATCATATTTTAGAATCAAACAACCTGTTTTAGACAGATTTCTGAAAAAGCTTTCTCCTCTTCTTCCTTTTACTCTTGAAAAAGATGAAGAAGATGTGAGATTCTCAATGTATTAGAGGGATCAATTGGAGGTATTGACCTCTATATATACCCAGAAACATTTTCTCCATATTCCTTTCATTTGCCTTGGTCATTTGTGCTTGCACATAGGAGACCAAACTGTAGATACCTATGTATTCCCAGTGACACCAAATTTTGAACTGGATGCTATAGTTGGCCACGCCAGTGCCAACACTAAGATTATTTGAAAAAGGTTGGATAGTGTGAGGTTTGCACTTATAAGCAGGGATGATCAAACAGCACTAATCAACTCTTTCAATATGTGGCCCTACTCACTGGAGAGTTCCTGTGCCTTATCCACAGGAATACAATATTTTGTGTCCAGACAGTCCAAGAAAAGTATGTTCAAAAATATATTCAAAATACTCATACTACTGGCATTATATACAAAACATAGAATCCAAAAAGCATGCTTTTCTTAGTCTAATTACTAAGAATTCAGAACTTTGGTGTTTTTCTTTTTTTATAGTGACTTCCATGGAACAAGTTGCACCATAGCAAACACATCTGAAAATGAATTTTCATTGATGTAGGGGCCCATAGGGTTAATAGCCCCTGTGGTTTTAATTGCCTATATCTAGCTATACTTATTTACATATATCTTTTATTGGACCTCAGGTTGGCCACTTCCTGCTGTACTTTAATATAGTGTTTGGCAAGGGGTGTCCTTCCTCTTTGGCCTGCATCAGTTGACATGGGTGGATTTCCATTGAGCCTTGGATTAACAAGGCCCCAGAAGGGCTATGTCTTGACTTAAAGGGATAACCACTGTTATTGCACTCTTTAGGAGGAGTGAGTCAGTGAGATTTTGTGAGTAAGAGCAGCTTTATGCTAAACCAAAAAGATAGATAGCTTTCCCATAGGCTCAGCAGTACTGACCAGGGAACAGTTTATATTCTATCTCTGTTCCACGTCTGCTGTAGGGGATCTAGGCCACAAGAATTATTTACAGTCTAGAAGGTGAAGCTTCCAAATCCCCAAGCTATGCCTACAGTGGTACCACATTTGCTGTCTCTACTAACATTGGTGACTGCACCTGGCATTTATTCAACAACCCCAACTATTGTGAGTTTTCAACCCCTGTGGTGCTGTAAAGTCTTTGTTATTTGTTTTTGAAAGAACCCTTTGCATCCTTCATACAGTTGTATTACTTTTGACATAGGAGTTGTGTAGTACAACAACATCATCACATGTTTCTTCCACTTAGCGAAGACCCATCCCACAAGAGGGTCTAATGTAACCCATACTGTACCTGACTAGTTGGTTTACTCCATTTAAGCCAAAATAGGGTTACGTTTAAAAAGGCTGGAAAATGCACAAATATCGATTTATTTATTTTTATTTATATGTATGTAAAAGAATACAATTGTTAACTACAATGGGAATTTCGATATACATGAATTATCGATTTATTGAAATGACATGCTAGAAAATTAAGTTGTCTTCCTCTGTATGTTGCATTCCTTATGAAGGGAATTTAACATTCAAAGCTTCCCTCCAAAGGTTTCCAATCAATAAACATATGGCTGGACACTAGACACCCCTGGTCTTGGGCACATAAATTGTTGTGCTGCATGATGCAGTGTACTAACTGCTACCATTCCAAACTGCTTGCTCCTTTTGTCTTTATCTTCTCAGGGAACTCATTTTCTGACCCTTCATCATGTCTGTGCACTGCCCAAGCTGAGCTTGGTGGTAGGATACACCAGACTGCAGGAATCCTTTTTATTGATATTTTTTATTTTGTTAGCATATATAGCACTTTCCTATCCTTTGAAACACTGCTAGAATATAGACACATATTGCAAATGTTACTGCAAAATTGTGATTGCTTTCTTGGTAAACCATTACATTATTTCCAGGCTATTTCAACTATGGATATTCAGATGAATGACTAGAATCTGTAATTGAAATTGCCAGGTGTTCTGTCTGTGTACACCTGATTCATTACGAATATGATTCCATTATACATTTTAGCTGAACAATCATTACTTAACCTGTTACCACTGTAATTGCTCGGAGGAAGCAGCCGACTCCCCAGGCAGACTAATTATCTTGTAGGAAATGATTGAGTAAATAAAGCCCAAATGTGTAAATAAATAAACTGAGAATCAAAACAACATAAAGAAATTTGATTTAAAATTAACTTTAAAATTAAAGGAAAACGATACACCCAAAAATAATACTTTAGCATCAGAAAGTTTATATATATGAAGTGGCATATTAAAGAATCTTACCAAACTGGCATATATATTTAAAGGAATTGTTTAGCATAGAAATAAAAACTGGGTAAATAGATAGGCTGTGCAAAATAAAAAATGTTTTTGTTTTTAATATAGTTAGTAAGCCAAAAATGTAATGTATAAAAGCTGGAGTGATTGGATGTCTAACATAATAGCCAGAATCCAACTCCCTACTTTGCAGCTCTCTTGTTTTCCACTGACTGGTTACCCTGGTGACCAGGCAGTAACCAATCAGTGACTTGAGGGAGAGCCACATGGGTCATAACTGTTGCTTTTGAATCTGAGCTGAAGCTGAGGATCAATTGCAAACTCACTGAACAGTTATGTCCCATGTGGCCCCCCTTTCAAGTCGCTGACTAACTCAAAGTTAAAGAGCTGAAAAGCAGGAAGTTGAATTCTGGCTACTATATCAGACATCCAGTCACTTCAGCCTTTATAGTTTATTTATTTTTCCCTGACTAACTATATTGGAAACATTTTATATTTTACACAGCCTATCTATTCATCCAGTTTTTATTTTTACACTGAACTATTCCTTTAAAGGGATCCTGTCATTGGAAACATTTATTTTCAAAATGCATCAGTTAATAGTGCAGTTCCAGAAGAATTCTGAATTGAAATCCATTTCTCAAAAGGGCAAACAGATTTTTTTTATATTTCATTTTTAAATCTGACATGGGGCTAGACATAATGTAAATTTCCCAGCTGCCCCAAGTCATGTGACTTGTGCTCTGATAAACTTCAATCACTCTTTACTGCTGTACTGCAAGTTGGAGTGATATTACCCCCACCCAGCAGCCTAACAGCAGAACAATGGGAAGGTAACCAGATAACAGCACCCTAACACAAGATAACAGCTGTCTGGTAGATCTAAGAACAACACCAAATAGTAAAAACCCATATCCCACTATTCAGTTAAATTGATAAGGAAAAACAACAGCCTGCCAGAAAGCAGTTCCCTCCTAAAGTGCTGGCACAAGTCACATGACCAGGGGCAGCTGGGATATTGCCCAAATGTCTAGCCCCATGTCAGATTTCAAAAATGAAATATAAAAAAAATCTGTTTGCTGTTTTGGATTTCAGTGCAGAATTCTACTGGAGCAGCACTATTAACTGAGGCGATTAAAAAAAAAAAAAAACATGTTTTCCCATGACTGAGTAAATATTGCCCTTCTAAATCTCTTGCATTGAACCACCATTTTGTGATGGTCTCTGAGCTGCCTCAGAGATCACCAGAGAAGTGTGGAAGCAAAATACAGAACTTTGTCTGTTAATTGGCTCTTGTGACCTAACATTTATGGATTCTTTGGTTTGTTTGTAAATCCCAGTGGACAACCTTTATTACCCAATGATTCTGTAAGTGCATTGTCCTAAACCCAGAACTAACTCCAATATCCAGGTCTCGGCTCACTCTTTAGCCATTAGCAGCCTCCTTTGGCTTCAGGATGAGTCATCTGCTACTCAGATGCCACCAGGACTTAACATGAGAGAACCAGGGAGAGAGTTCTGGGGGAGCAAGGGAACCTAACATGTAAAGAAGGGACAGGGGGGAGCAGGGAGAGTAGTTGTGGAACAAGCCAGGTCAAACCAACAGACAATGCAGTACCAAACAGAAGGCAGGCATGTAGTCAAAGTCCCAGGCCAGGGTCAAAACCAACAGACAATGCGCAGTACAAAACCGTGATTCAAAGTAATAGTCAGTAAGCAGGCAATGGTCAGGATGGGCAGCAGAGTAGGAATCGTCAGGCACAGGCAAGATACATATCAGATTCCACACTCTAAGAATCCCCTGCTAAGTGCATTCTCATTCACGCCGGCTTGTCGCACAGCCCAGATATATTACGGGTCGGCCTTAAACCAGTCTGCTGTTGCCTAGAGTGGATACTTCCCCAAGGTGAAATATGCAGTGAAACACAGTTAGACTGCTGCAGCGCGGCACATATAAAGGTTATACATCACTGCTACTCCAGGTCCACATGGCATTCATCTAGCAGCCACAATGCTGTATTATCCAAGCGGGTTTCCAAACAGGGGAGCTTATCGTTACTTGCAGCACATCAGCCAGACAACTTTACTTAAAGGAACAGTAACACCAAAAAAGTGTTTTATAGTAATGAAAATATCATGTAGTGTTGCCCTGCACTGTGAAAACTGTGTTTGCTTCAGAAACACTACTATAGTTCATATAAACAAGCTGCTGAGCAATGGCGGAAATTGAAAAATGGCTATATGGCACAGGATAAGTAATGGATAACAGATAACATTATGTTCTACAGAACTTATCTGCTATCTGCTGTGTAAATTGAGCTTTTTCTCCTTTGACTAGTTGCCCCCATGGCTATACAACAGCTTATTTCTATAAACAATAGTAGTGTTTCTGAAGCAAACACTGGAGTTTTATCAGTGCAGGGCAACACTTATATTTTTATTACTTTAAAACAAATTAGTTTTTTGATGTTGCTGGTCCTTTAACTCCTCCAACAGCACGCCAAATCTGGAAGAGGTGCATATGCGCCATTACTACCCAGCACACAGAGATGGAAGATGCTGCAGGTCCCTTACAGGTACTCTAACAGGTACATACTACCAAAAAAGTATATTTTTATGAAAATAGTTTATTTATATGAAGCACATATGAGCTGTTTTATGCAATATATTTTTATAGAGGCCTACATTATTCTAGGGTATAGTTTTCCTTTAAGCAACAAAAAAACTGTTTTTTTGCCTCATTAGATTTGACACATGGAAGTGTGGAATTAACTGCATGTTAAACCAGCAAAGTCACTCATGTTGCACTTACTATCAATCAGCCTTCTCTTGTTTAAAGACAAAGCCCAGTCTGTTATATCACATTATGTGCATCCAAAGCAGCTTGCGATAATTACTGTCGTTTTGACAACAAGCCTTACAATGTCAGCGGCACAGGTACATTTCCCAGTATTCACTGGATGACTGCATGACTAGCAATCAGGGCTGGAACTAGGGGTAGGCAGAGTAGGCGGCCGCCTAGGGCGCAGTCATGCACTTTAGAAGGGAAATAATAATTTTTTTTTTAATTCTTTAAGTTTTAACTTCGCCCAGCAGCAGAGTTCTGCTCCAGTCCTCACCTCCCTCTTACTTGCCCTTTGCTTGGCACATATCTAGGCCAATATTTTTGCTGCTGCTCTGGCAAAGGCTGGTGGCACAGGTACAGACTTGGGGGCAATGGCTTATGGCACAGTTACAGACTTGGGGGGCAATGGCTGGTACAGACTTGTGGCACAGGTACAGAGTTATGGGGCAATGCTGGTGGCACAGTTACAGACTTAGGGTGCCATCTGGTGGCACAAGTACAGACTTAGGTGGCAATGGCTGGTGGCACAGGTACAGACTTGGGAGGCAATGGCTGGTGGCACAAGTACAGACTTGGGGGGGTCATGGCTAATGGCACAGGTACAGACTTGGGGGGCAATGCTGGTGGCACAGATACAGACTTAGGGGCAATGCTGATGGCACAGGTACAGATTTGGGGCAATATTTCTGCTTGCTGGCACAGGTACAGATTGGGAGCAAAATTTTGGGTGCTGCTGGCACAGGCACAGATTGGGGACAATATTTGGGCTGCAGGCTGACAAAGGTACAGATTGGGATCAATTTTTTGGGTGCTGCTGGCTGGCACACGTACAATTTGATTCATTAAAGGGATACTGTCATGGGAAAATGTTTTTTTTTCAAAATGCATCAGTTAATAGTGCTGTTCCAGGAGAATTCTGCACTGAAATCCATTTCTCAAAAGAGCAAAGATTTTTTTATATTTTATTTTGAAATCTGACATGGGGCTAGATATTTTGTCAATTTCCCAGCTGCCCCAAGTCATTTAATAATGCTCGTCGCGTCAAAAACGCGTTGCGTCAGTCGCGTCGTTTCCGACGCGCGTCGCGTCGTTTCCGACGCGCGTCACGTCGTTTCCGACGCGCGTCACGTCAGTCGCGTCATTTCCGACGCAAGTCGCGTTAGTCGCTGCGCTCGTCGCGTCAAAAACGACGCGCGACTCGGTTTTTTGTTTTTTTTTCTGGGGTTTCGCGAATTTATTCACCAGCGGTGAATTCGCGAATTTTTCATTTTCATTTTCGACGCGCTTCGCATCAATCGCTGCGCGCGTCGCGTCAAAAACGACGCGCGACTCGGTTTTTTGTTTTTTTTTTCTGGGGTTTCGCGAATTTATTCGGCAGCGGTGAATCATGGGAATTTGCTAATTTTTTTCGCCAATTCGCAAATTTCGCGGGAAATTCGGGAATTTTTCGGCGAAGCGAATCTCGGGATATTCGCCCATCACTTTTTGTTTCATTTTGTTCTTTGCCTAAACCATGCTGAGAGTAGTGAAAATAAATGTTTCACTTAAAACATGTATACTCTTTATTTTAGTGTATAAAATACATTTTTAATACATTTTTAATGTATACTCTTTATTTTATTTTAATACTCTTTATTTTAGTGAAAATAATGTTTCACTTAAAACATGGATACTCTTGAGAAAGATGCCAGAAAGCTCCAGGGGGTTTGTAATACTCCCAACTGAGGTAGATCAAAGTACATGCCAGGAACATACAATGATAAGCAGACACAGCATGGAAAGACACAATAGAGAGAATAGCACGTAAGAGGTGAAAGGGTCACCTTCCATGGTTTCTGTATCTCCTGTTTAATTGTTCAGTTGATTAATTTTGTTTGATTATTAGTAAAATTATTTTGTACATAGACTATCAGATTGACTGGCCCTCTCATTCCATGATCTGGAAGCGTGCTTAAGCTCAGGAACGCTTGTTTTTTCTATCTTCACAATGTGGGCTAATTGTTACTGTCTGAAGCCCTCTGTAAGCTTTATTCATACATTTATACATAATGTAACTCAATTCATGTATACATTTTCTGTGTAATGTTTTGAATGAAAATAAAAACTCTGGGAGTGGGTTGGACTTGGTTTTGTTTAAAGATCCTGGAGCTAACAATCCATCTAACCATGTCCTAAACCCCTGTGGTTTCTCAATAGAAGCCAAAAACGACTAAATCACACACATACCACATGCCTTTACACTTCCTAGATGCCAGTTAGAAAGTTGTTATCTGTATTGTTATTATTCATAGGAAAAGGACTATCAAAATAGAGCACATGCAATGCCATCTATCTTAATGCTCTGAACAAGGAGATCCTCTTATTTACAGTATATATAGCAGGGAATGGTACAACATGGTTGGCATCAGTGGCTCCTAAATAGCAACTTATTTCAGAAGCGTCGCTCAGTGTATTCTTTCATGCTTTGTCCTCTTTAATTGGTGAAAAATGTCATAAAAAATATTTCCAATTCCCTAGCGGTTTGTAAAGAAACATGACTCAAGAGTTAATAAAATCAACAGCCCTTCTTCTGTAAATAGAAATAAGTTGACGTAGATTTGTCAGATGCAATTTCACAAGCCCACTTCCTTAGACTTCTGAATGGAATATTATTGCATTCTGTACCTTTTATGCACAGATTTACTGTCAGTCGTATAAATGATAAAGGACAGCTTCAGCGTTCTGTAACGCGGGTGCAGGTGCATACATCTTCGACACATTCGGCTTGTCAACGCATTTTAATAACAGACGCGCTTTAAAGTTATTGACTGCCATGTTTCTTGGCTTTTTCTTTTAAGACCTACCATGTTTTGGTAAAGTAACACTTTCAGGAGGCTTGACATTGCAGGAAATCAGTAACAAACGACAATGGCTTCGATTTTCTATTTCCACTTCATAATGAACCTGTCTGTATACAAGCCCTTCACTCCTCTCACCTGCTAACTTCCAATTCCAACACTTAAAGCTACTTCACATTAGCTTGAATGCTTGGCCTTTGTGTTGATATCAAAAGAGTAGGGTCCTTGCTCAAGTTCCCTTATTTATTCAAGTGTCTGTTTAGGTTACTTTCATGGAAGGTAAATCCAGGAAAATATTTAAAATTTCAAAGAAGCAAGCAAGTTGAAACTCTCTGAATGCATTTCCAGAGGCCTTTTGCCGAGTTGTTACACAAGTTGCTTAAAAGTCAAGATTGCCAAGAGAGAAGTCATTTTTACATTCATCCTATTCACAAGTAAACTTCCCTTCCTTCTATTGTAATCCATCTTTAGGGTTATTTATGTCCACAGGTGCAGTGAGCAAAGTACAATTGTGAGCACAATTGCCATGTTTTTTCCCGCAATTGTCAAGGATTTGGTAGGGGGCACTGTAGAGTCTGAATGGAAAGGTGTGAGTCCTTTAGACAAGGGTGTATTGTGCCTTTTGAAACCAGTAAGGAGTAGGCTGGAACAGGGAGATGAGGGTGTAGACAGACTGGATCAGGACAGGAAC
>CM044442.1:32546765-32561746 GCA_024363595.1 Xenopus borealis | reverse complement strand
AAGGTTTGCATAATTATTAAATGCCAAACAGCACTGTCAAGGTGACTAAATGAAAAATTATTCACAACAAAGTTGTTGCCTGATAAAGACTTTTTAGGGACCAATAACTACATGATATTTACAGTAGTCAAATACACTTGCATTTTAAATGCTTTTAACATTACTAAATTCCAAACATTTCTCACTATTTTCTTAAAACCACTCCAACCATATTTATAAATAAATTTACTCGAAAAAATCTGGTGTGGGAAAAAATCCGAATCATACAATTTTTTAGATTTGACTCTGACACCTTTTTTCAGATTATCTCCAAAGACCACAAATTCTTCAGACTTTTGTACACAACCCAGCCCAGATCATGATATCTTCCAATTGTAAAGGGACATCTACTATTGACTTCCATATGACCTCGACAGCTTTGACTACTTTTTTATTCTGACTTTTAGCAGCCTCAGGGTTTAATACATCATAGAAAATATTTTTTCTATGGAAGAATTTTTTTTCCCTTTTAAAAATCCTACCAGAAAGCATTGTATCTTAGTAAATACCACCCATCATAATACCAATTTAGCACAGCCCCAATACAACTTCAAACCATATAGACTACTTGCCTTGTGTAAACCACAGAGATGAACTGGTCCCTGTATTGTTTACACCTCAAATTCAAACTATAAACTCCTGCATTGTTCACACATGTAACACATCTATTGTACACACTGTGGTGTTTATACAACTGACCTGTAGAGGTCACTGTGCACATGAGTTATGCTGCGTATACATGAGTTATGCTGCGTATACTGAATAAGTAGAGTTTGCTACTGTTGTGTAATGGCTGCATGAGCCTGCTAATGAAGCACCGTTATAATCTGCTCATCCTCGGCTATCAAAACACAACAAATTGGCGACAAGATGTATCTTCTACCTCTGCAGCTTTTCTTCCAAACCCTGGTGAGCCTACCATACCTTTTACTGCTCTATATGTTTGAAAATTACATTTTTGCCTCTGACCAAGGGGAGATTTCTGCTGCTAGAAAGCGTACTTGACTTGTTCACTGCCTGGGAGCAGAGGGACAGCATATATTCTATACATTACCATCACCTGATGAGACTTATGAAACTGCTCTTACTGCTATAAAGAACTTTTTCATGCCAAGAGTAGATGTGGTTGCTGAAAGATATAAATTCTGCCAATGTGGACAGCTTAATGGCGAATCCACAGAACAATTTGTAGCAGCTTTGAGAGAGCTGGTTATTACCTGTGAGTTTGGGAATCTAACAGATAAAATGCTAAGAGACCAAATAGTGGAAAAAACAGCAGTGGCAGAGGCCAAAAAACTTTCAGTCAGGGCACTGCTGGGAATGTACAGACTGTGAACCCAGCACTATGGCCTAATAATGCACAGTCACAGTCAAAATACAGTGCTAAGGAAAGGGATTCACTGCAAAACCATGCAGAAAATACAAATAAAAAATACTGCTTCGGCTGTGGTTCAACACAACACACTGAAAACTATTCTACATGTCCTGCAAAAGCTGTACAGTGCTGCAAACGCTCAAAGGTAGGTCACTTTGCTATGGTCTGCTGTAGTTCTTCTAAAGATGTTCATGAACTCACTAGTACAAATGTTACAGTATTCAGTGTGCATAAAGCTGGTACATTTATTCCAGACACGTTTATATGCACTGTTAAAGGGCAAGGAAAGGCAAAGAAATAAAATCCCATTTTTACTTTCTTTAATGAAAAAGAAATCTATCTCCAATGTACTTTAATTTTAAAATGTGTACCATTTTTATAAGAAACCTGACTGTATGCAGTGAAATTTTCCCTTCATTTAGTGCTTCTGGTAGTGAAACAATCACTTATGAACAGCAGGGGGAGCCCCTGCCTTACTTACCAGCCATGCAGAACTCAAGCAGCTTTGTTTTTTGATCATTTATGACGATCCCTAAGCAGCACAGACCATACTGAGCATGTGCAGTGCCAGTGTCAGACAAAGATGTATAACAAAAAGATGACAGCCCCATGTGGCCAACTTTGAAAGCATAAATAATTTGTTTGATTAGGCTTTTGGTGCAGTAAGTTCATGTTTATGTTTAGTATACTAAATATAGGATTTCTAACCTTATTCTATTTTACACTTTCCTTGCCCTTTAATGTCGATACTGCTTCTGCTGACAAGGGACACTCCATTAATCTGACGCTTCATACAGGTTCAGCTGTTTCTATACTACCAAAAGATATTTTCTAGGAATACTTTGCAAAAGATATGCTTGTTGCACCTGCAACCTGGTTAGTTACTTAAAGGATACAATCCCTGTGCTTTTGCCATTGACTGTACAATTTGAATAAAATACTGCAAAATGTGACTTTTACATTGTGAATAAGGGTACTGCTATACTTGGAAGGGATCTCTTTGCTGCATTTAACCTACAATTAGTGGATGGTCTCATTACTACAGCACCAGTGCCTGCCACACAGCCAGTATCTAAAATTTCAACACAAAGTGACACTTCATTGGGTTGTGCAGAAAACGTTGTTCACAAAGTTATGAGGAGACCAGATATAAAACCAGTACACCAGAAATTGAGGCAATTGTCCTGCTCTTTAAGCTTTAAGTCTCACAGGAACTACATAACTACAGAGCAACATGCCATGCAACAACCCAATCATCTCCAGTTGATTTATTACATGGCAGACAGATGAGCTCTAAGTTTCATGTTGCAGATATCAATCTTCCACAAAATACTGTTCCTACAAAACAGTCTACTGCTGACATTGTCAAACGTCAACAAGCCAAATGCAAGGCTTCTACTGGCAGAAAACGTGGTGCAAGAGAAGTGCACTTTCAGCCTGGATCTTTAGTCAGAATTGAGAAACCAGGACTACTGAACAAGGTCAATCTAAATTTACTACACCACTTGCAGTTAGACGGTAGCCAGGACCATACACATATGAACTGTCCGATGGACGCGTATGGAATGCAAGTCGTCTTGCTCCTGCTAGATATGACTTTGGAGATGTTTCATTTGATGAAGGACATTTCCCTACTCCTGATGCCAACTGCAATAAGCCTGAAGAAGGTGAACCTATGAGGCGTACTGAGAGAATTAGAAAACTACCTGCATGGACCAATTACTATGTGATGTGAAGAGTGTATAGTATTGTTTACTGTTTGCATATCGTTTCCTTGTTGTTGTTTATTACATTTGCACAAATGCTTTGCTACTATAGGGGGAATATGTGGTGTTTATACAAATGGCCTGTAGAGGTCACTGTGCACATGAGTTATGCTGTGTATACACATTATTGTCTATACTGTTTAAGAAGGATAGAGTTTATGTTACTGTTGTGTAATGGCTGCATGAGCCTGCTAATGAAGCACTGTTATACTCTGCTCATCCTCGGCTATCAAAACACAACACACACCCTAAAGCCCTGTACTGTTCACACTTCAGACTCAAACTGACAGTGTCCACATAGTTCATTTGTGCCATACTCTTCCCTATGTTCCCTGTGTGTGCCATACTCTACCTTCCCTATGTTTCCTGTGTGTGCCATACTCTGACTGTCCTATGCCCCCTGTGTGTGTCATACTCTACCTTCCCTATGCTTCATGTGTGCGCGCCACACTCTGCTTGCCCTATGCTCCCTGTGTATGCCATACTCTGTTTTCCCTATGTTCCCTGTGTGTGCCATGCTCTGCCTTCCCTATGCTTCCTGTGTGTACCATACTCTGCCATCCCTATGCTCCCTGGGTGTGACATACTCTGCCTTCCCTATGCTTCCTGCGTGTGCCATACTCTGCCTTCCCTATGCTCCCTGTATGTGCCAAACTCTGCCTTCCCTATGATTCCTGTGTGTGCCATACTCTGCCTTCTCTATGTTCCCTTTGTGTGCCAAACCCTGCATACTCTGACAGCCCTGTGCTTCCTGTGGGATGAGAGCCCACAGGGTTTGTTCTGGGAGTTTTTTAGCATTTGGAAATTGTTGTTAGGATCTCTAAGGTGTTTAATTATGTGCTGGGGTGTGCTGTGTTATCCACAGGGGAGTAGGCAGCATATGAATTTAAGGGTATGTTTTGTGGTGAGTGATATCCCTGCAGTGAACACCAACAATTTGTTGTATTGGTGTGCTACCACAAACAATATGGGCATGGTCTTGTAGTAACATAGTTGTGGTTTAAAGTGGGTGGTCAACACTGGCTTCCATTATCGGCCCTCCATCAGGTATGCCGGAAAAAATTCCGCCCTGGTTACCACAGACGTTGGAAAGCACTGCCCTATGGCATATTATTTTATATACAAAAATCAAGTGCTCTTTTTATTTGTTATGTTTAAGCTCAGGGTGGGTTTAAGGGTGGGTAAGAGATAGAATTTGCCCTGGACAATGATGTAGATAGCAATGCAAAGGACAAGTTGTATCAAGTAGAATGTTCTACATTAGCTAGATATTTTCAGTATACTGTATATATCAAAGTTTGCTGAATTGATATTTGAAACTCCCATCATTCCATTAAGGGGATTCTATGAGCTGTATTTCAATAACTTTTAGAGTGGGCTGCAAACTGGACATCCCTACTTTATTTTTACTTTATTTGTTTATTTTCCAACTTCAGTCATTAATTCCAGCCAATAATTTTGTATCTTGTTTTATTGACCTTTAAGTAAATTATTAAATAGGTTTTCATTAATCCTACTTCATACATTTGTGATATGCAAATACCCAGAAGGATTACCATTATTGTACAGAAGAAAAGCTTTGTCTAAGCTTATGAAATAATACTAAAGTGATGTTAAGGAAAATCATCTAGAAATTAAGTATCGAGGCCAGAGAATTATATTAAACTTTACAAGGTTTTGAAGGTGTGGGAAGATACAGTTACATAATATTTCCACTGCGTTATTATCAAGTATGTATTTGCTCTGCACTTTCATCTAATCCCATGGGGGCACTTGTGCTGACTTTCCCCAATGTGTTCCTACCCAATGTGATTTTTCAGAACAGGACTGAGAGTTCTAAGGGCCTGGGACAAAAGCTTATACTGGACCTGTTCTCCAAAGGATTTAAATATTATATAATATTATATATGAACAAAACAAGATTATACCATTTGCACAGCAGTGCATTAGGTAAATGCACTGGCAAATTTGGACAAATTGTTCAGTTCTGTGCAGTATTATTCAGTGTATGAGGAAGAGATCTATACTGCATGAATTTCTAAACAAAATAGTTCATAATTCAGAGGTTAGGAGCTACCAGTCTGCAGTAAAAGGAGATTATGTGTACACATCTTGTCACTGGTTTATTTGCATTTGCATAACCCCTTAAACTCTGACCAGTGCACACAATTCTACAATAAAGTCCATATATATATATATATGATTAAGTGCCTCTTGGTGACACAAAACGCATAAGGCTTTTTCATTTATACAGTATATCCATATTAAAAAAATAAATCTGGTTTAAACTATAATTAGTAGCTCCTGGTTTCTACTACTTGGTCCAGTTTGGTGCCAGTTTACAATCATGTTTTCCGAATTCCTAAGAAACTGCCCTGATCATAGTATGAAAGATGACGCAGATTTTAGACATGCATATGTCATAAAACTTCAGAGCCTTTTGTCTTCATTGCAGTGACTTGGATTCCAGGTTAGTGCTGCTATGTTTTTTTGCACCAGTTCTATATTAATGTACTACATTTTTGCTCTGTTTTGTTGCAAGCATGATAAACCTTTTGAAAACATGAGTGCAGCTAATGCTGTTTCCCTTGAACACAAAGGGCTTCTAATAGAATCCAAAAAAAAAAGAATGGTACCCAAGATATAATTGATCCACAATAATACGTCATTGTCTTGCATTGCATTCCCTTTAAATAGACGCTTTGCCTTGCATGAACTCTTTTGAAATTTCAATTCACGTTTCATTTTGAGTTTTGTTATAATAAGTAAATAAGACCCTTAAAATTGGGCAGCAGCTGTGAATTCTTCTGGCTTGCCTGACTCATTCACTCTCCATAGTAATTGTAATTCTCTGGAACTGCTTTGAGTCAGGACTGACCTCCAGTATGTAAGATTCCAAATGCTAATCTCTGCAAATGCTCACTTGATTATTACTGAAGATTTATATTTTAATATGGGTAACAACTTTCTTTATTTCAGAAAGACAATGGAAACCAGAATAAATCCTTTCTTTCCCATGTGAAGGTGGGACTTTCAGATAATTACCTTCTGTGGATGATATACCATCCACCTCAAATTATGTTCAGATAATGAAATGAGATTATGGATACTTTCCAGAGATCAAAACCATGGAAGAATTTGTGTTTGTATGTAATATCAGTTCCGGTGAAATCAAGATAGAGACTGTTTTAATTTCATGTATTCCCAGATCAACTATGATGGGAGTTTGCTTTCATATACAAAGATTCTCATTAAGGTTTATATCGCTGTTTGTGTCTTAAGGGAAGAAAATGTATTTACAGAATTGCACCCCCTTCACTGGGTGCAATATCCATATTAAAAAAATGGAAATATATTATATTGAAGTTACAACTCTGAGCAGGACTATTTCACTTATATTTCAGCAAAAAAATTCTCTGCAGAGCTCAATTTGTGCATAGGAGTGAATTTCAAGCTGAAACAGGATAGAGCCTTCCCAAACTGCTGCCACAAAACAAGAAATACAGAACTGCAAGATTACACTATGCCAAGCTCAGAAAAACAGCACTCATACTGTACCTCCTCCAGCAAACTTTATAGTCTATGTATATTTAGTTCGAGAGACCAATGGAGATGACCTTTACACCAATCCTGCCAATGACTGACATTAAGCATGGTGATATTAGGCTTGGGGGTACCTGCTCTTCCTTAAAAAACTCAACTAAAGGTTTTTGTGCTGATGTTGGTTTTTGAAACAATTTGGAAACAGGCAGTAAATGGTCCAACATGTGATATTAGAAATGGTGTCCAAATACTATAAGGCTTATAGTGGTCATACCCTATTTGACAGGAAAATGTTTTTGCAGGAAATGGTTAATCTTGTTATGCTTCTTTTTTTTTTTTGGTACTGTTTTGATAATAAACAATGATACCTTACCTTGAAAACTATTCAAACTCCTGATTATACAAAACTTTCTAGAAGTGTACTCGAGTAATGTGGTTTCTCAAGTAACTGACCTTTTAATTGTTAACAGTGAATATAAGGATCCGTAGGGTTAACTTCCTCTATGGTGTTAAAATCCCACATGATTGGAAATCCCCTAGTGTGGCCAGCTAAAGGCGGGACCTAAATTCGATAAAGTCCTTTGTCCCTGTGCAGTGTGCCCTGGCAGATTCTGCATTTGGCCAGAAGGTGTCACTCTTGAGCCATTTCTTCAAATAGGTGAGTTGTTATATGCTCATGGTCAGTCTACTTTCACTTTTATTTTATTCCTGCTGGGGTTATGGTGTCAGCTACCAGCCCCAGACTATGGAGAGAAACATGGGTGGCAATGCCCTTGGTGGGTTCAGGGATGACAGGACCCTAATAATCGTGATAGATCGCCCAGAGAGAGATTCTTGGAGATGGATTCCAAGTAAAGAGGCTTGGTAGTACTTAGGGTTGCCACCTTTTGTAAAAATTTTTTACCGGCAGGTGGGGGCGGGGCTACAAAGGGGCGGAGAGTGACATCAAAGGGGCGGGGCACGACGTCATCGGGGGCGGAGCCACATGTTACGATCGGCTGAAGACTGCGAGAAAGGTGAGTTTTAACTTGATCTAAGGAAGGTTAAGGGCCTTTTTTAAAGTGGTGTTACAAATTTACCGGCAGCTACATTGCTGGTAAATTTATAATACCGGCCCCGGCCTTTGCTGGTATTTTACCGGCTAGGCCGGTAAAATACGTACTTGATGATACTCTTGATGGGTGTTAGAGGCAGTCTGAAGATTATTGTGAGATGCGGTGGATACTTGTGCCATTTCTGCATGAGCCCTCGATGAGTGACCTGCCTGAGGTAAAGGTATAGGAAGGATCCCAGCATGTGTTGCCTCTATGTGGACAGGTTGTGCTCCATAAACTGCTAAATGGAAACTAAGGGACTAAGTTTTACCGGCAACTTTCTTTCTGCTTTCAAGGTTAAAACTCCCACTGGTGGCCAATAAAAGGGCAACCAAGTTTGGGAGTTTTAACATGAAAGCAGCAAGTAAGTAGCATGTAAAACTTAGTCCCTGTGTAAACTGTATACTGAAGCAACAAAATGAACACAGTTTAAGATTTCTCATATACTGTATCTGGTGCACTAAAAGCCAGTGAAGTTGAAAGCAGGCTCTTCTAAAAGAAGCAAAGAGAAGCACACTAAAAAAATGCACAACATATACAATGTGGTTATGTAATCTACTTATATCTCTGCCTACCGTGGGTAGCATAATCTATTTACCAACCATGAAGCATTCAAATTCATCTAATTAATGTTTCATTCTTTTTCTTGTTGCACATTTATTGCACATTTACCATTATGGTGCAAAATAATTCCATTCCAGTATCCCATAGCAACCAATCAGCAATTGCTTTTGAATGCTCTACTGCAGTAAGAATAATAAACTAGCCATAGTTTATGAA
This sequence comes from Xenopus borealis, assembly GCA_024363595.1. NCBI lineage: Eukaryota > Metazoa > Chordata > Amphibia > Anura > Pipidae > Xenopus > Xenopus borealis. The sequence goes on along the minus strand of CM044442.1, from coordinate 32,553,149 downwards.
AATATGAATATATGAAAATATAAACATACTTAGCTATATATTACTGTGAACAGTGTTTAGAGATATCACTTATGTCACCTGAATCATTGCCATGTGTTTATTATACAAAATAATATCTACCATGTGGTAAGTTAATGATCCATGGACTGAATCTTATAGGCATCCCCCAAAAAACTTGAATCTGCCCTCTAGGCACATAAAATGCTGTATAATAAATGTCCTTTTCAAATTAAGCTTTAAGCAATGCTTGCCTTAAAGGGGAACTCACACGAAAATGAAAATGTAATATAAGCTTCAGCATGCTGAAATAAGAATCTTTGTAAATATAATCAATTAAATATTCTGTACCATTTTTAAAATAATCAAGTTTATGTGTTGTATGTCGGATATTCATTGACAGTTACAGTAGATCCAATACATCTTATTGTGCAGGGTCCCATTCCCACCAGATGAATTAAAGCTCACTCAAATAACTGATAAAGCTAAAAAAAAAACTGCTTTTTGCACAAATTCTGCATGTAGAGAGACATGATGTCTGGTGAGAGCTCTAATACATATTCTAGGCAAAAGGAACCACATATAAGATATACTGGATCTAACTGTGAAGAGAGAATGAAGACAGACAGATGCTGAGAGAGGAATAGTGAATATAAACTTGTACATCATTTTTTATTGATTTTATTTAGAAAGTTTCTTATTTCATTATGATGAAGCTTATATTAAATTTTCATTTTGTTATAGTGCAAGTAAAGTTTATTTTGCTTGACTAACATCACAAAATAGGGTTTGGAATTATTTCTTAAGATGACAGTTCCCCTTTAAGGACCAGGAACAAGAGCAGGTATTTAACAAGGGTTTAAAAAATTGCATTAAAAAAATTGTTTTATAAGAGCCTGTATTCATCTCTGTTATATGTTCTAAATCCACCTGTCTATCTTTCTTGTATTTTACTTCGTTCTGAAAAGTGCTTAAAACATTCTCTATGGTGTCAGCCTGTGTGGGATTATGTGCTTTGTAAAGAGAAATTATTTGTATGGGTGGTGGTAAGTGCTTCATTCTGCTTTCCCCAGAGCACTTGTCAGAGTGAGTTATGTCCATCAATATATTTTTTAAACAAACTAATTCATCAGATGGTGTCAGTTCTTTTCTTCTGTGATCTCTGGGTTTGCCGTTGATTTAGATGTCATGTAACCATCTTCCAGCCAAAAAAACAGGTGGCATATTAAAAAGCATTAGATATGGCAACTATAATAAAGAAGAAGGGGTGAAACTGATGATGGCTGCAAAGAGAAATATTTATTGCAAAGTCCCTTTGATTTGTCTAAAAGTAGAAGGCCACAAAAATCAACTGTCTCGTGAGATGCTAATGCACAGAAATGCTGGCTAGTGTACTAAAGTGCACATGTTAATGACAACAATATACACTGGTTACTATATTTTGGCCTTCACTTTAATAAAGCTCAATTTGTTTACAAAAAATATTCAGAAAATAGCAGATAAACATATTAGGAGCTACATATACCCCTGAAATCCGGCTGCATCTTATTTTATGAGGGCAATGAGTTATGGGCATATTATTATTTATTCATTTCTCTTTTAAAATTTAATTTCATTGTTCCACTGGTCTAAATAATGTCTTGTCGTTTTCTGTTACAAAAATTATACAATTCGATGTTTGTATTTTGCCTTTGTTTAACCTTCCATAACTTATTTTCTTGTTCTTTGGCCTCTTCTTGACATAGTGGTATGAACAATGGACATTTTGTAAGTTTTAGACAGATGACTTGTTTGTTTAGACTGAACATAAAATCCCTGTAATGTTTTAGATTTTTCCCCATCAGCAAATCAGGACTGGGGTCAAGGATAAGGTGACTTTTAACAAACAAACAGAAAGTCACAGCAGCAAAGACTAATCATTGGAGAGTATAGTTGCAGAAGAACCAGGGTGCTATCCATTTATAAAGTTTAAGGCTGAAAATCCCTACAAATTCCTATAGAGTGCAATAATGGCTAATGGTTAAGTGGAGTGTCTGCTCTATACATAACTAGGAATGTACCAGATCCACCATTTGGGATTCGGCTGAACCCCTGAATCCTTCATGAAAGATTTGGCCAAATACCAAACTGAATCATTAACAGGAAGGTAAAAAGTGGAAGAAACATTTTTTACTTTGACAAAAAGTTACTTGATTTCCCTTTCTGCCCCTAATTTGCATATTCAAATTTGGATTCGGTTCGGCTTGGCACAAGGATTAAAAATCACAGAAGTGAAGACCTTGAACTCCCCATAAATGACAAAAAAAAATTCTTTGTGTCTGGTGCTGAACTGGAAGACCCACACCTGCCTCTAGGTCAGAATTTCACCAGTGTCAAGTAACCGGCAGCACCAGTCGTGCAGAAAGTGTTTTATTGGCCCAAAAACAACACACTCACTGGGCAACCTTTTGGGCCATCAGGACTTGAGAAAGGGTCCTGAGGGCCCGAAACGCTGCCCAGTGAGTGTGTTGTTTTTGGGCCAATAAAACACTTTCTGCACCACCGAAACGGTTTTTCCTTGTGAGCTGGCACAAGGTTTAGGCTGAATCCGAATCCTGCTGGAAAAGGCCGAATCCCGAACCTAATCCTGGATTCTGTACATCCCTAACCATTACTGATATTCATAGGGGCATACTTAGCAAAACATAAAAGTGCCCACATTTAGCCAGAGGGGAACTCGACTAAACCCTATGCACCAACAAAGCAGTTTCTATAGCTGTAAATCAGAAGTGCTTACAAGAGAAGGAAAGTATCCCAGTAGCTCTAGCTGTATTTGTGCTACAGTATAATAGTGGGTGAGACTGAAAAAAAACTTGCTTTTAACCATCAACTCAAAACGTGAGTCTGTGTAAAAGTAACCCGGACGAAGTTGGAAATAAATTAAAGGCATGTATGCTACAGTCTGTGATGCAAATGAAGGCAGCACTCAAGTAAGAAGGAATGCCATATTTATTTGGTAGGCAGCTAAGGATACAAGACCTTTAACTCCTTAAAGTGGACCCGTCACCCAGACACAAACATTTGTATAATATAAGTCCTTTTCAAATTAAACATGAAAACCAATTTCAATTTTTTATTAAAGCATTCATAGCTGTTTTAAACTAATTTAAAAATCTCAGCTGTCAATCAAATACTGTCTGCCACTCCTCTATGCCTTAGGCATAGAGGCGGGGCAGATAATTACTTTCACTTTCCATTCAGCACTTCCTAGATGTCACTGCTCCCCACACATTCCCCCAGTTCTCTTAACCATTTAATTGTGTAGCCAGGACATGGGGATAGACATTGGGTCCCCCATTCTGGTGCACAAACAAGATTCTGAGATGATGCAAGGCTTGGCTTAATAACAGTGTCCACAAAATGGCTCCTGCCTGCTTGCTATAATAATGAATTCCCAGACTGAAGGAAACAAGATTAAAATAATTTATATAGTGTAATTAATGTTCATTGTGCTTGACTAATGTGATAAAATATGATTTTTAATATTTGTTTGGGGTGACGGGTCCACTTTAAGGAATATTAGGAAGCAGTCACCAAAATCCAATTACAATGGTTCCACTGAACAATTTAGGTCTGCGTTGGCTGATAATCACAAATGTATGAAAGTGTGATTTAGTCACAATGGTCCATATCAACTGCATCACACCTTCACACTTTTTTCAGATAATATCTACATGAATAGTTCAGTTGAACTACCATTGGCAATGGTATTTATGTTTTGTGCAAGCTCCTTCCAAAACCACCTATCCAGGATGAGTTCAGATGTAATGTAAGTATTAAACAATCCCCACACACAGTACCAAACAAGCGGGAGGAGGATGAGCAGCTTCTTTGTCTCCTGGCCCTGATCACCAGCACAAACAACCATCCTGGGTAAAGGTCAGTCACATCTACTCCCTTACTGTGCTTGGCACACAGACCAGCTCTTAAGCTTTCCTATTAGAAATCTCATTTGATTTCATTGCAAGATCTCATGATGACATCACTGGAGTCACCAGATAGGGATTATTTTCTATCAGTGTAAATGAAGTAGAGCCGGGCACTCGCAGATCAAGCTGCAATTAAGTTTATTAATATGACATGTTTTGGGCAAGGGCCATTATCAAAGCAGCACCCCCTGCCCCTTCCCCCAGACAAGTTCATACAGGCACATTGGTCAATAAGAGGATTTTTATTTGAAATTTTCTTTTAATTGCTTAGCCAGGCAGGTTTGAGGGAGGCTTAGCCTCCCCAAGCCTTAATGAAAATCAGCCATTGCACGCTGTGATTGTCTTCATTGCTTCTTCATCCTTCAAATTTCCAGGGGCAGATGCATGCGTACTAGAATGATACAGCCATCTTTTTTGTTAAAGTAGGCTTTTAATTCCACTGAGCACATGCAACAGCAGGAAGACGATCATTCTTTGGTGCTCGCTGGTAGAACCCAGGGAGGGAGCAGTTTTTCTGCTGATAGAATCACTGGCCCAGGGCAAGTAGGTAAGTAGATATTGGCACCTCAAAAAAAGACTTTCCTTCTCCTTTAAGACAGCAGCAAAGCTTTATGGAAGATGTTCCAGTAATCCCAGAGTAAAGAGGAGCTCCCCAAATACAGGCTTGAAGAAAGTATTATGAAAATAAAATACTAAGATATTGTGCCTTGATAAAGGTCCCAAATTGCACTCAGATAGTCTACAAGCCCTACTAAACGTTCACATTAATCATTTTGCACCACATCATAATACTGGGTTTGGAGTATTGCTGTCATTTATAAATTAAAGATAAATATATGAAGGCAATTTGTTATTTATTGCTGTGCTGGTTGGGAGGTTAATGAATTTGCCTATGGCTAGAGTAAACAGGTCTGTTGTGAGATATTAGACTCTTGGCTCCCTAAGCCATTCCTTCTACTAATTCTAGGTGTTATGTAAGATATCCTAGCAGAGAACCTAGCCTGAATGGGGTGAGACCGGCTAAAGATAAAGATGCTTAGAAGTGTGCTGAGTATAAGCATGCTTAGTTGAAATGAGGGAACTATAAGTTTGCTCCACTATTAGGGTTTCCATTAGGGACATTATCATTCTACTACCCAATAGGACAAGAGAAGTAAACCAATTCAAAGGGCACTCATTTTGTAACAGATTCTCAAATGCAATAAACCAAATCAACGATAAAGATAATTTTGTTAGCAAATCCAGATTGCCAGCAACTAGTGATGAGTGAAATTTGAAGCCCACTGTAATGGGTGGAAAAAAATTGTTGCGCAAAATTTGATGAGCCACATTGTACAGCAAAAAGATTTTGTCACCCATAGACTTTCATGAATTTTGGTGAATTTTCGCCATTTTGTGAATTTTTGGCAACCAAAAGACGTCAGACTTGCCCATCACTACCAGCAGAATTATGGAATCCTTAGGTTTTTGATGAAAGAGCACCTAAAAGTTTGGGTTCAATAGAAAATCAAGCTTAAGACTCTAACTCTACAGGTAAAAGAGAACTATAATGCTGTGCTTGAGATGGATGTATAGTTACCAGGACTGAATCCATATGATTACTAAATAATAATCATTTCCTTTACAAATTCATGAAGCATCCTTTTGCATTACAAAGGCCAGAATATCAATACATGCAATGCCCCAGCTCTTCCTTCATCCAGAAATCCCTCAATAGAAGTAAAATCTCTGACGTACGTGAGCGACCCTTTTGCGAGCACGCATGCTAGGATTATTCTATAAACTGTGGTTGATAAGATCACCTAGACAGCTGAGTTATTCCAGGTAGTGGCGCTTATCTTTTATTAGTTCTGCTTTGGGCAAGCAAAACAAAAACAACAGCTGCAGCTGGAAAAAGACTCGCCCAGCAATTACATCTCACTGAACACACATATATATTTTGTGTGTAAAGAAAAAAGAAGGAGACAAAATGCAAACAAATTACTGTTTTTATGCAGATATCATTTGTGTGGGACAGAGAACAAAACTAAGCAGCCACATGTAATATTAAGATCAAACTAATTGCAGTGTATTCAGCTGCTTGCTAAGTAACTCCTCATTTAGAATTAGGGTTGCTAGAATGAAGCTTTACCAGGGAGGACTATTATCAGTGTATGAAAAATGTGATAAAGTGCCTCTCAAAAAATTAGAACATTTGTAATTGCCCATGAAAGAAATAATACCTTCACATAGCTTTCAAGACTTTCTAAACATCTGAAGCTCGTAAAATATTGTTTCCCATAAGTACAATAGATGCCCCACCAATGTCATAACGTCATGAGTATAATGAGCAAGTTGTGGTATACACTCACATACGTGTGCCCCAACATGGCTGCTTCCACCAGAAGCTCAATCTGGGTGTGAGTGGGGGGGGGGGGGG
>CM044442.1:32521772-32534658 GCA_024363595.1 Xenopus borealis | reverse complement strand
CTTGTCTCTTCTCCCTCCTGGTTGCACATTTCTTCTCCCTCCTGCTGGTGTTTTTTCCCTACCTCCAGCTCGTCTCTTCTCCCTACTGCTCATGTTTTCTCCATCTCTCGTTTGTTTTTTCTCAAACCATTTGTGCGCACTGCTCGTCTCCTCCCCTTTGCTTTCCCTCCTTTCATGCTGCTTGTCTTCTCCCTGGCTGTCCTCCCTCAGTTTGTGCTGCTGCATCTCCTCTCCCCTGTTCGTGCTGCTTGTCTCCCCCCTCAGTTTGTGCTGCGTGTCTTCTCTCCCCCTGTTCGTGCTGCATGTCTCCTCCTTGGCCGTCCTCCCATAGTTTGTGCTGCTGCGTCTCCTCTCCCCTGTTCGTGCTGCTTGTCTCCCCCCTCAGTTTGTGCTGCGTGTCTCCTCTCCCCCTGTTCGCGCTGTGTCTCCTCCCTGGCCTGTCCTCCTTTAGTTTGTGCTGCTGCGTCTCCTCTCCCCTGCTTGTCTCCCCGCCTCAGAATTCTCTTCAGCCAATCCTAGCCGCAGTGTCTTACTTACTCCTGATGCCCCAGATCGCGGTCTACCAGGAATATTGCCGGGATCGACTGGTAGACCGCGATCAACATCCTGGGCACCCCTGCCTTAAAGGAACAATTCATTGTAAAAATAGAAAGTAGTAAATAGATAGGCTGTGCAAAATAAAAAGCTTTCTAACTCTAAGTTAGTCAGTGACTTAAAGGGGGGGGCACATGGGACATAACTGTTCAGTGAGTTTGCAATTGATCCTCAGCATGCAGCTCAGATTCAAAAGTAACAGTTATGACCCATGTGCCCCCCTCAAGTCACTGATTGGTTACTGCCTGGTAACCAATCAGTGGAAACCAAGAGAGCTCCAAAGCAGGAAGTAGTGTTCTGGTCTGTTCTGTTAGACATCCAGTCACTCCAACTTTTTCTATTTTACACAGCTTATTTACCCAGTTTTGATACTGAACAATTCCTTAAGTAGAATGCTTCCCATTTGTTAAAAGTGGAAGCAGTTTAAGAGCAATTTTGACAAGCTGTCAACATTTCTTGAGAGGAAAAAACAAAGTACTACAAGCATGATAAAGTAATTCCTATAATTAAGAATAATTATATAATGAAAAAAATAGTAATGTGAATTACTTAGCACATTAACATAGGGTTGATCTGGAATAACACAAGCACAGTTGCAAGGAAAAACAATCTTCTTTCCAAAGTAGAGGTTTTTATGTAGGAAACAACAAGTACCGACAAGAGGAAAGGAAAGGTAACAGCCAAAAAAATGTGGTGTGTACTCTGAGTCATGCTACCCTTTTGCTAATAGATCACTTCTGAGGTGGATTGTTTTATTTGTATGTGGCCTAGTGACTTGCTTGGAACATTTCCAGGATTGCAGCTACTTCCAGAACATTTACTATAATTCAAATAGGATGTTTAATTATAGAACAGCAAAGGTGCTGATGTGAGACGTAAAAGTGAACTGAAATGAGATGCTTAAATCACACGTTTCTGCAGGTTGTTTAAACTTAGAAATGTCCTTTTATTAGATTTGTGTATATCACCCCATACACAATATGTAGTTACCAGTTCACACATCATCTGCATTTTGCAACAAACTTGCAAAACCAATAATGGGTAAGGTGATCTTCTCTTAAGGAACAGAAAACAGTGAAGTAATACACAAGTAGTGCTGTCCTATAATTGCTGAAACACTTAAATACAAACAATATATGCTTAGACTAAGCAAACATGAAAATACTGGGGAAAAAAAACAAATAAATTCTGCAAAGTTACAAGTAGAAGGAAATGTTGAGAATATTGATTTACTAGACAGGCCTAAACTCTAAAAGAACAGAGAATGTAAGAATCCATCTAATAAAAATGAAAAGCTAAAGAGCAAGTTTTTGGTAAGGGTTTGCTTGAAAGTGTGTATTACTTAAGCAAAATCTGCTGGGGTGTTTTCAGCTGCCTCATCAGAAGTACTAGAATACAAAACAGAGACCGCTTGAAAACATTCATGGGCCTTGACTTCTTCTGCACGAAGGCGATCTCCACAACAAAGGAGACCAGACAATAGACTTTTCACTTTAGGATCCTGGGCATAAAAGAAAATAGTTGTAATTATTAGACCTGAAATTATGTATACAACATAGCTCAGACAGACCAAACAGAGGCAAGAGAGAAATTTAAGAGATGTGCATGAAAATATCAGGCTGCTCTACCATAAAACAAGAGTTTTTGGAAAGATATTACTTATATTTTGAGAAAGTTAGTCAACCTCAATCAACTGATTAAAAGGGTCTACCTCCCAAAGAAGAGATTTTGCATAATGAAAGAAAATATAATTTGAAGCAACTTTCCAATATGCGTCAGTTAAAACATTGAATTGTTCTGAAGTTATTTGTAAAACACTGAAGGTGAACTACAAGTCCCCTCTTGAAAAATCTTAGCATAGTAAGATGTAATTATTTATACACCATTTATGTTAAAGTACCCTATCTATTGGAGGGGCCCTTCAGGTTAGTACATATATCATATACCCATATCGCCCCAAAATTTGTAAAGTGGAAAGAGTGACAAAAAAAGATTTACTGTGCATAGTGTGGTGAAAATGTAACCATGCCCATTTTATGTCCCCACGCCCTGATTACTATGTCCATTTTACAAAATCTGGCAGGTTATGAAAGTTTAAACACATTGTTGGGTGTTTTAGTGTGTGAAAACACTTTTGCTAATGAAACTGAAATTGCCCTTTAGGGCTAGGCCAGACGGGGAGATTCGGGGGCATTTTGTCGCCTGGCGACTTCTCGCCACGACTTGTAGCCCCCGAACCTCCCCGAATAGCCAAATAAGCAAGCGCACCGGCGTTGCTTGAAAACGCCGGCGCGTATCCACACGGAGCGGCGCGCTTTTTGAAAGCGCTCCAAATTGCCTCGCCAGGCAATATATATATATATATAGCCTGTTCATAAGGCCTGGCCAAATTGGCAAATCATTGTTTTAATAGCTGCAGCTGGTATTGTGAAGTTATTAGTTGGTATTGGGTATCGTATCGCTTAAAATATGGCTCTTGCTTTTCTGACAGTGATCAGCGTGCATGCCAGACACTTCTCAGCCATCTTATAACTGTTTTGTTTCTATGGGATAGGGTATTTTAACGAGTGGTGCATAAATAAAATCTGTATTACTTCTTATGGTTCTGTGCTTATAATCAATTACTATACTAAGATCTTCAATGTTGTTTTAGAGCTGTGATTGGGACTACTATAACTAATGGAACTGCAGATCTTATATTAGACAGGAGGTATAGTTAATTTTTTAGTATTGTTACAGTATTTGTAAAGGTAATTGCTGCTGAAAGTAAAGTCTGGCCATCCCCTTCTGTTCTCTGGTCTGACTCCTGTGCTGGCCATAGATGTAACAATTGCGATCCTTCTCGGAAAAGATCTTTCCAAGAAAGATTGTTCTTTCAACACACTCGTATAGAGCTGAATCGTCAGATATACAGATAGAAACAATAGAATTCTACCTGTATCTGACGATTCAGCACTAACAATGGCCAATGTTAAGGGTGCCTCCAAAGACATCCAATCAAAGTTTCTTGTTTCTTATTTCCATGGGATGAAGCTTATATTTAAATTTCAATCTTTGAGACTTTTTTTTTTTTTACAATGATAGCTGTGAAGTTGTGGAATTCTGTTCTGCCAAAGCATACATACAAAGCATAAAGATACATACTTACTAAGGTAATCTGGTTTAAATCAGGTGATCCATCTTGTTTCATTGTAATGTTATTGTTTTCTAAACAAAGCTAAAAATATTAACAATAACTATTTCAGCACAGACATAAAATGACAAAATAAACAAGACAAGCCTGAGAAGAAAAACAAAACATTTTTCCATACTGTGTCAGCAAGTAGATAAGAACAAAACACTGGTAGTTTTCTGTATAGAAATATTTCACAAGCTTGCAGGGCTTTATTTTCCCAAAATATCATTCTGAAGCAGTGGGCCACAGAATCCTCTAAGCTTGTTTTATAATATTGCTATATAGTTAGCCAATTAAATGAACATTTAAACCAAATTTCTGAGTGATTAATTAAAAACATAAGCTTGCTCCGAGAACCAAATCTACAAGTTACAAGAATTTTAGAGAACCCTTTTTCAGTGATGTTAACCTTACAGTGTCAGCATAAAAGTGCCACTGTCTTGATACAATAAATTATACGGTTTTATATAAGTTTCAGTGATGTTAACCTTACAGTGTCAGCATAAAAGTGCCACTGTCTTGATACAATAAATTATACGGTTCTTGTTTTCCTTTTGATGAATGCGACATGTACTGTTCATGCTTACTGGCAACATGTGGCACAGCAAGACCACAGAAAGAATTAAAGTTTCAATTCACAGGCAATAGCATATCTGTGGAATGCCTAATTGAACTACAGAGAAACATACCCACAAGAAGAGGCACCCATAGGCATACATATCGGAGGCTTCTGTGGCAACGTGTCCGAGTTTTAACTCAGGGGCGGTAACATCAGGGAATCCAATCGTGGTTATGGAACTACGCTGATTCTAGAAGAGACAAATGCAAAAACCCAATCAGAACTATTAGAAATAATACCACTCTCCACTAAAAAGAAAGTCAGAAATGAGGTGGGCTAGGGTAGATGGGGCAGTGGGATTAATAAGGGGTCATGGAGGAGGCGTGAGGGGGAGCATACAGTTTACCAGCTAAGGTGGAAAATGGGCTACTGCTAACTTAATATATAAGGAAAGGTTAAAACGAAAAGGTCTATATAAATACACCAGTAAACCCTGCATTTCTTTCCTTCTATTGAGTACACATGCACTTCTATATCAGACTTCCTTCTTTCATCTTAAACCTCCAGGGCTTGGGCATGCTCAGTTTGCACTTCCAAACCACCCCCGCCTCCGCTGTAATCCAAACCCGGAGCTATGAGCGAACAGGGAGAGACCCAGGCAGGAAGTGATGTCACACCAAGCTAATATGGCAGCTGCTATCCTAAACAGCAGTGTCTACGGATGTTTACTCAGCTATGGGAACAAAGTTGATTGCTTTGGTGAAGTATGGCTTAAGCTGGCCATACACTATAAGATCAGCTCATTTGGCGACATCGCAAAATGAGTGGATCTTTCCCCAATATGCCCACTAACTGCATTTTATATGTTCTTTTATTGTTGTGGCCCTATTGGAATCCTTGAGTGTTTGGATGTCCATTGTTGTTACTGTTCAAGGATTACTGCTCCCTTTGCTTTAAGTCTGGAGCTGGCTCACATGGACCACATCCGACTTTTTTACACTTGGTAACCTATGCCCCTTGGTCATACAAAATGTCCATTCTTGGGTGGTCAACCTATGTAGCTGATAATGCCAGCTTAAAAGGGGATGACCATCTTTCACCTAACAAGTAATATGTAACTAAAAAGGAAGCAGAGCCTTTAATTGCAGATAGGCTAAGAAAATATAACAGGGGGTCACAAAAGATTTACATTTAAGGGAAGACAAACAAGTCAGAAAATTTTATGGAAAAGATCCAACAGTAGAAAACAAAGAGAGAGTGGGCCAGACACTGGAGACCACTAGCAACCCAGTCATACACTTATTTCCCTGTTTTGTTCTATAAAACTTTCCATGAATGAGCATGGATGATTTTAAAACTCAGGGGACAACCAACATTTTCTCTTCTGTGATTCAAGCTAATGCTAATAAATGATACCCGAGTATTAATTATTGCTGTAATAGATTAGACTTTATACTTACTGCATCCCTGGTAAAGTCAAAATCTCCAATTATTCCTTTCTCCCGATTAACAGCAAACACGTTATTCTTATGCAGGGCGCCAACTATGATGCCACTAGCATGCAGAATCTGCAATCCTTGTGCAACTCCGCTCATCACTTTCAGTATTTCCTAAAATAAAAATATAGAAAATTTGTCACGTTAGGTGGAATTATCACAGAAACCGGAGAGTCTTCAAACGTGAATTGCTTTTATTATAGCACTACATGTTTCTGACCTCTAGGGTCCTTCCTCTGGTGCAAGTTACAAACAGTGTGAAAAAATAGCCTTTTAAATGGTGGTCATGATAAAGAAACATGATTACACTTATTTCACACTATACTGCAGTGTATTCCCTAAAGACATCCTGTACAGAGGGTTTAAGGAACCCCTTACTTCATTGCTTAATTCTTAAGCAAGCTGGATAAAAGGCATTCATCAAAATTTAGCAAGTTATGCAAAAATCTAATCTGGAGTAGCTCTGCTGATCTGGCATGATTTCTACTGTTAAAAATCTCCACTGCTGATCTGCCGCCTCCTGCATTTTGAGTAAGAAGGAAAATTCTTGCTTTGGTCTGGATTTGACAAGATATGGATGTGGAATGCAGGGTCCCCATCAACCTAGTTTTCACAGCTCTCTGAAAACTAGGACTTAAAATAACAGATCTGACAACTGTACATATTTTGTGCAAATTCTGGATTCCCATTCTAAATAGTATATAACCATCAGACTGCAGCACCTGTATACTCCATGATCTATTAAATAGATGTAGTGTAATTTATGTTGTTTGAATTGTTAGGCAATTATGTCATCCTGCACTATACATTATAAACACGCGTACTACAAAACAATGCATACATGAGACGTCAAAGTATTTTTTTCTTGCACAGCACCCAGAGACTCTTCAGGATAAAATGGAACAATCAGGTATACAAGTGGGTCAGCCTGTGATGAAAGAAGTAATAATATGAGATATTCTCGAAATAAATACATTTTCTCTCTGGATTACATATTTTACTACTGAAAACAAATCACAACATACAGGGAGATACACAGAAACCGAACAGCTTCACATATACTCAGATTGCTTTTGGGTGCACTAAAATACTTCGTTAATGTCTCATGCCATCACTGGTGCGACTACCACAATAACTGGCATGGTTTCAAAGAGTTATATTTTTCTTTTACAAATTAGGATCTCAACTCAATGGATCTAAAATACTGAAACCTTTATCAAGTATCTAAGACCACTTGATACCCCCTCAATCACAATTTTTTAAATTAAGATATTAGTCTAATGAATTTATATATTTTAAAATCAGTTGATGAGGCCTACAAATTAAAAAAAAAAAAAAAAGACTGGATAAGAAACCACAGTGATTCCTGATCCCTAACTCCATAATCCAGACCACAGCCTAGCATGACCAGGTGACACAGACATCAAACCCCATATGAAAGAAGAGCAGCAATTTGTTTTATAGTTATAAAAGTATCCTGTCAACAAGAAAAATATCTAAATGGTACGCAAAATTTTTTATTTAGAAGTAATTTACCTTGCAGAAAAAGAGGCAGATCAGTTCCATTAATCCAGAATCATCTTTCAAACTAGACCATGCTTGATGATATTTAGCAGCTCTTTCAACCACTTTTTCTTCTGTGTCCACACCAACAGAATAACCCTTATAAGAAAAGGAAGTTCTGATAATTGCAAAAGTTTTAAATCAAAATATTATCAACCCAAAGTTTCTTGATATCAGGCCATGATATCGATCGGGAAGGTTTGATTTTTCCCCAACTTACCCATTGGAGCCCATTGCCTTCGTTGTAATCCGATTGTTCGGCCGAACATTCGGATTATCCCGTCGTTTATTGGCATATCAGGGAAAGATCTGCTCATTTGGTGATGTCGCCAAACAAGCAGATCTTATAGTTTATGGCCAGCTTTAAAAAATGAAGCGAGGGAGCCTAATAAGGGCAGACAGTCTCTGTAATCAAGGCTTACAATAATTTCCAAGAGATGTTTGTCTACTTACAAGTACAGGTATGGTATCCTTTAATGAGAAACCCTTTATCTAGAAAGCTCTGAATTACAGGAAGGCAATCTCTCATACTCTCATATTTTAATCAAATAATTTTAAAGTTATTTCCTTTTTCTCCATAACAGTAAAACATTATTTTCTACTTGATATGAACTCAAATTGGAGGTAAAACAATCCTATCGGTTTAATTAATGTTTAAATTTTTTTTAGTACATAAGGTATAGATATCCAAATTACATTCTGGATAACAGACCCCATACCTACAATCTGTACACCTGTAAAATATGCCAGAAGAATCAAAACAGTCCATGCCCCAATAACAGTTCTAAGATTCACTTTAGAAATTAACTAAAGCTGCCATCCACAGATATTGTTTGTTTGGTGAAATCTCCAAATAAGCAGATCTTGGCTTGATCAAGGCCACCAGGGTGCTGCTTTCTAACAGCATGGTCATAATCCAATAAACAATAGGGGTCTAGGCAGACAGGAGAGGACTACAGCAACAACTTTATGTTGTCCTCACCCAATAGGATTTCAAACAGGTCAATGCAACTGGCTGATCCTCAATAGGATATTGGTCGGGGAGGGCATTGATAAGCCCCCTTACATTAGTTAACACTGGCAACTTTGGCTGAAGCAGACAATTTAAATCTAAATTCAAGGTTTTGGCCAACAAAAAAAAGTGGGTCTGAACTTAGTTGCATATTAAAGAGTAAGATTTAAATCCCCTCTAAATCTTCTAAAGCGCTTACATCAATAATCAGTTTACTGAATATGGTAATCCTAGTGACTTAAAGGAGTAATCAAAGTTAAAACTATACTAAAACATAAAGGTCAATGTTCATTTTAACTCAAAACTTCTTGAAGGGCCCTGAGGCGAAGGGTAAATAGTAAATATTTAAACTTGTATACTTAAATTTTGCATTTGGAATACGATTATATATGGCACAACAATGTTCTTTGAAAACATGTTATTTTCTTAGTGGGTATACTGCTATAGATAAACTTATATATATATATACATATATATATACATATATATATACATATATATATACACATATATACAGTTCAAGCTGTGGTGCACTCCAATCCAAAGTTTTATTGCCTGGGTGCTGTCATATATCGTGTGAATATTCACACTTCAGGACTTCATAGTGAGATAAAAAAAATGAAGTTTATTTGTCTACATACATATATATATATATGTTTGTATTACAAAAAATTAATCAACTAGAGTGAATTACCTTCAACAAGACCATTCTATTTTCAATTTCTGCACGTACTAGTGGACGCTTGCTACTAAGTTCCTTCATTGGTTCTGCATCAAAAAGATCTCGCTCTATAGAACCAGACAAAAGACCTCCAGAATTCTAGGTATCAAGACAGAAAAAAATGTTAAAATAAATATTTGTTAAGCAAAATGTATTTTTTTGCGGAGCAGCATGGAATGTTAATTAGCATACAGAGCATCAATTATAACAGCTGACTTTAATAAAACTCAGCAGGTCAAAACAGTTTACAGAGCTGGTGTCCCCCTCCCCACCCAGAGCTGCTCAAGGGAGACATAAGCACAAAAACATTACATTTTGAAATAAAAAATGAGAAAAACAGTCAAAAGTAAAGTATATAAACCAACAAAGTTATTTCTGGTGATTGGTTTTGATTTAAGGAAGGCGTTTAGGTCACAGTTTTATGCCAAAGTCTGTTCCATGAACTATTGTAATGGTGATTATCAATCTGACTGATTATTCTGGTAGGTTTAATGGATGCAGTGGTATATACTAATGGAATTAATGTAGAAACATTCCAAGATATCAAAGATATTGACAAACAGTTAATACTGCCATTATTAAAAAGAATCTTTTGTCTAATGTTCTGTATGTGGTGCTGTAGGATGGAGCAAAATCCCTGAACTGAAAGTGTCCAACCTCACTGGTGCATTTCTGCATGCTATTAATAATAGTATTTTTTTTCTTAAAACCATATCTATCTACTAATTTGTATCAATCATACAAACACATTGTTTTTGAATTGAAAAGATAACATCACTAGTACAAAGGTAGGTAATACAGTTTTCATACAGAGGAGTACATTACAATGTTTATCTAGTAATTGCTGAATACAACAGTGTACCTAAAGATATCCTAAAACCTTGCTATGACTACCTCAGATGATAATTAAGTGGAGGGTTGAATGGTTGTGGATCCAATTTGAAATATATGTGGGTAAGGTGGCTACTTACCACCTTGGGCTTATGGCTTGTAACTATTCTGAAAGGGAAAGAGTTTAAACAATAACTTGGAACAAATTCCTGCATCTAGCCACGGGTCCCAAAATTTCTTAGATTTTTCAGTGCATCCTCTCCTAATATAGATATAGAGAGGAGTCATCGAATTAACCTGTTTTTGCCACGTGGCAAAGTGTAGGAGGATCCTGTAGTTTCCATTTCATGGCTATACACTTTGCTGGCTGGAGTAAAGAGCATAGCTAGAAGGGTTCTTGTAGCTCTGGTAGGGGCTAGGTCATTCACTTGGTTAAGGAGCATAATTGTCGGGTCTAGTTGAATAGAAACAGAACTCCAGAACTGCTTTATCTAATTACAGAACAATACTATGTATTAAATTTGGAGGAATCCCTGAATCCTTTATGAAAGATTTGACCTAATACTGAACCAGGAAAGGTAGGAAAAATGTTTTTTACTTTCTTGTTTTGTGACCAAAAGTCACATGATTTCCCTTCCCACACCTAACTTACATATGCAAATCAGGAGTCGGTTCAGCCATGCACAAGGATTCGTCCGAATCCGAACTCTGCTTAAAAGGTCGACTCTGGGAACTGAATCCTGGATTCATTTAATTCCTATATATGTTTAATTTAAACTGAAGTAGTTTGTCATGATAAGAGTCCAGAATATGGGGCAGATGGAAGGGATATCCTGAGACCATTGGTGAAAAGGTGTGAGGTCTAAAGATGAATAAGCCAAAATCAATTTGGATCACTTTATGAGCCATTAAGCCTTAAGCTTTAAAGGAGAAGGAAAGGCTAAAACTAAGAAAGGTCTATCAGAAAGTTCTATATTAATACACCTGTAACCCCTCAAAGTAATGCTGCACTGAGTCCTCTGTCAAAAGAAACACAGTATTTCTGTCCTTCTATTGTTTATACATGTGACTCTGTATTAGACTTTCTGTTTTCATCATAAACCTCCAGGGCTAGGGCTTGAGCATGCTCAGTTTCCTCCTTTCTCCCTCTCCCCTCACTGCTGTAATCTGAGCCCAGAGCTATGAGTGAGCAGGGAGAGACTCAGACAGAAAGTGATGTCACACTAAGCTAATATGGCAGCTGTTATCCTAAAGAAACAGAGAGAACTTCGAGAGCTGTTTACTCAGGTATGGTAAAGCATTCTGCAGAGTAGAAATAGTGCTATAGCTTGCACTATTGTGGCTAATTTATTGGTAATAAATAGCTTTGGTAGCTTTCCTTCTCCTTTAATGAAAATGTTATAAAGCCAAGGATACCAAATGTGTGTGTATATGGAAGACAGCTTGGGTGCTTATTTAAAATAATCCTTCATCCTCCTTCTACACGAGAAGGATAAGATTAAACAATAAAAGTTTAAGAACAATAACTTTATGCGAGTAAGGGGACGCTTCTGTTTACTGTAGTTGAAGACTGAAGGAATCTGATTATCAGTGGAGTGAAACATTTGTTATTTTCATGTGCACTTTCCTGGTAACACAACCTCAGATTTATAGACAAAAACATCATAGGACATTATCACTTGTGATACTTTTAAGCCAAATGCCACCTCACTTCTGTAATAACTTCTGCAACACTTTTAGAAAAATTTGTTCTGCCACAAAGTCATCTTGGAGATTTTCATGAAAGCTTCTGAACTGTCACTTAAATATATATAGAGCCAAAGAGCCACAAGGAGGCAAAATTTAAAAAAAATAAAAAGTTGTGAAGAAAAGCATATTCTTTAACATGCTAAAAGTTCACTTAAAAGTGACCTTTAACCAAGGAGGCCGCCAAAGCTGCAATTTGGATAACTGTGATCAGATTATTATGTCACTTATTCCTAATAATGATCCTTGGGGAAAAAAGGTTCAGAGAAAGTAATATTTTTAGTTTCCAGATTGCTAGGGACAGGAAGCCTACAGTTTCATCTGCAGAGACATACTTACATAATAGTTTTGCAGGTGATAGTGAACTGTCATTGTGAATAGGCCCTTGAATATTTACTGCACACGTGCAGATCTCAATTTTTTGTAGAAACTTTTAAAAATAGGGGGATTTTGGCAATGGGTAGAGTTCAGTCTGGGGTGAAACACATACAGGAGTTCCAGTGAACCTACAGCAATAACTTAATTAATGATAAAAATTGTGAATAAACAGCAGAATCAAGAATGCACACAGTAGAACAATTTTCAGGTTTACATTTTTGTTTAATTTGAATCTTTCTTTTTCTTTTCTCCTTTTTGTTGATATTACTCTTTTGCTTTTGAAAGCAATGATATGTAACAAGTATCTATGCAATGTACATTGAGAAGTTATGGTTCACAGATAAAAGAAAAAGTGAAAAACGGTGGGAAATAAAATAAACGTTGACAAAAAATGTTTAGGGGAATTTGTTATAGGGATGCTGGTGCATGAGTGTCAGGAACCGGTAACATCTGGGAAATTCAGGGGGTTGGCCACTCTGTACATCTCCCTGTACAAAACTCTCATCCCTTTATGGATCCAGCACTGGAGTTTGAACAGCTGGCGCAATAAAAGTTTATGCTGAAAACTAGTCCCTATTTTTATCTTTCGGAGCAAATTATGAATCTTGGGCCAGGGATGAAATGTAGAATATTAAAATACCTTAGGCCAGGGCTGCCCAGGACATCAATCGCGGTCTACCAGTAGATCCCCAACATGTTCCTGGTAGACCCGGGGCCCTGTGTCAAAGCGAGAGACAGCTGGCTGTGCTGGGCTCAGAGCAGAGCCTAATTGCCGGCTCAGAGGAGAAGAGCAGAAGTGCCGGCTCAGAGG
>CM044442.1:32493285-32509904 GCA_024363595.1 Xenopus borealis | reverse complement strand
CAAATGTTGTGCATTCCGGTTAAAGTGCATTTCTCTCTGAAAATCTGAGTAAAATAGGCTGTTCCAGACACTCTTCAGAAGACCAGCGTACCTTGATTAAGTTGATATGAGAGGGGAAAACATATAAAGAAGTGCAGAAAACGATAGGCTAAATAGATCTCAAATGCATTAAAGTGGTAACCAAAACCTGAAAGATATGGAAGAAAACAGAAAACCTCCATTTGAATGGCTAGAAGAATAGCTATAATGGGAAAGACTCAGCCAACGATCAGCTCCAGGAAGATCAAAGAAGGTGTAAAGTTACCTGTGAGTAATATTACAATTAGAAGGTGCCTATATGAAGCCAAGCTATTGGCAAAAAGCACCTGCAAAGTCCTACTGTTGAAAGAGGTTAGTTACAATTTGCTAAAGAACATACAGACTGGCCTGAAGAACAATGGCACAACAATTTATGGACTGATGAAAGCAAGATTATTCTTTTTGGGTCTAGGGGATGCAGACAATTTGTTAGACGACACCAAACACTGAAAACAGTGAAGCATGGTGGCATAAGCATCATGATATCATGATCTTTCGCATACTATGGTGTTTGGCCTATTTATTACACACCAGGAATCATGGATCAGTTTCAATACATCATGTTCATGTTGGTTTATGCTGAACAAGACAACAACCCCAAACACACCGGTAAACAAGCAACATTTTAGTTCCAGACCAACAAGATTGATGTTATGGAGTGGCCAGCCCAATCCCCAGACCTCAATCAAATAGAAAAATTGTGGGGTGGCATGAAAAATGCTGTTTCTGAGGCAAAACCAATAAATGTAGATGAATTATGGAATGTAACAGGTGACAAAAGTTGGTGGATTCATGCCATGAACATAGAACATGCATGCCAACATAGATGTGCAGCAGTTCTCAGAAACACTGCTTATACAACTAAATATCGGTTCAGTGATTCAAAGGAAAGCAAAATCAGCAAACATTTTTCAGTTTATACAGTGAATCTTAGCACCTGTATATTTTTTGGTCAGCCTAATATTTTTTTTTAATTTAATTTTGAAATCTGAGGGCTAGACATTGTCAGTTTCCCAGCTGCCCCCATGTGACTTGAACTTTGATAAACTTCAGATGTTTGGCATGAAATCATATGCATCAAAATGCATTGCTATTATTCTGAAAACCCCTGTATATGTTGCATACCATTTTGGCCAGATATGCCATACTGCCAACTATAGACTAATTCTCACCTCTTTTGTCAATGAGGCTTTTACGTTTAGTGTGGAAGTGCATGTAAGAGCTCGGTTTACATAAAATAAATATGTCTGTTCACAGTTTTCACTGTCCTTTTTAGTACCATGCCAAAATTATCCAAAAAGTTTTGCACCTGCTCTAATCAGACATAACTCTAATAATATTTATACCATAACTGTAACCAAAACAAGAACAAGATGTACAACCTAAATCTAAACCTGTGTAGGTCAGAACAAAAAATTGCCTGGGTTTGAAATCAGTCTAGGGACACATTTGTACATTCATGTGCTCTAATCAGACAGGTCTCTAAAGCCAACTGAATAGGTGAATTGCCAGTTCATGCATAGATCCCCTTATCTGGTAAGTGCAGTAAATGAGCATATTGCAACATGTATAGCCAGCTTTATTAACTTGCTAGTTCTAAACATGTTTTACTATAATTTGTTGCCCTTATATACATATTTTAACAATCCCCAACACATGCTGTAGACAGATATATTAACTAACTGAAATTACTAAAAAAAAAACAAAAAAAAAACAGTGGTACCTCCTTAATTCTACAAAACCAAGATGACAGAGCTCCAAGAGAATTGTCAGTATCATTTCTGACGCATGTGAATTGCTCCATTTTGTCCTGTTTCCATTTCTGAAAGTCATCAAACACTGCATCCGTTTCTTTGCTGTCACAGGGTGCTCCATACACAGATTCAAGTGCTAGCAGCAAGGCCTATGTACGGAAAGAAAAAGACAGGAAAAGTGAGGCTGAGAGTTTCTGGCAGCCCTTTATTCCCCTCAAATATAGTTAGTCTATCTACAAACCTGTTTAAATATAAACTGTTAAACCAATCCAGAGACATATCTGTTACAATGGATTTTTACAATTTAAACAGTGCCAACTGATAGTATGATGATCTGCTATACTTATCTAGTTGTAATCCAAAGCCACATAAATGACTAAATTGCCTACTGCAGTACTACTGTGGGTACAAAGAGTGATAGCTATGCACTGTCAGGTTTAACAACTAAAGTGTGACATCCCTCACCTAGTTATTGACCCCCTCTCTCTCTCCCTGAGTCTCAGGCCATGGAGGTATATTCATTTAAACTCGGAAAGAGGGCTCAAAAGGCCGTCCCCCTCTCCTGCGGGCTTCTTTTTTGTAGATAAGAAAGATGGTGGCCTGAGGCCATGCATAGATTATAGAGGTCTGAATAAAATCACGGTAAAGAGTTGTTACACCCCCCCCACACACACACTTTTTTCTTTTTTAACTCGATAGAGTTAAGGGATCTTTTCTAAGCTCAAACTGAGGGGTGCATACAATTTAATTGCATCAGGGAAGGAGATGAATAGAAGATTGCCTTTAATGCTCGTGAATGATCAGGGTAGGCAAGGGTTTGTGATTAGCATGCCTCCCTTAAAGGAACAGTAACATTAAAAAATTTTACAAAAAAATTCGTTAGAATGGAACGGAAAAAAAAACACCAACACAAATTAAAATTTAAAATAGCAAAGTCTTTATTAAGAAATAACTTACAGAAACTCCACTTCCTGTCCTGTACAGAAAAGGCGACCACCCATGCTGCTGTGCTTGATTTCTTCTCCCTGGCTATTCATGGACAGCGTGTCAGATCAGATCTCCTTCTCCAGCTAGGAAGGTGATGACTGCAGACTCCCCGTTGAAGTGAACCAGCTTGGTGATTTACGGCGCAGGCAGTCCGGCCTCGGGGCTCTGGAGGATTCAGGCAGAGAGCACGGGAACCCCAGTGATTTCCCTGTTTAGTTGTGCCACGAGTGCAAAATGTTTTTTAGTGTTTATTAGGACAGTTTTATACATGAGGGGATTTGTATTAATTTTTCATGTTAAGGCTTGGGGTGCAGGGATGGGTTGGCTGGGGGTCTCAGAGGTCCTTGTTGGGAGAGGGACATTTTATTGAAAAGACTCGTGGGATTCGCGGTCGGAGTCGGGGGCTGGTAATGGGGAACAAAGGGATTGGGGTCAGGAGTGGGAGTCATTGGCACAAGCGTGGGCACATACTCACTGCCAAGGGTCAAGTGTATAACAGTGGCATGGGCATTTATCTCAGCGGCTTCTATTCAGATGGATTTTGGGATTATTTAACCCCTGAAGACTGTGCAGGAGAGAGACACTGTGCTTCCTGGTGCAGCGCTGTCTGTATCCGCACTGACTAATCCATTGACCCTTCCTCCCCATTCCCCCTGAGAAGCGCTGCTCTGCCTCTCCTCCGCCTCTCATACAAGCACCAGAGAAGAGGTCATTGGAAGCATATTTCATCAGCCTCGTACCTCCTCCGTACTCCCCTCACACCTCAGAAAAAGAAGTGTAGCTACAAACCTCAGCTGTGGGCTGCTGCCTCCTGACTGTCTCTCCCTCTCCTGCCAATGAGCCACGTTTTGTGTGAAATGTGAGGAAGAGTGCAGTACAGGGTATTTGGGCTCCAAGTCCTGCGGAGGATGTAGGAGGCTGGTGAAATACGTTTCCAATGAAACATGGAAACTGGGGCTGGTATGAGAGGAGGAGGAGGAGAAGCAGAGCAGTGCTTCTCACAGTGAGAGCACAGAGATCAATGTTTTGGCACAACACAACCCGCAACTAGAAAGGCATCAGTCACTTCTAACAGTTAGTTTGGTTGGGGACTTAGCTACATGTCAGCAACTTAGTTGCTAATTAAACTTTATGACTATGTAACTACAAATACTTTGTAAGTACAAATACTCACTACACCTGCTGCCGATATCCGAGCCCCAGCAGCACTTACTATCAGCCACTTAGTTGCTAATAAAACTTTCTAAGTAACTTTTCTAAGTAACTTTTCTAAGTAACATTCTGGTCTCCCAGCGTATCTGCCTGCGCCGTAAATCACCAAGCTGGTTCACTTCAACTGGGAGCCTGCAGTTATCACCTTCCTAGCTGGAGAAAGAGATCTGAGCAGAGGACACGCTGTCCATGAATAGCCAGGGAGAAGAAATCGAGCACCGCAGCATGGATGGTCGCCCTTTCTGTATAGGACAGGAAGTGCAGTTTCTGTAAGTTATTTCTTAATAAAGGCTTAGCTATTTAAAATTTTAATTTGTGTTGGTGTTTTTTTTTATGTTGTATTCTAACGAATTTTTTTGTAAAAATTTTTGATGTTACTGTTCCTTTAATACATTGCAGTGGGTTGTATTCATTTTTCAGATAATTATGCTCAATTTTTATAGGTACAAAAAAAACAGCATTTTAGGCTGAAAAATAGTTATCAATATTTTGCAAGCAGTGTTTATAATTGTAAAAGTAAAACTACACTAACAATGAGTTCTATTGTACATCACTGAAGCCAGTAGGGGGGACATTCCCCTACTTAATTTGAGTGAACTATTTTAAACTGTATCCACTATAAATTTATATACCAAACGCTCTGATCCACTGCATTGTATTATTTGGAAAACCTATGTAGGTAAAACTCACTTTTGTTAAAGAACCAGTAACCCCAAAAAATAAAAGTGTTTTAAAGTAATGAAAATATCATGTAGTGCTGCCCTGTACTGGTAAAACTGATAGGTTTGCTTCAGAAACACTACTACATTCATATAAACAAGCTGCTGAGTAGCAATGGCGGAAATTGAAAAAAGGCTATATGGCACAGGTTAAATAGTGGATTACAGATAACACCATTACGTTCTACAGAGTTTATCTGTTGTGTAACTTGAGCCTTTTCTCCTTTGAACAGCTGCCACATTGCTACACAACCGTTTATTTATATAAACAATAGAAGTGCTTCTGAAGCAAACACAGAAGTTTTACTAGTGCAGGGCAACACTGCATTATATTTTTATTACTTTAAAAGAATTAAATTTTTTGATGTTACTGGTCCTTTAACTTTGGAAGAATATATTCAAAGTGAATTGAGACCAAGCCCAAAAATTTGCTGGATTAACAGAGAACTGGCAAATTTCTTAAAAGTAACTACAGCTAGAACTGGTGAAAGCTGGATTAGCTCAGTTAAAAGGATTGTTCAGCTTCCAAACATTGATTTTATATTGCCTAATTTGAGGGACACGGCAACTTACTCAATTTTATTTTCAACTTGCTGGAGCTATATAAATAAATGATGATGAGAAATCCTGGGAAGCTAGGGAAAGATGGCAGCAGCATGTTCTTCAGAAAACTATCCCAGACATATCTATCATACACAGAATAACTGTGCATGATAACCAACAAAATATAAGTAAAAATCCAACAATTATAAAACACTGCGCAGGTATGGGACCTATCCAGAATGCTCAAATAATGGGTCTTTCCATAATTTAGATCGTCATACCTTAAAGGGCACCAGTTAGCCAAAATTATTATCCCCGACCAAAGATGCAGGCTAAAATAGCCCGCACTCCGGTTGGGGGATAATAGCAGTTTTGTTTTTTCTTTTTTTCTTTTAATTGCCCCCGCACCAGCATTAGGACACTCGAACTGGAAGAGAGCTCCTGGTGCAAGTGGCCATGTCGTACATAGCGCATAATGCGCCTCTGATGTAATGCACATAATAATAGTAAGATGCAGCATTCGCTCATTATGTGAATGTGTTTGCCCCAATATGGCTGCTCGTATCGGGAGCTCGCGGCCAATGCAGGTGGACTAGCGATGGCTACTGTTACCCCCAGCTGGAGTTCGGGCTCTATTAGTCAGCACCTTTGGTTAGGGAAAGTTTTTCTTGCCAACAGCTGCCCTTAATGTCTACTAGAATGTACATATTAAACTCAATAGGCTGGTTCTGCTTCCAATAAGGATTACTTAAAGTACAAGGTACTGTTCAGAATTAGAGAAAAAAGGAAATCATTTTTAAAAATGTGGATTATTTGGGTAACCTAGAGTCTATACAAGACTGTCCATCATTCTGAGCTTTTCAGATAAAGGGTTTCCTGATGATGGACACTGCCTCTGAGGTTTGCACTTGTCTTTCTCAAGACTTTTTTTTATGACAATGATATTTCTTGAAGAACAAGGCAAGCTTGATATACACCTAAACCTGATCAATTTTTTAGATATTTAGAATAAAAATAAAAAACACAGTCACACTTTACCTTTAAATCTGCAGTACGAACATCAAGCGGCAATTCATCCACTTCAAGAATGAAGCAGTCTACAACTGAAAGTAATTCTTGTTGTATATCGTCCCTCCTGTTTATAAGCAAACTGAGGTTTGTCTGTGAAAGAAGGGACAGGTTAACAAAATCTCTGTTCAGATATATGCTACGGCCTATGGCAATAAAGTGCAAGAATTAGCATAGTGTTCACCGAGTGCTGTAGAATGCTTTTCACTAGAACTCTGGGGCATATCTTTGGGTCTCAGGTACTAACACAAGGTGACTCACAGCATTTCCAATTAATTGGCCCATGGTAATTAGTAGGATTAAAAAAAATGTAATCATAGATAGGTTGCAGTCCAGGTTCACATTTGCCCACCGATTATAAATGACCCCCCACTATCTAAAGGGGTGGGTAGCCTTTAAGTTAATTTTTAGATTATTATAGAATGGCTAATTTTTTTTAACAGTTTTTTATTTATTTGCCTTCTTCTTTTGACTCTTTACAGCTTTCAAATGGGGTTCACTGGCCAATCTTTAAGGCTACAAGTTTATTGTCATTGCTACTTTTATTACATATCTTTCTATGCAGGCCATCCATATTTGAGTCTCATTCAAATCAAAGCATGGCGCTAGGAGAATTTGGACCGTTGCAACCAGCATGCTGAATAAACAGCTAACTAGTGCAAAATAATAATTTAAAGAATGCACAAATAATTGAAATCAAATGCAAATTATTTCAGAATATCGTTCTCTACAACATAAAAGTGAAATCAAAGGTGATCAACACCTTTAATCTTTTTGATTGTAATATGTAAATAAATTGCTGCACTAACCCTCAGAATATCAGAGAGTAAAAGGTTACAAGTGGCAAATATAAACAAGCAGAAACAAAAAATAAACCACAAGTGTTATTAAAGAGCATTTGGTAATATACAGCAATTTGTTATACTGTATTATATCCTACAGTATATTTCGAAGCAAGAAATATGTCAGTTTAAAAATAGTAAATAGTTTGTATGTGTTGTGGTAAAACACTTTGTCATGCCACTTTGTCAATAATACGCTTAATAAAAACGAAACCCTACAAATATATGTTAGCTTGTTATCTTACTCCATCTGAGCAATGTTTGATTGTTTCCTGTGCCAGATTGTATTTTGCCCATGTTTCATCTAGATTACTTAGCGATGGTGGAGATACAAGTTTTTCTTCTGTTACATCTACGACGGCCTGCATAAGAGCATCTTCACTGTGCACGTTTGCATTTTCACATCTGTTGGTGACAATGTTTGTTAAAACCTGACAATATACTGATCAAGTTAACTGATATCTGTCACTTAACATACCTTATACATAAACATAGCAATTTCAGGTGGGGATTAATACAGACTCAATTGTTCCTTAAATGTGTCTGAACTGAGTATAAATTAACTGTCGTCCCCTTTAGGGTAGGGACAGACAGGGAGATTCGGGGAGATTCTGTCGCCTGGCGTTTTTAGCAGGCGACAATCTCCCCGAATTTCCTTCTCCCTGTCTGCCGCTAGTATAAGTGACAAAGCGCCAGCGCCTGTTCACACGCTGCGCAGCGATTTCCGGAATCGCCCGAAGATACCTCGTGAGGAAACTTCGGGCGATTCCGGGAATCGCCGCGCAGCGTGTGCACAGGCGCTGGCGCTTTGTCAGTATACTAGCGGCAGACAGGGAGAAGGAAATTCGGGGAGATTGTCGCCTGCTAAAAACGCCAGGCGACAGAATCTCCCCGAATCTCCCGGTCTGTCCCTACCCTTACCAATCTAAACAAACAGATATGCTAGCAATGTCATGATCATTAATTCAAACAAAGGCAGCAGCTTATAACAGATGGAAAATTCTTCCTTGTATCATCTTTACAAAGGTAGATATAGGTTTTCAATAGGTCAATTAGGAAGATTAAAACAATAAAAGCAATGCACCTCATTCCAGTATCTAATATGCTATTAAACAGTAATAGTTTATTTAATGTAGCAATGCAAGGAAAAGTAGTACAGTAGAACTACTAAAATACACTTTTCAGGGGACCAGAAAAAAAAGGGAGTAAATTCTGGAAAATTTGTAAAATCAGGGAAATGCATCATGGGTGATACATTAGTAGAAACACAAAAAATGCTGTACAATGAAGAAAGACTCAGGGCATGTAAAACTGAGGGTTTCACTGTATATCTAATGTTGCATTTGGTCTCATAATAAACCACTGATGTCCATTGAATATCCATTGAGATGGATGGGGTTTGGAGGGGTCTAGCTCAGTACCCAGCTCAAAAATGCGGTTGGATAGGAGCCATCTTGCTCAAATTTGGATCCTCATCGTTACAAACTTGCCACAGGAGCATATACAGTTAAAACAAATCTGTACCTAGCTCTAACTGTGACGGCAAACTAAACCTGAAGTTGCATGAGATTGTGCGGGACAACCCAGCTGTGTTGCATTTTTTAGCCAGCTACAGAGATAGTTGCAGTTCTGAGAGTCCTCAGAAGAGAAGAGGCCTGAAGTTGTAAGTAGGGTTTACCCATCACCAGAATTTTATTTTTCATCTATTCAGCATATATCATATAATCATGTATTTCACTAGACCTGTGGGTAGCACCCCTGAACACATTTACACATATTCTTCTCTTCTTGCAGTGCTGGAAAAATGAATTAAGCTATAGAGAAATAAATATGTAACTAGACATAAGCTGTATTATGCAAGCACGTCAACAAATAATAATGTTTGTGAATACATAATTAAATTTTGCTATGCTGCCACTGTAAAATTATATATTGAAACCAGATGTCTCTCACCTTACAGATCTGAGTATTTCAATTTTAGAAGCTAAACTTTTAAATTTGTTTCCTACTGCTGACTGCAGATTCCTTTCTAGGTCACGAATAGTTTCTTCAGATATCTCCTTTTCTTTCTGTAGTTAAACAAAATGTAGGAGGAGGAAAACGTAAATAGCCAGTATATTTACTGTTTTATGGCAGGTGAACAAAACATGATTAATCAATGAACACTTTAAGACATAAAAACAGATTTAAAGTATGGGGCCCAGAATACTTTGGGGAGAAAGGTTTGCAGCCCAAGGTTTGTTTTAAATATAATTATTTCTTTAAAATACACAAAAGCTATGAATATCTTAAATCATATCATTACAAACAGTGACTAGTGAGGTTGTCAGTTATAAATATATGTGGTCATTTTTGTCACAACTCAGTAAAACTTGCAATAAAGTACTCCTTGTTGGAAAACTCAGCTTTCAGCCTCATGCTTTTATATGGTCATGGAACTCCTCGGTGACTTCTAATGTCCTTATATTTTACAATAGAGGTACTTTATCCACTATATAATAGCTTACTTTTTTTTTTAATAACTTTATCTTACAATAAATTATAATACACAACTAAGTAACAGTGGTATCTTCATTTTCCACTATTTGTCACAAGAGGGCAGTGTAATGCAAGTCGTGGCCATCGCAATTTCTCCATCTAACTAACCACCTACTTTGATGTCCAGCAGCAGACAAATACAGCAACCCAATCTCTTTCTATTTTGCATACTCTCGCCTCTTCTAACCATCACCCTTACGCCACACTGGACCCATCCCTGTTTGTCTAACTACCGGGCCTGTCTCTTTCTTACCGCTAGCCTCCAAACTTCTGGAATGTCATCTTTTCCTGTATTTCTAACACCAATAATCTGTTTAACCCTATGCAGTCTAGCTTTTGACTGGCACACTCCACTGAGACTGCCTTATGTAGAGTTGCAAACATTGTCCAGACTGCTTAGGCCAGGGGTGTCCAAACTACGGCTCAAGGGCCAAATGCGGCCCAGCTTGAAACACTCAGTTCTCGAGAAAACGTCATGTTGCAAAGGATATAGGAGGAGGGGGACTCTGCCCATTGCCCAATTAGTAATAATAATAATATAATGATAAGTCTATTTAATGTCCAGGTGTCCAATATTCCAGTGTATCTCCATCTGGTTATCCAACTGGTATTGTAGTTGTGTGTGTATTTTCTTTACTTTAACAAATCAAAAGTGTTTGTGTATTTCATGTGCGGCCCCCAGACAATTTTTCTTCTTCCAATGTGGCCCTCGAAGCCAGAAGTTTGGACACCCCTGGCTTAGGCCAAAAGACATTTCTCTATTCTGATTCTCCTGGACTTTTCTGCTTTCGACTATTAACAATTCTGTCCTAATACAACTTGATTCTCTTCTGACCGCTCCGTCTCTGCTAACAAATCCTCTTTACTGGTTCTTCATAATATGAGGGGTGGGGCCTCAGGGTTCTGTACTTGGCCCTCTGTTGTTCTCCTTGTAAATGCCCTCTCTTTAGGAGACCTTGTATCTTCATTTGACTTTAAATGTCACCTGTATGCCAATGACATCCAGATATATTTCGACACACCCTCACTAACCACTGATGTTCAGATGCAGATCACATACTGAGCCTACGCCACCTCAAGTTCAACTTGGCCAAAACGGAGCTCATGAACTTGTTTAAGCCCAACTAAAGTCCCAAGAATAAATGCCTGTTAAGCAAAGGAAATCCATATATAAAGAATATAAAATCCTTCTGATACCATTCAAAGCCCTGCACTCCTCACTACATTCCTTCATTTGTCTCACTGTACGTTTCCGATTGTCTTCTCTGCTCCTCTCAGACCCACCTTCTTTTCACACCATCTACTGTCCCCTCTTGAACAGCATATGAAGTGTTCATCTGAAGTGAAACGTGTGTTTTTACTCAGACCAATGGCATTAGTAGCTCCCAGAATAAATGGATTAGAGGTATTCCCACACCATGTGGATAAAGCCAGCTGGAGAGTAGGGACACTTAACAATGGGTAGAGTTCAATGTAGTCTTTGTGGGGTAAGATACACATGATGGAGGTAGTTTTGTTGCATCATTTTGTCTTTGCTTTCTCATCAAAAGCCGAATCAAGAATGTTTTCACAGTGTTCTGCTGTAATCTGGGGCGGGGCTCTCTGTTGCCACCTTCCTACCTGAATTAGCTGGGTTTATAATCTTGATAGGTGTTTATTAAGGTTCTCGCTACAAACACATATCTTGGGATAGCATTTATTGTTATATGTCCAAACTGAGCCTTACACATTTCAACCAGCATATCTGTGGGACTTGATTTTCTTTACATGGTAGAAAGATTTTACACACATGCATGTTACTGCCCATGTCCAATTGTTGATAAATGTGCCCTACTAACTCGTTTCACATGAGCTTTTGCCTCATGTAAAGGCACCAACTCAGGCTAACCTCTTCATCTCATTTATATGTTATAACTAGATCAAACAACCTAATAAAATAACTAGAGAATAATCAAGTCATAATTTACAATTTATGACTGGGACTACAGGGGTGACCAGGTGCGGCCTTATTTGAGATGGCTAGTTTCAACACCTAATATCTAACACAACACTATGAAAAAATCTAGTTCCAGCTGCAAAGTTTCCTTACTGAATAAGTGTTGAAATGAAAATCAGCCAGTTGCTGAGGCATAAAACATGGCCTCAAAAATAATGCAAATCACAGGTAAATTGGAATCATTGTTGTAAGTTTTTTAATCCAATCTACTTCTGTACAAGCAAAAGGTAACATAATTTATATCCTACTTTTTATTTCTACGTATACATGCAAGTCATGACTACTTACCTATCCTTTTCAATATTTTTATTTTATTGAAGAACTTACACATTTCATGATATTTATGTACCTGCAAATCAAGTTGTAGCTGGTTGATCTGAGACTTAAGCATATTTGATTTTCCTATTAAAGAATCTCTCTCATCTTTCAACAGTTTATTCTCTTCTAATAATCTGGAGTCATTTTTTTTTGTATTTCCAAAAGGTACATCAGGACACCGTACCCTAAGCAAAAGCACAATGAAAAAACATTAAAAACAATTTGCTTTTTCAATCACACCTTTCATAGGTTACTGGGATATATACCAATCCTGATAACGTCAAATTGGTAACAGTGCACTTCTGCATTCTACATTTCAATTCCTTTTTTTATATATATCAGCAGTTTTACATGTCAAATATGTATAAGAAACAAGAGTACTGGGTTTTGTATTGGGGACCTGAAAAGAATGGCAGACACTGAAGTTACTGATACAGAACAATCTCCTGAAACTTTTTTGATCAATTCTTTCACTCCTTTGACATTACATGTATGGGACCTGTTATCCGGAATGCTTGGGACCTGGGGTTTTCAGGATAAAAGATCTTTCCGTAATTTGGATCTTCTTTCCTTAAGTCTAGTAGAAAATCATGCAAATATTAAATAAACCCAATAGGCTGGTTTTGCCTCAAATAAGGAATAATTATTTGTTTGGATCAAGTACAAGCTACTGTTTTATTACTACAGAGAAGATGTGGATTATTTAATTAGAATGGAGTCTATGGGAGACAGCCTTTCCGTAATTTGGAGCTTTCTGGATAAGGGGTTTCCAGATAACTGATCCCATACTTGTACCATAAAAACTACAAGGAAAGTATTACTGCAAATGGCAATAATATGCAACAGTGCAATTACATAAATCTGAGCATATGTCCCTTTTAAATAAAAGATTCTCTTACAGAAAATCAACATACATACTGCTTTAACTAAGGTCTCTGGCATAACAGGCTTTTTAGATAAAAAAAAAAAAAAGTCAAGAAAAAAAAAATAACGTGGTTCTCTGCCACTCACTGTGCTTCTCATTCCCACCAACTAACCGAGATGGCGTTCAAAACACCTTGTGTACACCAAACCCAAATAGAACAGAAATTAAACTGGGGTTATTGCCGAAACCATAGAAAACCATTGTGCAGTCACATCAGATTTCAATAAATGTTTGGGAATATATTAAATTCAAAACCACATGAATTAAGTTCTTGTATGAAACAGTCAACATCGGATTACCTTGGTCCTGTGGAATTGTTGCCACATTTAACTTCCTTCCAGGTGTCTGATCCTTTATTATTAATGGCACTTTGGTTCAATACAGGCATGGTTTTTGGTTCACGCATAGGAGGTCTTTCAAGTTTTCGGGAAGCCCATGGAGGTGTTTGCAAACCACATACAGAAGGGCCTGTTTTCACTTCTGAACTGCTCACATTTTTGCATTTTTCTGCAAATCCTTTATTTGTTACCTCTTCCCCAACATCAATGTTTTCATGCCAAACCTGGCCAGCTATAGTGCCATCTTTATAAGTCAGTTTCTGCTGCACAGAAACTTGCTTGTCTGCAATTAGTTGGTTTAGAAATTTCAGGCCCTGGCGGGGGGTAAAGACATTGAAGTCATCAAGCTTTAACACCAATTTGACTATCATTCATCTCAAAGGTTACTTAAAGGAGAAGGAAAGCTAGAGGCATTTTATTGCCAATAGATTAGCTGCAATAGTGCAAGTTAGAATGCTATCTTTATTCTGTAGAATGTTTTACCATAACGGAGTAAAGAAGCTCTCTGTTTGTTCAAGATAGCAGCTGCAGTATTAGCTTGGTGTGACATCACTTCCTGCCTGAGTCTCTCCCTGCTCACTTATAAGTCTGGGCTCAGATTACAGCAGAGAAGGGGGGGAGAAGCAAACTGAGCATTCTAAGGCCTGGGGCAAGAGGGTTTAAGCTGAAGGCACAGAAGGTCATGTGTACACAATAGAATGAAAGAAATGCAGTGTTTCTTTTGACAGAGGACTCAGAGCAGCATTACTTTGAGGGTTTTCTGGTATATTGAAGAGGACCTTTCTGATAAGGCTTACTTAGTTTTAACCTTTCCTTCTCCTTTAACAATTTTAAAATGTCCTAATATTAGTAAAAGTAGTAAGGTGATGTACCATGTTAGTCATTGAAAAATGCTTAAACTGTCAGGTTAAGTGATAATTAAAGTAAAAATTGTAAGCTTTCAGGATATTATTATATCTCTCCTTCAGGTTAAACAATGTAACATTATAATAATGTGTTTTATTTCCAGTGCGGAATGTGTTTTCCATGTCTGAGAGCACACCTTAGCAACACTACCAACACTTCCCAAGAAGAATGGGGCCAAGAGAAAAACAAATGTGGCAAAAAAACTCAAAATATTCAATAATATTCTTTATTAGGGGGGATTCTGTCATGGGAAAACATAATTTGTACAAAATACACCAATTAATATTATTCCTCCAACAGAATCCGGCACTGAAATCAGTTTTTGAAAATAGCAAAAGAAAGTTTTAATTTTATTTTTTATATTTGACACAGGGCTAGGAATGTTGTTAGTTTCCCAGCCAAGGTACCCTCGTCTATGTGACTTGTGCTCTGATAAACTTTAGTCTTTACTACTGCACTGCAATCTTTACTTCTGCACTGCAAGTTGGAGTGGTATCACCCATCTCCCTTTCTCTCAGCAGCCCATCAGCAAACAGGAAGGTAACCAGCTCCCTGAAACCTGCATTGCTAAAAATGTTCCCATGCCCCTATCTACGAGATATGAGAATAGCACTAATTTGTGAAACAACTAAACTCAATCACTTATTCAGTTACATTGAGGAGGAGAAACAATAGATTATCTGAAAGCAATTCTATTGTAAAGTGCTGGCTCTTTCTGAAAGCTCCGGACCTGAGATGAAGGCCTTCACACCATTATAACTAAATCTAATTCACTTATTGGTGATTATTCACAAGAATAACAGTTAAAAGTTAGAATAACTAAATGTTTTATTTTGCAATCTACATTCTTGTGTGCAACTTTTTTTCAGCATGAAAAAAAACAAAAAAAAAAACACCAATATTCTTCCCCAGTTTTCTCTTATATAAACTAGTGCTCTAGGAAAGTAAATTGCTTGTTTTGTCCTTTTTTTATTTCTATTTTTCCCATGAATTAAAAAAACTGATAAATCATCCTCACTGTGTCTGTAACACTTAAAAACTAAGAATGTCTTCCAAGTCAAGGCAGAAATGTTTTACCTGTTCTACGTTGTTACATTCCTGGAGCTGAAGTCCCCAAAGTCGATACTTCTGAGCGAAAGCTGGAAATTGCAAATCATCAGGAAGCTCAACAATGCTGGCCTGATTTAAAATTTCTGAATTTCCATAGTCAATATATGTTGCCAGATACTAGGGGACATGAAAATACAATCCTCAATATAGGCAGCAGCACACCCCTTATGGATTCAATTTATCCACAAGGTGTTTTTATGCATCAAAAGATGTTAATACAAGGGGAAAACAAAAATCTGATTCCTATGTACACATACACACTAGGACTCATCAACGCTGATTGATGGGAGAGAAGAAAAGGTTCCTTTATGGACTTTTAACTGCTTTTCTAGCATTTGGAGAATGTACATTACCAGGAAGCCTCAATCACATGACATTGCTGCAAAAGCAATTAAACGTGAAAGGCTTTTTTAATTTTTTTTATTTATATCAATATAAATGATAAATGTTTGCACTTTTTTTTTTCCTTCAAATCCTGAGGGGTCTCCGTCTGTCTGTCTCTGTGTGCATATATATATATATATATATATATATATGTATATATATATACATATATATATATATATATTTAGTGTGAGAAAAACAACTGTGTTGTGGTGTGGTCTTTTGTTAAATAAAAAGGCTTTTTTCACATATCAACTAAATCAATGTCATTTTAAGTACTATCTTCTTTTGTGCCACTCTCCCAGTAAGTGAGCGGTCAAGAAGTTTATCAAAGGACAAAGAAACCCATAATTATGAATCCAGTTACTTTTCCCCTCTGTTCAATTGATAGCCTTAATTTTCAGTCTGCAACATATTCATTACTAAACATTATAGCTTTGCATATGCATGTAGTAAGTATGGCTCTGGCAACAACAATTAGTCTGTTTCACTGCAGACTTTTTAACCTCCCTTCATACCTTACAAGGGAAGGGGGAATAAATATACTAGGTAATGGCAAAATATGGTTTGCAAGATTAACTTAACCCTATAATAGGCATCATGTTTTTTTTAAAATTTCTCCTAAAATGCACCACAACATGAGAAAATAATTTTAAATGCTTAAAAAGAACACCTGCATGCAAACTATTTTTTTCATATTATCTTACCTGATCTTCATTTAGCATTCTCTGCACCTTACACCTATACCAACACTTGTCAGCTGTAAACATTCCACCATATATCTAAAATGGGAAATGAAGACCACAAACTTGATCACAAATCTGATCTTAAGATATACACTTAGTTAGTATAGATAGATAGATATATATATATATATATATATATATACACACACATACAC
>CM044442.1:32455111-32470666 GCA_024363595.1 Xenopus borealis | reverse complement strand
GCAATGTATATGGGGCTGGATTCTGAGCGAAGTAAAGAGGCTGGATTCTGGGAGAGGTAAACGGAGCTGGATTCTGGGCGAGGTAAACGGGGCTGAATTCTGGGCAAGGTAAGCGGGGCTGGATTCTGGGCAAGTTAAACAGGGACGGATTCTGGGAAAAGTGGGCAAAGAAAACGGGGCTGGATTCTGGCCAAGGTAAATGGGGCTGGATTCTGGGCAAGGAAATTAGGACATTTGACTGAACGTTCACCATCAGGAGTGGTCTTATGGTGGGAGGAAATTGAATACAAAGAAATACATCACCGTGCAACTCCTAATCCGCTGTCTTTGGAACTGTCAAAGTTTGGCTCTATCATAGGGGTAGAAAAGGCTACAGTGTAGGGTGCAAAAGTGTGGGGCACCCCTGAAATGCAACGTAATGCAGAATGAGGAATAACCTTGGCGGCACTTGGGCTGAAGTGGACTGGGAGTGAAGTTGGGCTACAGCCAAGTGCCAAATGGATCCGCCTCTGGGGCTTACAGGCCCTCTTCCAGCAGTTAATATAATAAATAAGAAGCGTCCTGATGACAGTATTTTGCAATTTACATTTTCAAGAATTGTTTTTATGTCCAAAATGTCCGTTAGACCTCTCGGTTGGAAGCAGGTCCAGTAATTTTACTAGTATGTTTCCCAAATATAATATAATAGGCCCACCACTATGTGATTAAATCTTTGCTAGTGTGTGAGCATTCACTACGTCATAAGTAATAATATTTTGAAATGGGACACCCTGTGAATTCATTTTAAACTCCTATTTAAAATAGGCACACCCAATGAGCATAGGGCAGGCAAAGTAAGACACACCTAGGGAGAATAGGAAAAATCAGAGTATGGTACACACAGGGAAGATAGGGCGCATAGGGAAAGCAGAATAGAGCAGGAGACAGGAAAACCTATGAGGATATTGCAGAGATAAACTGCCCTGCACTGTTGAAACTGGTGTGTTTGCTTCCGAAACACTACTATTTTTTATATAAATAAACTGCAGTGTAGCAAAGGGGGTAGCCATTCAAAGGAGAAAAGGCTCAGGTTACACAGCAGATAAGCTCTGTAGAACACAATGGTGTTATCTGTTATTCAATACTTAACCTGTGACATGTAGCCTTTTTTCAATTGCCACAAAATACAAATGAAAGCTGGAGAGGCACAGCATATATAGTGTTAGATCACTGAAAGGTATTCATGGGCAATACATTAGCAAGTTACAGTTATAATATATATATATATTACAGATATAACATGTAGAGATAAAATGAATTAGGGTACTTCAAGCTACCGAAGTACAATTGGCATAACATCTTTATTACCCCCTAGATCAGACTTCACTAGCACGGACAAAATTGTTCATTTTTTTTTTTTATATGAAATAATTGGAAGATTTTGAAAACTTTCAAATGGTGTTTTTTGTTGTTTTATTTTCAATGCAGATATGTAATGGATATACAGTTCCTATATGGACTTTTGGTTCAAACCAATTACAAGAATGTATGGTCTACATACATTGTTTCTGAATTTTAATATATGGTATTGATTTCATTGTGGATTATTCTAATTAGCCTGTAGATGGCGCTGTTGTAAAATGTAGAAAGATGTTAGTTGTACTTCAGGAGCTTGAAAAAATGTTGATGCTGAGGCCTGAAACATTGCAAGTCAGAGATCTACTTTACTTTTACTTTTTGATCTGCAGTTTGAAATATAAGGTTACTTGGGTTTAGTTAGAATAAAAATATGAACAGAAATCTAGCCTCAGGATCAAGTATTCATTTAAACATTACATTGTTGTTTGTATAAAGATGACTAGTGAGACTAATCACACATAGGCAACTTTCTAGCAGTTCCAGTCTGACTTGACTTGACTGTGAAATCAGATCCAGAAACCTGAATCAAATTGTGTCTAGTACTGATACTTTGCTGGCCATAGAGTGGAGTGTCCCATCATTTTTCGTGAGATGTCCATCGGTCGTTCAAAG
The DNA here is from genome assembly GCA_024363595.1 of Xenopus borealis. Lineage (NCBI taxonomy): Eukaryota > Metazoa > Chordata > Amphibia > Anura > Pipidae > Xenopus > Xenopus borealis. The sequence continues at coordinate 32,468,656 of CM044442.1, read as the reverse complement.
ATCATTTCTATCGGCTGCCCATGATATCTCTGCATGTATCAATGACAATATCAGCGGGAGACTGACACCATCTTTTATTGGACGTAAATTGTACGATTGCTGTAAAGGGGCAGAACAGCGTCTGATCTGTTCTTTTACTACTTTATTTGATCTGAATGGTTAGTTGAAGGTCGGTAGATTGCATGCACGATTATTCGCCCAACGGCAAAGTATATCTGCATGTCTATGGACAGTTTAAGTCTCATAATTTGGTCTAAACTGAGGAACCTGGTGGAAGGGTATTGGATATTATTCGGATATGGCTGCAGTCTGAATAAGAGAGATGAAATAGAGGGAAATTCTGCTGCTCTCCATTCATTTCTATGGGATTTTGAAAGGCCTATTTATCAATGGGTGAAGTGAAAGTTTCAGTGAGTCATGTGACAGAAATGACATCAGAACTCACCGTTTATAAGGATATCATTTATAAGGTATTCAAAGCTTTTGTGTATTATATAGATATAAATGTAAAATGGCAGACTGAGTAAGTAATTTTGGTCTTAACAGTCCGTTTAAACGAAAACAGAACTGATAGTTGATCTTCGGTATCAACAAGCCCAGATTTGTGCAGAGGCCACCTAGGCCTGGGCCTAGTGTGGCAGGATTTTAGGGGGCGGCATGCTGCCCAACCACACCCACATTGGTTCAGAAATGTACATTTCCTGCATGCCAATTCCCATTGCTCTGTCCCAATGATGAAACTTTGAAGGGGACAGGGGCAAAGCTTTACCTGAGACTGCCTGCACTGTACAAGGACCGTGTATTTTCAGGAATGGATGTGATGCGTCACTGGAGAAGACTCCAAAAAGTTTGCACTAGGTGCACCTATAACAAAATGAGATTAATAAATCTCTGGGGATATTAAAACAGACCAACAATTAATTATTTGCATTACAGGTCTCCTACATATAACTGCTAAAAGGATTCTGACACCACAGCAAGCTGCTAAAGAAAATACCAAGGACATAGTTATGTAATGGCTTTCTGTTAAAGCAAGGGTGCCCAACTTTTTTTGGTTCAGGGACCAGTGCTGAGGCAAAAAAGTTTTCAAGGATCAGGGGGGTGGGGGGCTCAGGTGAGTCGGCATCCAATCCAGGCGCACCAGCATCTAAATTGGCATGCCTCGTTAATTGCGGCCTTGATTCAACGGCCCGGTGGTTGGGGACCCCTGTCTTAAAGGACTATTATGACGTAATTTGTTTTAATGGATTTTTCTACTTAAAAAACTTAAAGTGAAACCACTTATAGCCTAATAACAGACCTACGTGTGAAAGATGCTGGGAAAAGCTTGCAAAAGAAGAATGGGTGAGCCTATGCAATGTTTGTAATATGTGATAGTACAGGTATGGGGTCCATTATCCAGAAAGCTCCAAATTACAGAAAGCCTGTCTCCTATTAGGGTTGCCACCTGGCTGGTATTTTACCCGCCTGGCTGGTATTTTTGACGGTTGAGCCCAATGTTATTAATAGGAGAATAAGATAAATATATAAGAAGGCAGGTGGCAACCCTATCTCCCATTGACTCCATTTTATCCACATAATCCAAATGTTTAAAGGGGTTGTTCACCTTTGTGTTAACTTTTACTATAATGTAGAGAGTGATATTCTGAGACAATTTGCAATTGGTTTTGATTTTTTATTGTTTGTGGTTTTTGAGTTATTTAGCTTTTTATTCAGCAGCTCTCTAGTTTGCAGTGTCAGCTATTTGGTTTCTAGGGTACAAATTACCCTAGCAACCCTGCATTGATTTGAATAAGAGACTGAAATATGAATAGGTGATGGACTGAATAGAATAAGTAATAAAAAGTGGCAAAAACAATACATTTGTAGCCTTTTACAGAGCATTTGTTTTTAGATGGTGTCAGTGACCCCTATTTGCAAGCTGCAAAGAAACAGAAGAAAATTGCAAATAATTAAAAAACTATGAAAAATAAATAATGAAGACCAATTGAAAAGTTTCTTAGAAAGGGCCCTTCTACAATATACTAAAAGTTAACTTGAAGGTGAACCACCCCTTTAAAAATGATTTCCTTTTTCTCTGTAATAATGAAACAGTACCTTGTATTTGATCCAAATTAATCCTTATTGGATGAAAAACCAGCCTATTGGGTTTATTTAACATTTACATGATTTGAATTAACGTATGAAGATCCAAATTACAGAAAGATCCATTATCTGGAAAACCCCAGATTGATACAGAGGACAAGATTAACTTGGTTTTGCATATGGTTGTTGTTTTAATTGTATACTTTATTTTTACTGATCATTAACTTCCTCATTTAACATGTCTATACATGTACACATATATCATTTAAGTACTCCCCTCTGTATAGGACAGCATTAGAGTGCTTTAAATCAAGAATTCAGAATCGACTGTTTAAAGGGGCTGTTCACCTTTGAGTTAACGTTTAGCATGACATAGAGAGTGATATTCTGAGACCAATTTGCAATTGGTTTTTGAGTTATTTAGCTTTTTATTCAGCAGCTCCCCCATTTGCAATTTCAGTAATCCGGTTGCTAGGGTCCAAATTACCCTAGCAACCATGCGCTGAGAATAAGAGACTGGAATATGAATAGGAGAGGGTCTGAATAGAAAGATGAGTAATAAAAAGTAGCAATAACAATACATCTGTAGCCTCATAAAGCATTTGTTTTTAGATGGGGGTCAGTGACCCCATTTTGAAAGCTGGAAAGGGTCAGAAGAAAAATGCAAATAACTCAAAAACTATAATAAATAAATAATGATGGCCAATTGAAAACTTAGCTGTGCTGCTTTCATCTAATCTCATGTATCCCTCAGCAAGAGAGCTGAAGCCTGTCAGACCACCCATTGCAGCATACGGGACATCATGCCCAATTGGTCGCTACTCTTTGGTTTGGTTTGGTTTGCTTACTTACATTTTATGGTAAACAGATACTGAGGACCAGTGGTGTAATTAAATATTAATGGCCCCCACAGCAAATAATTTTTCAGGCCCCCAAAACATTTAGCAGTTGACTTATTTTACCAATATTTATTGAAATTGTATTTGAATTAGGGCCTCATGGGCCTCCTATACCTCCTGGGCCCTCCTGCAGCCTCAGGGTCTGCTTCCTCTGTAGTTACACCCCTGCTGAGAACCAACATACAGATGGAGCAGTCATATTTTGTAAACCAGGCTAATACAGCATACAATTAGGTGCAGATTTTTCAAATTCACATGAATGATTCGAATTTTTCAAAAAAGATTAGAATTTTCTAATATTTTTGAAGACCAATTCGACCATCGAATTTCGAAAATTCTATTTGAATGAAATTATTTTCGAATATTCGAATAACCTGCCCTTTAAATTGTTATTCAACTGCCTAGTTCGCCAGATTCAACTTACCATACTGTATTTAACTATTTCGATTGAATGGTTAAAATTGTTCGAATCGATTGATCAAATTATTTCTTCTTCATCGACCAAATTGTGGTAAAATCCTTCGATATTCGAATTTGAAGGATTTCCACATTCACCCTCGAATTCGACCAATAGTAAATCTGCCCCTTAGTGTGGCAAAAAAAAGTGTGATGCGTACAAATCAGATCTGTGTGTGTGTTTAACAAGTTCCCTACAAGTTCATTTATTTTCTGTCAGCTGTCAACCAACCATAATCTTTTGTATCTCCTATAAAGTGTTATCACATTAGTGCATTATACATGTTACATTCATGAATAGGTTACAAATGACTAATAAGTTGTTTTATTTCTTTAGCAGCCTGTGGTTATGTTACATACAGTATGTCTACAAGCCTACAGTCTCTACCCAAACAACTCTAACATTTGGTGGAGTGGTAGGTTCCGTCCCCGCTGTGTTCATCAGCAAAATATTTGCACCTGAAGCGAATGGGACGTGATCAACTGAGAGGTATGCTTAAAAAAATCAAAGTTTCAAGTGCTAGTACTAAATTCTTTCTTAATTATCTCTCAGTGCCTTAAGAGGTCTGATAAAATCAGAAAATACAACATATGTAGAAACAAATTCTTATATTTCCCTCAGAGGGAGGGAAACAAAAGGAAAGATTACCCCTCAGGTACTTGTTAGGATAGGCTTGATCACTTATAGCTATAACCAATATTCACCATCAATAAGTTAATTAAGAGTTGTGTGAATTCAATCAATTAATGGTATGAGATCAGAGATTAATAATACATCGATTTTAACGTGTATATATTCAATTAATTAGTGCAGATAATAATCATTAGATTGTGATTTAAAGAATTAATTACCGTTGTTCAAACTCCTCAAAATTGTTAATTAGGAATTAATTATTGTCAATAAATACAATTAATTAGTGAGGATAAAATGTAGATCCCAAAAGTTTCAATAAGTTAGTGTAATCAATTAAATTATAGTGGTAAAAAAATTCATCCAGTGATCATTATTAAATAGAGATAAAAAATGATTAATTAGATTGCATCGGCAGGTTCAAATTCATGAAAAAAGAAGGAAAATGAAAAGAAAGAGCGGTGAAGTTGTCCCAAGTTTTAACTACCTATTGTTTGCTAGCTCAGGGACATCACAAAGCAAAGGCAGGCAGGGTGAGCAGGACTGTGGTCTCGTTTTTTAACTAACACTTATTGCAGAGAGCTATTCTAAAGAACCACAAATCCTGGTCCCTTGTGATAAAGTAGTTTGCAGAGAGAAGAGAAAGGTTGAACCGCCAGCAATCACAGGCTATCCTTAGAGAAAATCATCTTCTTTGAAAGCTCTTATATAAAAGAAATTTGTATAGGCAAAAATTATATTTAAAATCAAAGAGCAGACAGAAAAACACCAACGCGCGTTTCGCTAATAGCTTTATCAAGGCGAAGAGGCAAGCCGCGTGTCTTGTGCTCTATATAAGGCACTTCCTACCTAAATAGCAACAATTCAGAATAAAAAACATTTTTTAAAGATGCATAATAATATATTTATAAAAATCCATACCCAATAAATTAATAGACTGACAACCTGTATTATTTAAAAAAAAAAAACTGCTCGTATTGATGTTTTTTAAAATAATGTTTTTAATTTATTTCAATAAATATATCATTATTTTAACCACTTTAAATAAATACATTAAAAAAATTTGATTTGAAGTTATCAGAATAATTCGAGGCAAATTCCCCAAGCATATACTGATATTTATGGTTTAAAACGAATGCAATTTAAATGTTCATTACTAGAAGCAACTTATATAAAATAGAGGGAGGATCCAGCTATCGCCGGTAAAAATGTAAATATACACAGATTGGCCCTCCGAATATGACGTGGAACTGAGGGGGTCCTATTCTGAACTGGCAATCGCGAGATTTCTCAGTTAGCACACGCGATAGTTTCTACGAGACTATGGGGACACGTCATTGTTGACGCTACAATCAATGACGCGAATGCGGAAGTGCCTTATATAGAGCACAAGACACGCGGCTTGCCTCTTCGCCTTGATAAAGCTATTAGCGAAACGCGCGTTGCCGTTTTTCTGTCTGCTCTTTGATTTTAAATATAATTTTCAACTGAGAGGTATATAATGAAATTACTTGCATGCAGGCCGGACTGGAATTCACAATAGGCCCTGGCATGCCAAGTAAACAGAGGGCCAAGCAGCCCAATAAAAAGTGACTGCCTATGACAACTTACAGCAGCCCCTCTGGCCAAGCCCGCCATCAGGAAGGGACAGGGGGGACAAGTGTCCCGGGCCCGGGGCTGAAGGGGGGCCCCCCTTACGAGCGCAGTAGCAAGCGGCAGCGCTCACCTCAAGTCCTGCGCAGAATGCGGAAGTGCCGAACATTTGCGAAGTCCTGAAGAGGCGGAAAGACCCGAAGTCACGGAAGGAGCCGACACCGAAGTCCTGAAGCGCCGAAAATACCCGAAGTCATGAAAGGAGCCGACACTGAAGTCCTGAAGCGGCAAAAATACCCAAAGTCACTAAAACAGCTATAACTGAAGTCCCGAAGCCACGAGTTCAATTCTACTGACACCAATGTGGGTTTTTTTTTAATCCTCTGGCCACCAATTTTTTTATTTTAATACTCTATAGGCCCCTGCACCAATTTTTTTTAAAAAAAAAACATTTTTTTTTTGGGGCCCCAATTTTTTTTTTAACTTGTCGGGGGGGCCTGACCACCAATTTTTTTTTTTTTAAATATTTTATGGGGCCCCCATTTCTTTTTGGGGGCCTGACCACCAAATTTTTATAAAAAAAAATATTTTATGGGGCCCCCATTTCTTTTTAACTTGTCGGGGGCCTGACCATCAATTTTTTAAAAAACGTTTTATGGGGGGCCCTGGCACCAATGTTTTTTAATGGGGGGGGCCTGGCGCCAAATTTTTTTTTAACTTATAAGGGAGCCTTGGGGGGGTTACGTTTTTAGCGCTGATGTCTGTGTGGTCTTTTAACTTTGATGTGGAGTGGCATGGGATTAGGGGCAGGGCTGTGGGGCCCAGGGGGCCCCGAAAATTTTGTTGTGCGGGGCCCTGTGATTTCTAATGGCGGCCCTGCTTCTGGCAGTAATGGAACTAGGTGGGGGCAGGCCCTGGTGCAGGCTGTACAGCCAGCCCCCCACCCTCGTCCATGCATGAAGCAGTTACAATATGAAATATAAACGGCGAGGTACAGGAGACAGAGAGCCCTTCAGTCATACAACTTTGCAGGGTCCCATGATGAGTGCATTCTGTGTTAGGGCCCTTACACCCAGGCGTTTGTTACCTGCACTCCGTTTGGCTGCGTTCAGCCGCAGGGGAGCGTGGGTACAACTTCATTGAAAGAATGGAGTGCGTCTAGACCTGCACTACCAGCTGAACGCAGCCAAACGGAATGCAGCGGAGCACAGGTAACAAACGCTCGTGTGTAAGGGCCCTTAGATTTTGTTGAGCTAGTGCTGTGTTGAGCTAAGATGTATTTAATTGTGGGACATCAAAAGTACAGCTTACCTTTATAGATTGAGTTTATTGCAGTTTCAAACCTTTATATAGCAAACTGGTCACTATTTATTGGGCTGTTTGGGCCTCAGTGTACCTGAAATGCCAGGACCTATTTTTATTATTAGTCCAGATCCCCTCTGTGTACTTAAAGCAACAGTAACACAAACTAATTGTTTTAAAATAATTTAAATGTATTGTTGCACTTGACTGACAAATCTGCTGTGTATGCATGGGGCAGCCACTCAGTCTGGAAAAAAGGAGAAAAGGCACGGGTCACATCAGCATCGGACTTGGGGCCCAGAGCTCACTGAACCTGCAGCCTCAGGGGCCCCCACACTGCCTCCCAGCTGCAGAGTCCCCTCTCCCCCTCCCAGCCCCCCATCCTAGCTGCACCTCTAACCTTTGTTTTACCAGTGTGTACAAAAGCAAGGTGTCTCTGATCCAACAAGCTTGTAATCAATGACTCTTGGTGATTGCCAGCTGACATAGAGTCTGTATTCATTTCCAGTGGTTTTAAGCAAAATATTGGACAAAAATATCCTTGGTTCTATTTTGAAACATAAATACACCTCTTTTGTAAACTGCAACTGTCCTGCAGCTACATTACAAGCAACGCTGACTTACAAAACCATGTAGAAATAGTGCCATCTCGTGGTTACATTTATTAGCAACAATCCAGGGTTGTTAATAAAGGGGATGTAAGGTCTAAAATATTTTTCCATCATTGCCCTTGTTAAACGAATGTAAGCGTATGTTGAATAGCATTCTATTTTTTTTTTTGTGCCTGCATCAACATCATTGTGTTACCTGTCAGTGCACAGTATTCCCCAATTCCTCAGACCTCTAAACCTTCACAGCCCGTGGCCGTATCCTTTACATGTACAGCTGCCGCTGCTTTTCACCTTAAGGGCCCTTACACACGGGCGTTTTGAGCTGCGCTCCCCTGCGTTCCGGTTTCATGCGTTCAACCGCATTAGATGACAGAATTTTTAATTGAATGTATTTAGAGAGCTTCTTATTTCAGTATGATGAAGCATATATTAGATTTTCACAATAGTTCCCCTTTAATGAATATGTTGATCATTAGCAACTTTTAGGTTGGTCTTCGTTATTTTTTGCATTCCTTTTCGGTCTCTTTTTCCAGCTTTTAAAGGGGTTGGGGGTCATTGGCCCTAGCAGTTAAAAAGACTATTGTTCTGTGTGGGTAATTTGAATATTATTTTTACTCTGTATTACTTACCTTTCTATCCAGGCCTTCTGCTGCCCATTGCTGTCATTCAAACCACTGCCTGGTTGCTAGTGTAAATTGGATTCAATGTTATTTAATCAAATGGATTCACACAGGGGAATGTGATAGCTGCCAATTATATTTTTTTCTTTATGTGTGCCGATAATGGTTATATATCAGTTATCTCAAGAGATTTAGTGCTCTTAAAACTGTCAGATGCTTCACACACTCGCTTACACACTTGTGTGCCACCACACCATACTCCTGGTGAAAGGTTTCTTTGGCAGTGCTTCCAGCATAAATCACTAAGCAAAGTTGGTGGGGGCTTGTAACCGTTTAATTCTGACACTTGTGAGCGATTGATAACAAATATATTCTATTTAAGAGCAGCTATTGGTTAGGAATAAATAGTAGCGATGAGCAAAATTTCAGCTAAATGCATTTTAGTAAATGGGTATGGCTCCCATATTGCCAATTTCTACCATAAAAGGGTCCATAAGCTTCTTTGTCTATTTAAGAGATTCATGTATTTATATTTAATTATGGATGGGCAGCTGTCATGCACCCAGATGTCGTTGAACTACAAGCTTCCAACATCACCAAAGGAGCTTAATATTATTATATTGGTGGAATGTTGGGAGCTGTAGTTTAAAGCTTCAAGTTCCCCCACCCTTGTGAATATGTAGAAGGGAAGGGAAGAAATTGAAAAAAAAATGCAGGAATGAAGAGCACAAGTTTCTCACATCTTCTTGCTGAATAATACAAATAATAGGACAAAGAAAGTTCACTTTGGCTTTCGATAATGATCAGTATTACTTTTATTGCCTGTGAGCAGAAAATGTTATATACCAAGGACATCAGTCATCATAAGGCACAACAAAACTTACTGTCACCAACAGATAACATTGGTTAGACAATATCAGGACACAAAAACAGCAGGTGTTATTGGAGTGGAACAACAGAATAGAATAACATTTTCCATCTTAAAGAGTTTAATCATTAAACAATGTTAAATTAATTATTATAGGAAAAGGTTCTGTTAGGTGGCGGATAGCATAGCCTTCTGTTAGGTGGCTAACAGAAGGGTGGTGTATGTTGTAGTTCAGCTGCAGTTCACATTGCATACATAGTGTAGCTGGCTGGGCCCTGTCATTTTGTTTTGCACTAAGCACTTGTGAGCCTTTATATGTGGATAAATAGAGTCCTGGGCGGTCCAATCAGGCAGACCTGTGCCCAGCTTGGACCCACAGACCTGTAGACGACCCGCACCTGCCATCCACTATGCCCCGTCACCCAGACCCACTACCTGACTCAGAAGGCAAACAGCTTGCTTCCCCTCCATGACCCAGCGCCCGTGAAACCCAGAAGTGATATCACTTTTTTCGACCAGAAGTGACATCACTTTTAATCGGACGGACCCTATGGTATGGAAAGAAATCCTACCACAAACGCAGGAGACGATAGGAGGGACCAGTCCTGCAACACAACCCACACAATCAGGCACTCAGTGATGTCTGCCTAAAACCCGACCATCTTGTGGGTGTTTCACAGGCACCTGCCAGTATCCGACCCAATGCAGGGCTCTACAGTACCAGTATTTTTAGTGGAAGTAACTATCACAGATATACAGTATTTAAGTATCCACTGACATGACCTTTCTTTTGTGTACATAACAAGCACATCACTTCACATACTGAGGAAGACATTTTTGAAATCTAGGGACTATTAAAGACTGGTATCACAGTGCTTGGGGGCTTCCTGACTGAAGGCTCATTAAAATGTCAGCATTTTATCCCACATTAACCCCACTAACAGACTTACTGTGTCCTGCTATCATGCTATTAATAAGTAAGGGTATGTAGAATGCATCAATCTGATTCAAGCAGAAAGGCAAGAACTGAGTTGAAGCAAAGAGTGCTTTGATCTCCTGGATTTTTTCATGGAAAGTTAGAAGACATCTGTGATCATTTACAAACAATAACGTCTTCTAGTTGCCTCAAGACCGGCGATTCCCATTAAAAATAAAATAAATAAGGAGATGTCTATGGGAATTACACATACTTTGATTGAAGCACAAAAACAGAAACCTTGGCAAGAACACAGATGCATTCATCCTTTGAACAATTGCAATTAAATGTGAATATTTTAATTTAGATTGATTAATTATTTGACAGGCCATGATAATGTTTGTCATATCTGACTACAAGAAAAATGGGAATGGCAACATTTGGATGCCAATAGCATGCAACTAGCTACAAAGCAGGATTTATACCATTCTACAGGCTGCCATGGTTTTGCCAGCTCGTTTTTAAAGGGATACCGTCATAGGAAAACATTTTTTTCCCCCACAAAATCAGTTCAGTGCCCTTACACACGGGCATTTTGGACCTGCGCTCCCCTGCGTTGCGTTTGGCTGCGTTCAGCCGCAGGGGAGCGCAGGTCTAGAGGCACCTCATTCTTTTCAATGAGGTTGTATCCACGAGACGCATTTAAGCGCCGAACGCAGATTCAGACACAGAATGTGTGGGTACAACTCCATTGAAACTAATGCTGCTCCAAGCAGCACTGAAATCCATTTCTCAAAAGAGCAAACAGATTTTATTATTTTTAGTTATGAAATCTGACATGAGGCTAGACAAATTGTCAGTTTCCCAGGTGCCCCCAGTCATGTGACTTGTGCTCTGATAAACTTCAATCACTCTTTACTGCTGTACTGCAATTTGGAGTGATATCACCCCCTCCTCCCTCTCCCCCACAGCAACCTATCAGCAGAACAATGGGAAGGTAAACAGATAGCAGCTCCCTAAAACAAGATAACAGCTCCCTGGTAGATCTAAGAGCAGTACTTCATAGTAAAATCTAGGTCCCACTGCGACACATTCAGTTACATTGAGTAGGAGAAACAACAGCCTGCCAGAAAGCAGATCCATCCTAAAGTGCTGGCTCTTTCTGACAGCACATGACCAGGCATGAGATGGCTGCCTACACACCAATATTACAACTAAAAAAATACACTTGCTGGTTCAGGAATTACATTTTATATCGTAGAGTAAATTATTTGAAGTTTAAACAGTATAATTTAGAAATAAAGACTACATAAAAATCATGACAGAATCCCTTTAAGCCTCCCCTCTCTTTCCAAATAATTGTGATGGGAGTGAACTGTTTTTCAGGGCCCACATTGTCTGCATAGACATTTTATTTCCCAGTAGTGTCATGTGGGAAGCACTGGTGGTCCAGCAGGGACTACATATTGGGCACCACCTTATACCCCTGGTAGTTTTTAGCAGACATTTCTAGGTCTGTAAAATAATCACGTCAGAAAATTCTTGCAGAAGGTTTGGTCTTTTGCTGCCCTCATTTCGAGAATAGTGCAGGATAAAATGCCTGCTCTTCACCTGTTATACTGCAGAATTTAATAACCCATCTGTGTCATGGAGCAATGAAGTGGCCCTCAACTTCAAATACTGAGGTCCGTCTATTACCACTTTATGTGCTGTCACTACTCAAGAGTTCACATTTCACAGCCAATATCCGCTGTGTCTGCCTGCACCCGAGTGGACACAATGCTTCTGGCTGCAGGAACATCAATTAGGATAGCAGCAGTTGAGGAAGGCAGGCCGAGGTCTGCTTGTTCTGGCCCTAGCCTAAAGTGAATAGCTGGCCATACACATTAATATGTGCTTGTAAAAGATGAACAGTGATAAGATTAATAGTTTAGTAACAAGATCTATAAAGCATTAACATAAGAAATATCTTGGAGATGAAACTGTGTGAACAAAAAAGCAGTCGGCTAACCACTAACAAATGCACAAACACCAATCAGGAACGTTATCCTCTGCCACTACTGTTCTATCATTGTATTCGGACTATTTATGAAGTGACAATATCATATGAACCAAGGTTATCAGAATTTCACATCTGCTTGATTGACTAGACGGGGTGGATCTACCAATAGACCTTTAGCTGGTGATCAGTAGATCTCAACAGCTTGTCTAAACCACCCTCCTGTTTCATGCTTTTCATTTAGATAATTATTATGTTACGGTTACATAACATAACATAACATAACATGTTTGTTAATTATATCAATATACATTTTCTGTTAAATCAATACTTAAGTAATATTTTCCATGGAACAGAATGCTTTTATGGATGTAGATAATAATGGGATAACATCACCAAAAGCTGACCCCATATTAGTAATGTATGGGCACTCCAGGACTAGAGTAATATGGTAAATATGATGATGTCTGTTTCAGTCATTCCTTGGATATACATGTCCTGAACACATGTACGAAACTTTGAACCCAAAAAAATCTGAACATGGAAGGCCAACATACCTGCCTATGATTTTGGAGGGAAATAAAACTGGTTTTCCAAAAACCTCTCTCCAGTTCAAGTAGGTTTCTCTTTCAATAAAGACTGCGACCTGTCCCTATAATGAATTAAATCAAAGAAACAATTCACAGAACTTTTGAAACATCCTAAACCTAGCAAAATCCACTGGAATAACTAGTAAATCTACATTTTATTTGTCAAGTATTGGCATAAATAATCATAATTACAGCAAATAATCTAGTCTTGCTAACAAATAGTGCAAATAAATACATTCTTTGGGTCAAACCTCCAGCTCAAACATACATTTTCCATGTAGCAAAATATAATTTACAAGTATATCATTTATATTATAGGTTCTTACTTTTAATTTAGAGTACTAAGGTTATCATCTCTAGAACAATGCATCAAAACTAATTTCTAAAAAATATACTTAGATGGGAAAAAAATAAAATATTATAAAATTAATATGGCTGATATTCTCTATGCTCCTATAGTGCCATTAATAAAAACCCATTGTGTTTGCACTATATGCTACAGCTGCTTACTTGGCAAAACAAAATAAAGCACAGATCTAGCCAGAAATGCCAATTTTCATAGCACATATAGTCGTTCTTACAGTACTGGGCCTGATAAAATAGCTGGGATGGGACCCTCTTGCTATCTCCTGTTTGCTGATGAATTCACACGTTTACTTGTAGTTAGTGGGACCAGATTTCCACCAGTGCTATTGGTACTGTTATTGGATGATCCGTTCACTACAAAGTAGTCAATTTTGTTCTCTAGCTTTCCAAGTCGCTGTAGAATATCATCCAAGAGGACAGCAATCGTTCTCTTCAAGTCAGCTGTATTAAAGCAAAATAAATAAGGCATTAGAAGAACAAGTACAAAACATGTTTCTATTCCTTTGAACAGCTTTGAGGGTAAATATGTGAGCAAATATTTAAGCTGCAGATGCTAAAAAAAACTTAAAGGATAATTCAACCCTAAATTTAAAAAAACCCTAACCTCCA
>CM044442.1:32425922-32450311 GCA_024363595.1 Xenopus borealis | reverse complement strand
CTTGATTCTTTTGAATGGGACTGTACTCACACAGACACATTTAGGCGTCGAACGCAGGTTGAGACGCAACATGCTGCATTTTACCTGTGTTCGGTACTTACAACCATCTGTGCGAATACAATCCATTCATTCCTGTGCTCCCCTGTGGCTGAATGGAACAAAACGGAATGCAGGGGTGCGCAGGTAAAAGAGCACATGTGTAAGAGCCCTTATCACGAAGAGACGAGTGTGGATGTGAATGGTATCTATAAATAAATAAATCTTACCATATCCTGTCATAGAGCCCCCATTTCCTCCATTCATAAGGTCTTTGTTCTCCTCAGCCAAAGCTTTGACATATCTTCTGCTCAAGTCTAATATTTCATCTCTGAGCTCCACGCTGCTCTGGTGTCTTGGATACTGGAATGTATAGCGCAGCAACATCAGTCCCCAGATGAATCCAAAAGCAAGGAGTAAAATACTCAGTTTCTGTGAGACAGACTTTCTCGAAAACGCTACAATCATGATTTCAGCAGAGATCAGGAAATGGGTATGTCCCCAGGTTTCACAAAACACAGCGACAGTCAAATCTGTTCTTGTCGTTCATCCTGGAGAAAGACTCCCGTGGTACCTGGTTCTGATCCTTAAGTACCTGACAATAAGAAACAGAATGGCACTGAATTATAGAATAATACAGCTATATTACATTAAAGGTTTTTCTCACCCTGTAGATGTGTACAGAATCCATGCATTCCACTGGTGCCTGGTTGTGACAAATCAAGTACTTATCCACCTGTATTCAAATAGCTTATCTGTTCTTTGCAGGTAACTTGATACCTTCCCAACAGTTCTGCCTTTTGTAGGAAAATTCTCAATCCTATCTGTAAAGGGTGGAAACCTATCAGATACGGGAAAGCATTTTATCAGACTGGAAAATGATCTGGATAGATAAAACGAGCTCTGAAATAGCAGAAACTTTAAAGGGATACTGTTTTCAAAACACATGAGTTAATAGTGCTGCTCCAGCAGACTTCTGCACTGAAATCCATTTCTCTAAAGAGCAAACATTTTTTTTTAATATTTAATTTTGAAATCTCACATGGGGCTAGACATATTGTCAGTTACCCGGCTGCCCCCAGGCATGTGACTTGTGCTCTGATAAACTTCAGTCACTCTTTACTGCTGTACTGCAAGTTGGAGTGATATCACCCCCCCTCCCCAGCAGCTAACAACAGAACAATGGGAAGGTAACCAGATAACAGCAACCTAACACAGGATAGCAGCTCCCTGATTGAAGACCTGCACTCAATAGTAAAAATCCATGTCCCAATCCGACACATTCAGTTACATTGCAAAGGAGAAACAACAGCCTGCTAGGAAGCAGTTCCAGTGCTAGCTCTTTCTGAAATTACCTGAGATGGCTGCCTACACACCAGTATTTCAACTAAAAAATAAAAAGTACATCATAAAAATCATGACCGAATCCCTTTTAGGTAGAGTCCTGCGCGGAACCAATTTCTAAGACCTACCTGAACCGCAACCCGCATATTTACCCACTTCGATCGACCCGACCTGGACCTGCAACTGCCTTATCTGCAACCCACTGACCACAATCAAACAGGAAGTGATGTTGCTGCAAACCGGCAGGGGCAGAAATAAATATTGTAAATTTATAAAAGGAGTAAAATATAGAGAATATAAGAAAAGAAATTTGGATGAGACCCGTATCTATACCTGCACCTGAAAATCCTACCCGATTTGTTTGCGGGTAACCTGCGGGTATAAGGTGCAAAATGTAAGAGCCTCTTATCTGTTCCCCACATACCTGTGCTCAGAGCTGTGCAGCTGGTTTGGCAGCCGCCATATATTTATGCTTGACTTCCTCTCCTCCCATCTCTGGCACAAATATCCAGCCAGGGGAATATGCCACTGTGCAGCACTGTGTTTTCAGCATACGTACAAGGGCCCATTTTGACAACCAAAGGACATTTGTTATGCTGCAACCCTTGTCATTCTACAGACAGGTTAAGGCTGCTGCAATGCTAGGAGTTACTGAGTGCATCGATTAGCAATATAATGATTTGTATTTTACCTACAGCAATATAGCTTTTTTTTTCTAGAATTAAATTATGGAATCACAGATGTGTATGTGTGTGAAGGGGTGGAGTCTCCCCATATGAAAGGGGGTAAATCGAATACTTTTGGGACACTCCTCATATCTGTTAGTAACTCATTAGCCAAGCATGTTGCTCTGTTAATTTTTGTTTGTTGTATTCTACAAAAAGCTGCATAAAACCATTTCTAGATTAATAGAGATGATGGGCACCAGCATGTGTACTAAGAATGGGTTAAAAAAATAATAAAATGGTGTAACAGTTCAGCTGCTGAACAGGGTAAACTAGAGCTCAGTACACCTTTTTATTGCCTCGAAACCTTATAAGAGCACAAAGAGATCCAAACTGCAGATACACATCCACATCAGCCTGTACCTCCAGGCTATACTGTATGTAAAAAGAACTGGCAGGCACTCTTTAGCTACAATACATCTATGGTCCAACTTATGGCCCTCTAGCTGGTGGGTAAAACTACTGCTTTTAGACACCTTTAAAAAAAAAAAAAGGCCCACAGTGAAGAAATCAATGACACACTCAGCTCTCCTGCGAATGCTCCCCTTCAGTGTGCAGGGAGTTACACCTATTTGCACTTCCATAATGTCAACTTTAAAGGAACAGTAACATCAAAAAATGAAATTGTTTTAAAGTAACAAAAATATAATGCAGTGTTGCCTTGCACTGGTAAAACTGCAGTGTTTGTTTCAGAAGCACTACTATTGTTTATATAAATAAGCTGCTGTGTAGCCATGGGGGCAGCCATTCAAAGGGGAAAAGGCTCAAGTTACACAGCAGATAGCAGATAAGCTCTGTAGAACATAATGTTATCTGTTATCCATTACTTATCTTGTGCAATATAGCTGTTTTTCAATTTACGCCATTGCTTCTAAGCAGCTTGTTTATATGAACTATAGTAGTGTTTCTGAAGCAAACAGATCAGTTTTAACAGCGCAGGACAACACTACATGATATTTTCATTACTTTAAAACACTTTCATTTTTTGGTGTTACTGTTTCTTTAAAGGAACAATTCAGTGTAAAAATAAAAACTGGGTAAATAGATAGACTGTGCAAAATAAATGTTTCTAACATAGCTAGCCAAAAATGTAATGTATAAGGGCTGGAGTGACTGGATGTTGAACGGAACACTACTTTCATGCTTTTCAGCTCTCTAACTCTGAGTTAGTCAGCGACTTGAAAGGGGGCCACATGTAGGGTTGCCACCTGGCCGGTATTTTACCGGCCTGGCCGGTATTTTTGATGGTTGATCCCAATGTTATTAATAGGAAAAAAAGATAAATATATAGGAAGGCCGGTATTTTTTTCAAGAAAAGGTGGCAACCCTAGCCACATGGGACATAACTGTTGAGTGAGTTTGCAATTGATCCTCAGCATTCAGCTCAGATTCAAAAGCAACAGTTATGATCCATGTGCCCCCCCTCAAGTCACTGCCTGGAAACCAATCACTGGAAACCAAGAGAGCTGAAAATAGGAAGTAGTGTTCTGTTATGTTAGACATCCAGTCACTCCAGCCTTTATACATAACAGTTTTGCCTATATTAGAAACATTTTTTATTTTACACAGCCTATTTACCCAGATTTTATTTTTATAGCAAACTGTTCCTTTAAAGGAAAACTATACCCCCAAAATGAATATTTAAGCAACAGATATAGATCATATATATCATATCAAGTGGCATATTAAAGAATATTACCAAACTGGAATATATTTGAATAAATATTGTCCTTTTACATCTCTTGTCTTGAACCACCATTTTGTGATGGTCTGTGTGCTGCCTCAGAGATCACCTGACCAGAAATACTGCAGCACTAACTGTAACAGGAAGAAGTGTGGAAGAAAAAGACAGAACTCTCTCTTTTAATTGGCACATGTGACCTAACATGGTTTGTTTGGTATGTATGTGTGCACTGTGAATCATACAATCTCAGGAGGCTGCCCTTATATTTTAAAATGGTAATTTTTTATTTATGATTACCCAATGGCACATACTACTAAAAAAGTATATTATTAGGAAAATGGTTTATTTAAAGGAGAAGGAAAGTCAAAACTTACTTGGGGGTGACGAATTTTAGGCACCCCCAAGCAATTGTAACGACATACCTGAAATCCAACAAAACTGAACCGGCCCGGGGTTTTACCAGTGAGCAGCACGGAGTGATAGACATCTGTCTCCTTCTAGTTTCGCATTTCCCAGGGAAATTGCATTCGCAGTAGAACAAAAAAGCTGACTTTTAAGTTAAAGTTCAGCTTTTCATTCTAATGTGCATGTGCAGCCTAGCAAAGACAGCAGAAGAAGGAAGTCTATCACTTCTTGGTGCTCACTGGTAAAACCCTGGGCCGGTGCAGTTTCCTGCTAATAGGAGCACAGGCCCGGGGTTTCAGGTAAGTCATTACAATCACTTAGGGGTGCCTAACATTTGGCTGCCCCAAGTAAGTCTCAACTTTCCTTCTCTTTTAAATGAAGCAAGGTTTTACATATGAGCTGTTTTATGCATTGTTTGGGGGGGGTAAAGTTTTCCTTGTATAGTTCTCTTGATACAGTGGAACATTCTAGGTTGCATATCTAGTAGAAAAAACACTTACAGTGGATCTCTATGGAGAGAGTGGCTATGTTGCAAATCTGTGCTACTGCATGGGGCTTGCTTGGCCAAATGACCTCCCTGTCCTCAAGGACCCAAACACTTCCTGTATGTGCAGATAAATGAATTAAAACATATATAACTAGGAGTCAGTGCCAGACAAGTTCATTAAAATGGCTACCAAAAGCCCCAGGAGAGGCAGAGGACAAGCAGGATGGCAGGCGCCTCAGGTTGTTTGCTGTGTTGCAGGTAGCAACAATACTGCAACTAGAAGCAGATTACAGAAGGTTATGCGAATGTGTAATGCACCAAGCATAGTGACATGCTTACCAGCTCCCCATAGGAAACATAACAAGTTTGAAAGCTAGCCAGGCTTGTGTCACTTGATCTGTCAGTTCCAGACACAACAGACAATAGGCACGACTCATAGAAAGTCAATAAGTGCAGGCGGGCAGCCCTAGTTAAATACACTCCCATAGGTATATATGATATATATACACACACTATATACACACACACAGTATATATACACACACACACACACTATATATATATACACACACACACACTATATATACACACACACACACTATATATACACACACACACACTATATATACACACACACACACACTATATATACACACACACACACACACACACTATATATACACACACACACACACACTATATATACACACACACACACACTATATATACACACACACACTATATATACACACACACTATATATACACACACACTATATATACACACACACTATATATACACACACTATATATACACACTCTATACATACACACACTATATATACACACACTATATATACACATACTATATATAAACACACAGCTAGGCTGTCTCCATGTATATGAGCAACATTGTTTAACTCCATGTAAGTGACTTACCCGGTCCCGACAGTGCAGAGTCCGCTTCCTCGGACTGGGTGTTGCCCTCAGACAGCCCCTTCCTGACATTTCTGTGCGAGCCCCTCGTACATTATTGCGGCTCGCTGACTATAGGCTGAACCATGACAAGCGCGCACAATCGAGGCCCGACATCCTGGTCTGAAGATAAGAGCTTATCTGCTATTGGGTCTTCTATAAACTACTGCCTACACTTACTTTGCAACAGGAGCTTTGATTGGCTAGCGCATGCCCACCTCACTCTCCACAGAGCGTGACTCCTATTGCAAGATATTGAGTGGTGGGCAACGATTCCCTATGCGCTTTTTTATATATATTAATCTACTGTAGTATGTAGAAATGTGGTTGCTAGAGCCACGGAGACCCAAGTAACCTAAAAACAGTTTAAATTCTAACCTGGAAATGGCTTTAACAGAAAACTAAAAAAAAAAAAAAATTGATTGAGATTAATTTCAAACCACTGTGGTTGCTAGGGCCACAGACACCCTAGTAACCGGGAAAGAGTTTACATTCCTACCTGCAAAGGAATTTAACAGAAAACAAAAAAAAATCTAAATAAAAAAAGTCGATTGAGATTAATTTCAAACCACTTTGGTTGCTAGGCCCACAGAGACCCTAGTAACTGGAAAGGAATTTAACAGAAAACTTTAAAAAAAAATCAATATAAAAAAGTAGATTGAGAATAATTTCAAACCATTGTTGTTGCTAGGACCACAGAGACCCTAGTAAACTGAAAACAGTTTAAATGCTAACCTTGAAAGGACTAAGAAAAAAAAGAGCAAAAAGATTTTTTTATATTCAGTTTTGAAATCTGACATAGGGCTAGCCATTTTGTCAATTTCCCAGCTGTCCCGGTCATGTGACTTGTGCCAGCACTTTAGGAGGGAACTGCTTTCTGGCAGGCTTTTGTTTTTGCTTCTCAATAGTACTCAGTGGGACATGGGTTTTTACTATTGAGTGCTGTTCTTAGATCTATCAGGCAGCTGTTATCTTGTGTTAAGGAGCTGTTATCTGGTTACCTTCCCATTGTTCTGTTGTTAGGCTGCTGGGTGGGGGAAATGGAGGGGATGATAGCACTCCAATTTGCAGTACAGCAGTAAAGAGTACTGAAGTTTATCAGAGCACAAGTCATGTGACTTAGGGCAGCTGGGAAATTGACAATATGTCTAGCCCCATGTCAGATTTCAAAATTAAATATAAAAAAAAATCTGTTTGCTCTTTTGAGAAATGGATCAACACTATTAACTGATGCATTTTGAAAAAAAACTTTTCCAATGACAGTTTAACAACTAAACAACTAAAAAAAATCAAAATAAAAAAAGTAGGAACCATATCCCACATTCATTTCAAGCCACTGTGGTTGCTAGGGCCATGGAGAACCTAGTAACCTGAAAACAGTTTCAATTCTAACCTGAAAAGGAATTCAACAGAAAACTAAAAAAAATCTAAATAAATAAATAAAGTGGGAACCATATCTCACATTCATTTCAAACCACTGTGGTTGCTAGGGCCACGGAGACCCTAGTAACTTGAAAACAGTTTAAATTCCAAGCTGGAAAGGAATTTAACAAACTAAAAAATAAAAAAGTAGGACTTCCAATCTGTGGGTCGCTTGCTTTAAAATGTAAATGGACTGCTCACATAAAAATGCTGTACTGGCATATGGGTGGAACCAGGAATTCTGACCAATTTCAGTTAGTAATATTAGAGTTTCTTGCTATATACCCAATCCCTTATGCTTATGATAGGTATGTTGGCAACAGGAGGATCCATGCTCAGCACAGTCACTTCAACCTTTATATAGAACTCTGTGATATGTAGCATTAATTGCATGAAACAGCCTAGTCTCTTCAAGTATGCCACATTCTTGCCCTGTGATACACATGGTAATTATAGGCCTTTTATCTGCCAGGGTTCATGGTCTAGCTGGGGGCACACAAAGGAAAATTTAGAATATACTGTAAGTATAGGGCCACTAATCCATCTGATAGATAGGATTGGGTTCTCATGATCTACTTTTGGAACTTTTAGGTTCTGCTCAAGTGGGCCACATCAGTTACTAAAGGTAAAATAAAAAAAAAAGGTTCATATACTTTTGGCACCTACAAATATGTACATTCTGATAATTTTCCTTGCAAACATTTTCAATAAATTATGCAAATGTGTGTTTATTAAGAGGGTCCAATGATCTTGCTATAGGACCAAATAGTTATTCCACTTCATGTAGGAGATATCGTATAATTTAATAAACATCTCAATATAGGGATTGGGTGGGTTGACCACTGGTTGGGCAGGTTCGGGTTAAAAAAAAAGGGACAAAAAAGTTGTTGCGTGTAGATTATCATGTTCATTTTGCAAAATTTGGCAGGTTATGAAAATTTGAACATATTTCTGTGATTTTTTTTCAGTTATTGCAGTTTTGCTAATCAAGGTGAATTGCCCTATAAGCTGTGAATCTAACTTTTCCCAAGGGACATGTTATCTTATATTGTTACAGTTACTTATGTACTTATCTAGAAATTGTTACAAAAGTATCTTATCTGAACCTCCATGCAGTTCTGGGCTCTCTGCCAAAAGCCAATTAAGTTAGAAACTTTGTTTCTTTTTCTGGCTGTTCAGTGCAGAGAAAAATGGGACTTTCCAGTACAAATGAGGGACTGCAGGTTGAACTGTCAAAAGAGGGACTGTCCCTCTAAAAAACGGGACAGTTGGGAGGTATGCATTGGTGGTTGGGACCCACTTATAATTTTAAAAAACTAATTGCCGGCCAGGGTCCCACATAAATGTTTTTAAAAGAAACATTGTTAGTCAGGCCCCCTTATAAATAAAAAATTGTGCCAAGGACCCCCATAAAAGTGTTTACAAAAACATTGGTGGTCAGGCCCCCCATAAGTTAAAAAAATATTGGCTCTAGGGCCCCCATAAAAGTTTTTAAAAAATACATTATTGGTCAGGCCCAGGGGGTTTAAAAAATTAAAAAACACACATCGGTGTTCAATAAAACTGAACTCACGGCTTCAGAATGTCAACTTCAGCTATTTTCTTGGCTTCAGGTTTTTTCGCCATTTTGGGGCTGTTCTGTGTTTTGGGACTTCGGAAGAGGCGGCACATCTTTGGCATTGTCAAGCAGGGTCTGGCTTTTTCTAAACGTACAGCACAGCCGGCCCCCCCTTAAGGCCTGGGCCCAGTACAGTTGTACCCCCTGTGCCTCCCTGATGGCGGCTCTGCAATTTTTCATTTTTTATTATTTGTGGTTTTTAAGTTATTATTGCTTTTTATTCAGCAGCTCTCCAGTTTGCAGTTTCAGTAATCTGGTTGCTAGGGTCCAAATTACCATTGTAACCATGCACTGATCTGAATAAGAGACTGGAATATGAATAGGAGAGGCCTGAAAAGAAAGTAGTAACGTTTAGCAATAATAACAAATATGTAACCAGTGGCGTAACTACTCCCTGGTGGGCCCCAGTATAGGTTGGGCACCTGGGCCCCCCTGTCGGGCCCTTACCTCTATATTAATCCCATGCTGGAGGGTTGATAGCATATGTGCTGTAAAATCTCCCCCTAGATAACCACCTGCCATAACGCGTTTTTGACGCGCGACTCGTTTTTGTTGGTGAATTTTTCGGCACCGAATTTTTGCTGCCGTTTCGCGAATTTATTCGCCAGCGGCGAATCGCGGGAATACCCCTGGCGAATAAATTCGCCCATCACTAGTGCTGCTATAAGGTGCCATAGAAAGTCACTATTTAGTGAACTGGTGGGGGCTGTTTGCATACCTCCCAACTGTCCTGTTTTGAGAGGGACAGTCCCTCTTTTGACAGCCCAACCCGCAGTCCCTCATTTGCACTGGAAAGTCCTGTTTTTCTCTGCAATGAACAGCCAAAAAAGATTATACAATGTTTCTAACTTAATTGGCTCTTGGCAGAGAGCCCAGAATAGATACTTAAGATACATTTTGGATAAGATAAGATGTTAGACACACTGCTTAAAGGGCAATTCACCTTCATTAGCTAAACTGTAATAAAACATAAAAACTACATGGGCATGGTAACTAGGGGGCGTGTTGCAAAAAGGGGCAGGCCAAAGGATTTTCTCACCTCTTTCCGTTTCAAGAATGTTGGGAGTAGGGTTGTCACCTTTGAATTTTTTTACCAGCAGTGGTGGGGGGCGGGAAGAAAGGAGCGTGCTGTGATGTACAAGGGGCATGTCATGATGTAAAGGGGTGGAGCCACGACCCAACCCCGGGAAAAAAAGGTACATTTTTAGTGGGTTGGGGCAGGCCAGGGCCCTTTAATAGGGGTATTACAGATTTACCGACAGCTACATTGCCGTCGGTAAATTTGTAATACCGGCCCCGGCCAGTGTTTTACCGGCTAGGCCGGTAAAATACCTGCTGGGTGGCAACCCTAGTTGGGAGGTATGTGTTTGGGCCTCTGCATGGGCTGATTGGGCCTCTGTGTACCTGAAACGCCAGGGCCTATTTTGATTCTCAGTCCACCTGGAAAGATCCGTAAGGAAAGGACTAATTGTTAAAACACTGTAGAAAATAAATAATGAAGACCAATTGGAAAGTTTCTTAGAATTGATCTTTCTATCATATACTAAAAGCTAAAATGAAGGTGAACCAGTCCTTTAACAATCCCAACACCCCCCACCCCACCCTCCTCTGAAGGTGGTCCTATCTTGGAAAAATATACCACATACCTCCCAACTGTCCCTTTTTTGGAGGGACAGTCTCTCATTTGTACAGGAAAATACCTTTTTTTATATTGGAAAGTCATTCTTTTTCTCTGCACTGAACAGCCAGAAAATAAACAAAGTTTCTAGCATAAATACCATAATTGGCTTTTGGCAGAGAGCCCAGAACAGCTTACAGGTGCAAATAAGATACTTTGTAATACTTGAGAAAATAAGTAATTGTAACTTGAAAACTCTCATAATCTGCCAAATTTTGTAAAATGAACATGGTTATTAGGGGGGGGGGTGACCCAAAAATGGGCGTGGTCAAAAAAATTTCCCTGCTACTAGCGAAAACAGTTTTTTTTTACTTCAAAAATTTTGGGAGGTATGCACAAAACAGGTGGCTGCCCTAGTGTTAATAATGTAAAAATGTGTTTAAACATATTCGTTCACTTACATTGGCAAAATCCTTATTCTTACAGTCTGGTTTTACTTTATCTGCAATACAATACTAAGCAAAATATTCCCTGCTATCTATTTATTTATAACCTGTCCATTCCCTCAATTATCCGCCCCAGACTTTCCTTTGTATCTGTGAAAAAGAACCGCCTAGCAACAAGCACTGCGCTACATTAGCGTTTCTATTCAACGAGACCCCGCCCACCTGCGACTCCTTCATAACAATAAATGCACAATGGACCCACACTGTAGCCAGATACCCAGAGGGTTAACAGACTACTTGTTCTCTAGCGCTGAAACTATCCGTTTCAACACAATAAAAACATACGAATGACCTTGTCGTGTTATCTATTTAATCAAGTCATGCCCATTCTGTTACATAGCGTCTTCGTCTACAGTTTTCTTGTTTCTAAATTATTTTCTGAGGGGACGCCATCTTCCGCTCACGTTACGTCACGGCCCTCCCCCTTTGCTCTGCCTTATGAGACGCGAGAAAGTTCCGCGCCCGCCATTTTGCGTGGTCGCATAAAGCAGAGAGTTAGTAGGTTTTTTTTGCCGAGCAGAAGAGATTGAAGCGCTCGCGAGGAAGAGGGCCTTGCTGTTGGACGCATCGGGGGCGCCTCCCGTTTAATTGTCGTTTCCTCATCGGCATCTGCTCGTAAAAGCATTCACCATGAGCGACGTGGAGGCAAGAGTAAGTTGCATTAGTAATGCTTTTTAGACAAAGATGGCTTCCTCCTGTTCTACTTAATTGGTCCGGCGTTGTGTAGGCCACATTTATTCTCAGTCCGGGGGGATCATTGAGTTGAGAGGAGAAGTTATTTGGTTAATGCTCATGTTCTTGATGGAGACTGCGTTCGCGCAAAACGCAACAGTCGGCTCGGCAGGTCTGTCTGGCGCAAAATGGCTGCCGTGATTGGGAGACAGGCGGGGAAGGAGCGGGTGCTTGTGTCTGGCGCATAGACAAGTGGCGCTCACTCGCTCTGTCATGCAGGGATCAGGAACCTTGGCTCTCCAGCTGTTAAGGAACTACAAGTCCCACAAAGCATTTGCCGTTATGAATCATGACAGACACCTTCATTGCATTCTGGGACTTGTAGTTCCTTAACAGCTGGAGAGCCAAGGTTCCTGATCCCTTATTGCTTTCATGACTAACCAGACTTTTGCCTGTGCATTAGGTGATCAGGGAGTTCCGGTTCCATAGTGTGCGGATGGATCTGTAACCATGTGCTCATTCCCTGTCTCCTGTACTACACTTGTTTAGAAATGTCTGCTGCGCCTGGGAAGAGTTGATAACCTCGTTCTTTTCCGGGCTACCTCTGGCATTATAACTAATATTCCGTCTTCCAAGCCATAATTTGATAGAGGTCCACATAACTCAGAAACCCCTAATCTATCCATCATTTGCTTGTTTCTTCCAAAAGTGTAAATAAATGCCATTTTAATGATGAAATCCAGCTTTTTTACAGTTTCTCACTTTCAGCATATTTTTAAATCCTGGCAGGGAATGAGGAGCTAAACACTGTTGCAAATTGTGACAACTTCTCCACTGCTTACAGACAGCATGCAGGGACTATACAACCCACAATGTGATGTGCCTTTCTTTTAGGGATGCACTGAATCCAGGATTCGGTTCGGGATTCGGCCAGAATTCGGCCTTTATCAGCAGGATTCGGATTCAGCCGAATCCTTCTGCCTGGCCGAACCGAGTCCGAATCCTAATTTGCATATGCAAATTAGGGCCAGGGAGCTAAATCACGTGACTTTTTGGCACAAAACAAGGAAGTAAAAAAATGTTTTCCCCTTCCCACCCATAATTTGGATTGGGTTCGGTATTCGGCCAAATCTTTCGGGAAGGATTCGGCCGAATCCAAAATAGTGGATTCGGTGCATCCCTACTTTCTTTATTGAAATCACGTGTGTTGGCAATTGTGGAGTTTGGAGATGCAGGACTGCTAGTTGCTGATGCAAAGGAACAGTCGGCTCCGCAAAGTAGTCAGAAAGATCAGCAGCAGGACATGGGGCTAGGCTTAGGAATGGTCCGTAACCATTAAAAACCATGCATACTTTTTAACCAATCTATATTGCAAAGTAGGGATCACAGAATCCAGGATTTGGTATGGGATTTTGCTAGGATTCGGCTTTTTTAAGCACGAATGTGATTCGGCAGACTCCTTCTGCCTGGCTGAACTGAATCCTAACTTGCATATGCAAATTAGGGCCAAGGAGGGAGATCGTTACTTTTTGGCACATAACAAGGAAGTAAAAAATGGTTTCCCCTTCCCACCCATAATTTGCATAGGCAGATTAGGATTCAGTATTCTGCCAAATCTTTCGGGAAGGATTCGGGGTTCAGCCGAATCCAAAATAGTATATTTGGTGTATCCCTATAGCAAACTTACTTGAAATTAACTTTTCAAAAAGCTTGTTTTTGAGGAGTTCCCCTTTAAAGGACTAGTAACATCAAATATTTTTTTGAAAAATAGTATACATTGAAAACATCAAACAATCTCAAATTCTTTATTAAGAAATAATTTACAGGAACTCCACTTGTGCTCCTTCAGAAAAGCGATCAGTCGTGTGGCGCTCTATTTCTCCTCCTTGCCTTTCTTATAGGAGATACTCAGGGAGGAGAAATCGATCGCCATTTGATGGATCTTTGCATTTTCTGTAAGTTCACTTCATGAAGGCTCTGGTGTTCTTTAATGCTGATGTCCTTTAACTCGTTAACATTTAATAAATCGCGTCCTTTATTTCTGGTTGTAAAGCCAGCGTTGCCCCAATGCATAGTTACTGAGGCAACGGACTGAGCGTTTACCTGGCCAAGTAAATTGGTGTAAGCAGAAAGAGGTTTAATGCTACATTGTTTCTAGCAGCTCAAGTGGTGCATTGTAGTTATGTGCAAGAAATGGCAGCATGGTGATTTATATGCTCGTGCCCCTCCATATTGGAGCTCTGCATCCCCCTTCTTGTATTTTGCACTAAACATTAGACCAGCTCCATTGACTATGCTGCTCCAGTTAAAGGTTACGTTGGTTACGGAGCTGCTTACTCTTTTGCTTCCAGCACTGTGGCTGCAATTAAAGGCTTCACCATAAATTAGGTCAGTCTGTGTCTCTGCTTTGTGGCTTTACAGCGACGCACATGGCAAACCCACCTGGATGGGCATCAAGCTATTGTGTGTTAAATGGTGTTTGCAGCTTCTTTCCCATTGTTGTACTACTTCTTTAGACACGTGTGAAAGGAAAATTTTCTCTGCGCTGGTTAGGGATGCACCAAATCCTCTATTTGGAAGTCTCAGGTGAGGAAGGAGGACCGCCCCCGAAATGTTGTGACGCAATAAACACACCAGGGGTCTGACCCCGGTTTGCACCTGCCTTGTGTGCTGGCTTTACTTGCTTTATCTACGGTTTCTTGGGAGGGCCGTCTCCTTAAAGCATTTTAGCACCAAGCGGTACGCGAAAGAAGGGCCTGGGTGTGCACGTGAGTTTTTCTGTATTACCACAGAAGCTATGGATCATCTCTGCAAAAACTGTTCTCTCCTCTGATTGTGGGACACTGTGTAAGAGCTGCAGGCTGCCAAAAAGGAAGTTCACAATTGAATCTGCACTGCGCATGCTCCTGCTTTATTTGCATATTTTCAGTTCCATTGGCTAGCAAGGATCAGCCAGTCTTGCAGATCATACATTCAAATAAAGCAGGGGAGCGCATGCACAATTCAGATTCTGTTGTGAACTTCCTTTTTTGGCAGCCTGCAACTCTTAGTGTTCCACGATCACTTAACAGAGAACTGCGTTTTTGCAGAGATGATCCACTTCTATGGTATGTATCTGTGAAGCAAATGTTTTAAGTAATAAAGATTAATTACAATAATATTTGACATGAACCTTGAAGCTTTGATCCCAAAGGGTAAGGGCATACAGGCAGATTGGGGGAGATCGCCTAGTCTTCGGGGCGACAATCTGCCCAAACTGCCTTTCTCTTCCTTCCCGGCAGGAAGGCAGTTCAGTGAGATTGTCTACTCGAAGGGTCATTTAGTCGCCAGGTGACTTAATCTCCCTGAAATCTGCCTGTGTGCCCTTAGCTGAAACTTCAGATGTGTGGACAATGGAAGAAAACACTGCACGTACGTCTCAAGTAGGCTCCGTATGTACACTCCTGCTGCAGTCACTACAGAGCATGGCTGCCAATTTCTTTTGCTTAAAGGAAAACTTTATACCCCCAAAATGAATATTTAAGCAACAGTGTGTGTCAAATGAAGTGGCATACTAAAGAATCTTACCAGACTGGTGTATAGTTAAGTGCCCTTGAACCACCATTTTGTGATGGTCTGTGTGCTGCCTTAGAGGTCACCTGGCCAAAAATACTATAGCTAACTGTAACAGGAAGTGTGGGAGCAAAATGTTGTCTTATTGGCCCATGTGATCTAACCTGTATGGTTTGTGTGCACTGTGAATTGTAGTATCCCAGGCGGCCTTATTTTTTAAAATGGCAATTTTCTATTTAGGATTACCCAATGGCACATACTACTAAAAAGTGTGTTCTCAAAATGATGTATTGTGTGAAGCAGGGTTTACACGAGTTGTTTTATGCAATATCTTTTTATAGAGCCCTACATTGTTCAAGGGTATAGTTGTTCTGAAACTTCAGCTCTCGTGAGGGAGTACAAATTGAATATAGGTAAGCTATATTCTATAGCATTAGAACAAGCTACACAAAGAAACTTCATTACTATTAAAAGACTAGTAAAAGTATTATGCATATAGACAGTATGTTCTGTTACACTGCAGTTGGGTGAAAAACTCTTCATGAAGTAGTACTGTAGTGAGCTTTTATTTAGCAATGGGGATCCATTCATGTTCAACAGCACAGAGGGCGTGTTTGCTTAGCTGATAAGATGCAATGACTTTAGTTCTGAAGAAAATAAAATGTTTACTGTAGAACATTTACCAATAGTGAAATTTGTAGGTGCTCAGATACCAAACTAATGTACTTTTATAAATGTAATGATTACTTTTTCCACAATCTATTTTGTCAATTAAATCAATAGAATTGTCACTTGGTTTGTAAGTGAATATTTGCAGTCTTGATTTGTGTGTGAAATTCACTGACTTCTTGGTTGTGCAGAATTAGCTTTGGCACCCGCTTTTCGGTGCAATTCTGCCCTGTTACTATTAAGATACGATTTATAAATTCAGTGTCTGCCAGTGACAAATCCAATTGTTGAAGGTCATTGTTGTAGGTTCAGCTTTCTAATAAATTTTTTAGCGATTTACTTAGGTAGAGGGAAAATTGCCTCAGACACTTACTTTATAACTGGCCTTTCATATGCAACTAAAGAAAATAAATTTGCATACAATCCATAACCATTTCTTTAACAAGCATTGGATTTTCGTTGTGATTAAGGTTCTCTTCACTGCCGTATTGGAACAAGTTCAGACTGTGCATGGTTTGTGTAGATGGAAGGTGATTTTGTATTGGTGCTGATAAAACTTGCATGTGACTTTATTAATCCACAAATCTTTGAATACGTGTCTTTAGAATAGTTTTCAGACTGATGGCAAGCTGAAGTGCTGGAGATTTTAGTCCTCTGGCTCATAGGTTAAGGCTAAGGCCAGACGGGGAGATTCCGGGGCATTTTGTCGCCTGGCGACTTGTAGCCCCCGAACCTCCCTGAATAGCCAAGTCCTAGGGCGCCCCGGCGTTGCTTGAAAACGCCGGCGCCTATTCAGACGGAGCGGCGCGATTTTTGAAGTCGCTCCAAATTGACTCGCGAGGCCCTTAACCATTTTCATAGCTGTTTATTTTCTCCTGTTCACTTCATTTTGAAACCTTTTTGTTGTATTGAGGATGAGGGATTCGGTGATCTGAAGAGGTAGTCTTACATGATGTGGAGGTTCTATACTAGCCAATGTCTGTACAGGCAGTCCGTTTGCCTGAAACCATGCCATTTAAAAACAGATTGGCTCTAAAATGGTTTATTTATAATGCTGGTTATTTGTAGCTTTGTAAGTTCCACACTCCAGCAGCGTTAAGTCCCAGTATGCTTCAATATACTAAATGTTCTTTTTCCATTAAGGTTAATGTTCGGGAAGAAATGGAAGAGTTCTTTCCAAGAATATTGAAGATAAAGCAAGATAAACGAAGGCTTATGAAAATTTTTAAAGATCAGAAAAAATGAATTGAATGGGGAAATTTTTTTGAACAGAAGATTGGTCAGATAGAAGCACTTGAATGTTTATAATGCTTTAATGAATTATTTGAATTGGGGAAGAATACACGAAGGTGAAAATGAAAAATAATGAAGATTGAAGAAAAGTATAAAGCAAGAGTGACGTAGAATTAAAAGAATCTGGAAGAATGAATGGGTCCTAGGTTAAGTAAATGTATGGTTTATGTTCCAGTGTCTGTATGATAAAGTTAATACCTTGCATGATCTCGTACTAGAACATTGGTCATCTAGTTAAATTAGGGTACTTTTGTAGGGAAAAAATATATTATTGGGTTTAATGCAGGCATTGGAGATTTAAATGAACAAACTATAACCTAACCTTGTTTTCCAGGTTTATAAATGTATCTGTATTCAGAACTAGGCATTTCAGAAACTGCTGAAGTTGTAATATAATGTGTTGTACTAGGGATCCCGATCACGCTCAAAGTCACCAGCTGAAAGTGCTCCCCGTGTGAAATCTGAGAGCAGATCCAGATCCCGTAGTGCATCAAGGCCTTCCAAACGTTCTGAATCCCGGTCCAGGTCCAGGTCAAAATCAAGGTGAGTTTTATGGTGTATATGTTGCATAAAGAATCGAGCAGAGGGGATCATAAAACCTTTTTTGTTTTGAGTTGTGACTAGTTTTTCCCCAAAACATTTGTGGGCAGATTCACAAAAGGGTGAATCTTTACAAGCGACTGCTTCGCCACACTCTGCACTGCTTCACCAGGCGCAAATTAGTTGCTACGTTGGGAATACACTAAAATGAAGTTGTGTTTTAGCAGCCGAAAGCTGGTAAATTTTCACTAGCATTACTAAGGCAGTATGAGTGACGTCAACTGGCGATAAGGTTCAAATGACTTGGCAATGCCCTGGTGGATGTAATTAATGGCGAATGTCTGTCACTTCACCTTTTAGTGAAATTGTTCCTTGGACTTTGATTTGTTGGTGCTCCTTAAAACTAATTGACAAATCAATTTTGAAATCTTTTCATTGTTTACGTTTTGATTTGTCATTCATTTTGTTATCCTTCTAATTAAGATCCAGATCTAGAAGGCATTCCCACAGACGCTATTCCCGCTCAAGGTCCCGTTCACACTCTCGCAAAAGGAGGTCAAAGAGTAGGTCCTACACACCAGAATACAGGCGCAGAAGGAGCCGCAGTCACTCTCCAATGTCCAACCGAAGGAGACACAATGGCAGCAGGGTAAGTTTAAAACTTTGCAGAGCATTGTACATAAAAGCTGCTTTATTTTTTAAATTACTAATGGAAACCACCACTGCATATGTAGAGCTTTCAGAATACTGTATGTAAATTATTTTTTTCTTTTCCAGGCAAATCCAGATCCCAACATATGTGTTGGAGTGTTCGGCCTAAGCTTATATACAACAGAGAGAGACTTGAGAGAAGTCTTTTCTCGTTATGGTCCCCTTTCTGGTGTCAATGTAGTTTATGATCAACGTACTGGAAGATCAAGAGGCTTTGCCTTTGTCTACTTTGAGCGGATTGAAGATTCCAGAGAGGTAATGCTTGCTTCTAACAGTTCTTCACAAATTAGGGCTTAAGTCAGTAATTTTGGCGATTGCATTTTGCTACATCTACAAAACAAATCTAAGAATATGTGCACAATTGGTGCTACCCTTTTAATTTAGGAATGAAAAATTCTCTGAATTTTAAGGTCTAACACAATGCACATTTGTGCTTTTACTAATGCAAAGAGACTCTGCTTAATTTTTATGAATCATGCCTTTCATATTCATTCTGAAAATCTCTTTACTGAATTTTTTAAATTTTTTTTAATTTTTTTACTGCATTGGGTCTGCCATGGGAAAACTCTGGAAGAAGCAAACTAGACAATACAATAGTTGTGTAGTTTGAAAAAAATTAATCTTCTTTCCTTGCACTGTTAAAACACAAGTTTGAATATAAAATTGTTGCTCTCAAAGCATTGCCAGGGGTCACTGGGTCTCTTTGGGGAGCAAAACACATTGGCATGTGTTATGAGTTGATTATGAGACAGTCCTGTCTTATTGCAAAGCTAAACAGTCCCTCAGAGTTGGTGGCAAAGCAACCTTGTAACTTGGCATTACCAATGTTGATTCAGTGTGGCTCTTGGTTAAAGGAGTGATGCTTGGTCATTTTATAAAAGCAGTCCTTTCTTTGCCAGTGAGAGGGTGTTCGGTGTATGGAGTTGAGGATGGAGGCTGTGATGTAAGATTGTTTAAGGAACAGTAACCAAAAAATTCCTTGGGGTAAGGTCACACGGGCAGATGAGATTTGGTCGCCTGACGAATAGCTTCTTCTTCTGGGTCACAATCTTCCTGAATTCCCTTCCGCCTGCTATGAGAATACTAGCGCAGTGGCACTTGTGGTGCTTAGATTTCCAAAGTTCCCTTGTGAGGCAACTTCAGACGCCTTTGAAAATCAATTGGCACGTGTGCATTGCCGCTGGTGATTGATTTTATCAGGGAGATCGACGCCCAGAAGGAGAGGTGATTGGTCGCCAGGTGACTAAATCTGCCTGTGTGCCCCTGCCCTTAAAGGGAATCTATCCTGATTTTTATGATGTTTTCATCTCTAAATTGCACTGTTTACACTGCAAATAATTCACTCACGGAAGATAAACTAATGGTCTGCTCTGTATCCTGTGCCTCTTCTCTATTCAGCTTTGGTCTCCTCCATGGCTACACAGCAGCTTGTTTATATAAACTTGGTGTCAATGTTCATTTAAATTCAACATTGCTCTCTTGGTATATGCCATTGGCACTTGCATCCTATTAAAAAAAAAAATTAAGTTTCAGAAATGGCTGACTATTGTCCTTTTTACAACTATATCCCTGTTTTGCAGCTAGGTGGCGACATAGCTTAATTTTGCAGAGTAGTCTTGCATGTGGTCTTATTGTGAGTTGTAAAACAGTTCAGTGTAAAAATAAAAACTGGATAAATAGGCTGTGCAAAATAAAAAATGTTTTGAGTGACTGGATGTCTAATATAATGGCCAGAATCCAACTTCCTGCTTTTCAGCTCTTAAACTTGAGTTAGTCAATGACTTTAAGGGGAGCCACATGGGACATAACTGTTCAGTGAGTTTGCAATTGATCCTCTGCATTCAGCTCAGATTCAAAAGAGAACAGTTGTGGCCCATGTGCCCCCCTCCCCTCAAGACACTGATTGGTTACTACTTGGTCACGTGGAAAACGAGAGCTGAATTCAGGAATTGGCGTCCTGTCATGTTGGTCATCCAGCTTTTATACATTACATTTTTGGCTAACTATTAGAAACATTTTTTATTGTAAATGGCCCATCTATTTACCCAGTTTTATTTTTACCCTGAACAATTCCTTTAAGGGACTTGCTGTCATACTTTTCTATCTTGGCTTCTTAAAATTCCTCAAACCATTTGTACTTGGTTTAAGTACAAATCCTGTCTCATGGGGGCAGCCATTCAGGCATAGGAAACACAGTAGATAACAAACTCTGTTGTATACTATGTAATTCTTTAAAACTCTGCGGTCTCCTGTTCCCATGGCTACAGAGCTTGTTAAACTATAGTAGTCTTTCTGAAGCAAATAAACCAGTTCTACCATTACTACATTATATATTCATTTCTTTGAAAGGCTTTCAACTGTTTTGGTTTTTTTTTTAATATAGATTTGTGCACTGTTTAAAGTATCTGTACAACTACCTGCAAGTAGAGCACTGCTCTCTGTTCATACATACACAACTTGAAGGTCCTCTATGTATCTTTGTTGGACATGGCACATTGTTTTATAGTATAATTTGATTTTTGCCACAGCAGTGTAACAAGTTTTTTCTTTCATCCGTAACCCTGACTGCATCTGTACTGTCATTTCCAGAAAGTAAATTGACTTTCGCTTGCTCAACCAACTCCCCTGTATTGAACATATTTGAAAAACTGACCTTATTACGGAGTTGAAATGATTGCTGTATAGAAAATAATCTGTCCCCTTTTCGTTTTTGTAGGCCATGGAGCATGTGAATGGAATGGAACTGGATGGGAGGAGACTTCGGGTTGACTACTCGATCACAAAAAGAGCGCACACACCAACTCCAGGCATATATATGGGAAGGCCCACCCAGTAAGTTGCTGCTTGACTTCTGAGGTGGTAGCATCGTGTTATCAGTCTAGTGAACATTACTTTTAGCAAACTGCAGTCCATAAACCTTAGGGCAGACTTTAATTTAGCTGATCTTAAAGCTGCAATTAGGTGGAAAAATAAAAAATGGGTAAGTATAAAAAATGTATAAAAGCTGGAGTGACTGAATGTCTTAACATAATGGCCATAACACTTTTCTACTTTGCATCTTAGTCAGTCATAATAAATAAAAGTTAAAATGGCTTGGTTTTGCATGTTTTATGCCATAACACTGGTTCATGGGTTAACAGATGTTCTTGTTTTAACAGCAGTGGAGGAGGTGGTGGAGGAGGAGGAGGAGGAGGAAGCAGTAGCCGCCGTCGTGACTCTTATTATGATAGGGGATATGACCGGGGCTACGACAGATATGATGAATATGACTACAGGTACAGGTAAATGCTTCAGACCTGTCTTTGTGAATTAAAGTGTGTTCACCTGCTGACCCCATATAAAAACAAATGCTCTGTAAAGTTACAAATTTATTGTTGGTGCTACTTTTTATTGCTCCTCTTTCTAGTCATACCTTCTCCTATTCATATTCCAGTCTTATTGTCTCCAATATCACTCTCTGCACCATAGTAAAGTTGACTCAAAGGTGTACCCCTTTAATGGTTTATTTTGTTTGGTAAACCTAAGGATTTAGTCAGACCCCACAAATAACTGGGATTTGCTGCAATTTTCTGCACAGTGTTGCAAAACCGACCTATGGTGCAGTTGCCCAGAGAATTCCCATGGGGTTGGGGACATGTACAGTTAGGAATATTTGCCTTATTTGGCCAGCCAACTTAACAGCTGCTGAGAGCAGTCCATGGTAGCAACACACCATTACATAATTCATTATGATACAATGTTATTAAAAGCTATAATTGAAGTCGGGTCTCTTGATTTTTGAGCCACATGCAATGCACTCTAATTTAACCACTGTTTTATTTGTAGGAGGCGGTCCCCATCACCTTATTACAGCCGATACAGGTCCAGGTCACGATCACGTTCTTACAGCCCAAGTGAGTTTCACTAACTTTAATTTGCAAGGACGCCTGTACTCTGCTGTACTTGTCAAAAGTCTAAACTTAACTCAAATGTTAAAACGTTGAATGTAATGTTTAATCTAAAAAAAATCTGCAAATCTCATTCAGGTATTCTAGTTTTCACAATTGCAGTCAGTGAGTTATTTTGTTTAACAATAGCAGACTGTTTTTTTTTACTTTTTTGGGGATTTAGTTTCTCAATTACACTGAAAATCACAATATAAAATGTAATTCCTAAACAAGTGTATTTTATATGTTGTAATATTTGTGTAGGCTTCCATCTCTGTTTGCCTGGTCATGTGCTTTCAGGAAGAGCCAGCACATTAGGATACTGAAAGTAACAGACACTTAACGGAGTGCTGTTCTTCGATCTACCAAACAGCTGTTATCTTGTGTTAATAAGCTGGCCATAGATGCAAAGATCCGATTGTATGAATAGAGGATGCGTACAATTTGCTGCTCCCAGGCATGCGACTGAAAAAATCGTATGAATCCTCTTTGTACAATCGGATCTTTGCATCTATTGCATCTAGTGCATCTTATGCACCTAATAGTCTGCATATAAAACACACTTGTGTAGGAATTACATTTTATATTGGGATTTTCAGTGTAATTGAGAAACTAAATCCTAAAAATCATGACTGCCTTTAATTGGATGCTCCTCTTTTGCTGCTGATTCCCCCTTTGAGTCTGCAGGCTCAAAGGTCACATGACAGAGGGAGGTCAGACATGAGAGCACTGTTGGTCTTGTGCTTTGCTTTCAAGTTTCTTTTGCATATTGAGCCAATTTGATCATGTTAGATGACTATCCATTCAGAGTAGAATAGTTTATTCCTGAAGCTTTGCTGTGCATATGTGGCAAAATGTGTTTGGAAATTCGATCCTGAGCAGTTTATAGGAAATTGTTTAAAATCTGATTCATGGAACATCTAGTTTTTCATGATCTAGTAATAAGTATCCTCTAATTGATTTTTTTTTTTCTTCTCATTGCAGGGCGCTATTAGGACTTTCAGTTGGACTTTTTAACCTTATTGGATTTGGCCCCTTTTTTTTTTTCTTTGCGTTTTTGTTAAATTTACTGTTCTGTGAATATTCGTTGTATTGCTGTAGTTTGTTTAGCAACCTATCGTATGCAAAAACAAATTATACATTCACTGGTGAGAAATTCTAGTGTCTGTCGAACAGTGCTCTTTCGGATACTTGGGGGTTTTTACCCCCCCCACCAACCGCTATTAAAAGGGCTCTGGGGGTTTTCTTAGCTAAACATGCAGCCTATTTAATTGAAAAACTATTTTTGTGCATATAAGTAATGCAGTGTACAATAAACAGTTTGATTTGTTTGCTAGTTATCTCCAGTTGTAAGGTTGATGCCTTTCTACACTTCACACTTGTATTTCATGGTTAGGAAAGTGGATACACCTTAGCCCTAGATTAAACCTCTCCCTTCCGGCTAGCAGTTTAGCCTTTTTTTTTTTTCCCCCACCTCCTTCAAAATATTGCATTTTTAGACACTTGAAGGTTAAATCATGCTAGGCGTGACTATGAAAAACTGCAACATTCATTCTGTAAGGGTTTTTCTTTGTTTTAAAGCTCCCTTTACCAACATTTCATTTTAGAGTTTTCTTAGGATGTGGGGCATAAAGAGATGTTTTGTAAATTTACATTGCACCAAAAAATCTTTGCTTAATTAGTTAAGCTTCTTGAAGTATTTGTCTCTGTCCTTGCTAACAAAACCCCTTAAGGCTTACTTATTGTCACTTATACATTTCAGATATAAAAAGTATCGGTTATCAATGCCTCATTAATGTGCTTTATTCCAGAATAAGACAGATTTATAGACTATGATGCAGTATTCAATGACTGTTTATTCCAGCCCCACTCTTGCACAGCTTTAAATGTGCCCATTACAATGTTCTGTTTAAACACAGCATTTTGTAAATTATTTCTAATTGAAAATCCTAGGGTTTGTGCTTTTTCTTTTGAAGGCTTACATTTGTTTTTGTTCTAAAACTTTGTTGCTTGCCTGTGTTTAGTATATCTTGTTAAATGGGATATTCCTATTACTTGATGTCTCAATTCAAATAAACATGGGTATTACTGCTTCGTGTCTTGACTCCTGAATTACTTTAAGGGCAAGGAAAGTGTAAAATAGAATAAGGCTATAAATGCTGTATTTTGTATACTAAAAATAAATATGAACTTACTGCACCACAAGC
>CM044442.1:32395947-32406144 GCA_024363595.1 Xenopus borealis | reverse complement strand
ATATATATATATATATATATATATATATATAGCATTTAACCAATAGGGGTGTTGACAGTTGAGTTTCAACAACAGTTGGAAGTCTACAGGACTGACCATTTTCATGGTATTGCTTTACAGCCTTCTTTTATTTGCTCAATTTCAGAAAAAAACATTGGTCTTCTCTAAGATAAATCAATCCATCAGGTCATTTATGTAAAAGTACTTTTTAAATAAAATGCAATTCACTTGATCAGGTCACGTTCTTGTTAAGCCAGAATAGCCTGTTTTTGTGTCAATATTGTATGAAAGGTCTCAGGACTACACAAGGATTGTGGATTTTCTTCTTGAAAAACAAGTTGTTGTCTGAATGCAAGATGGTTGTTTTTCCAGTATCACTGCATGAATGAGCATAAATGCCACACTATTCCCATTTATTAGACTCATAATGACAATAGTATGCACCATGTTGAGCATGTTTCTAGTTCTGACCTCTTGTCTTGTCTTGGGATGTAGCCATGACTCACATATTGGTTCTTTTCCACCATACTGATTCACAGGCAACTTTTATCAGCAACACTGGGCAATGAGCCACCACCTCTATGGCCATAGATCTACACACTTGTGTATTCCATTTATGCAATGTACATGGGTTCCTAAATAAATCCTATGTGTCTTACAGCAGTCATGCTAAAGAAAATAAACATCTTTCAATGTTTGCTATCAGCCACTAAGCAAGGGTAAACATTGCTCATGTTGTTAGATATCCTCTTATACTGTACTACAGGCTGGTGATCATTGTGTCTAAAAATAATACGTAGTACTTAAGCACTACGCACCCCCCTGTGCCGGTGGTTGGCAGAACGGGGTCAAGCTCTTCCACCTGCTCTCCCTGCCCACAGCCTTCAACTGCCAGCTTCCACATTTATAGCCGCTCACCCACTCACCCTGCCCCTTTTCTGACGTCATCGGTGGGGCAGCGCAGGGCATCCGCACTTAATTCTGTGACATGTGTAGTACTGACTTCATGAACATCTTTAGCAAAACTACGGCAGACCTTTACAAAATGTCCATCCTTTCTGCATTTGCGGCACTGTATAGCTTTTGCAAGACATATAGCATAATTTGCAATGTGTTTTGTTGAACCACAGCTAAAGCAGTATTTTTTAATTTGTATTTGCTGCACGGTTTTGCAGTGTAGGTGAATCCCTTTCCTTAGCACTGTATTGTGCCTATGCATTATTAGGCCACAGAATTTTAGCCTCTGCCACTGCTGTTTCAATTTGGCTAGCAACTGTAATAGCCTTTGCAAGGGTTAAAGGAAACCTGTCATGATTGAGTTAACACTAGGAAGAAAATAAAACTTTTAAAACAAACCACATACCCCTATTTATTATGCTCAAATCTCAATAATTCTCAATTTATAACTACTTTTCAAAATGTGCATGAGACACTAACTGAAGCCCTGACTTTCCAGAAAGTCAGGAGAGCAAAGCATCATGGGTAGAATCAGTCCTGCAGACTCCTCTCGTGATATCACCAGTTTGTGCAGTTGTTAGTGGCTGGAGTAGCCCACACAATCTGAATAGAACAATAGAAGGTGTTTCAAATAATTCCCATAGAATATCAAGTCCTGGTGTGACATGAGTTATACAGAGCTTGTCTATCATAGAGTAAACTCTGACTAAGCATGAATGAGATTTGGCAGTTTGGCACAGCCCACACACGGAAAACAAAGGGGTGTTTAAACATGGCAGCGCCTATGAAGCCCTTTTTACATGAAGGATATTTTCTAATCCGTTTCAGATATAGACAAAAACAGCTGACTAAAGGGTTTAACTAAGGATGGAAAAGAAATATTTTACTCATGTCTCAAGGTGACAGGTCCTCTTTAAATCATGCTACAGGAACAATCACCCTCTAATGCGATGTGAGTTTGTTTTTTCCACTATTTGGTCTCTTAGTATTTCATCTGTTAGATTCTCAAACTCACAACCAGCTCTCTCAAAGCTGCTACAAACTGTTCTGTGGATTAACCATTAAATTGTCCACATTGGTGAAATTTATATCTTTCAGCAACCACATTTACTCTTGGCACAAAAAGTTCTTTATAGTAGTAAGAGCAGTTTCATAAGTCTCATCAGGTAATGATAAAGATATGCTGTCCCTCTGCTCCCAGGCAATGAATAAGTAAAGCACGCTTTCTAGCAGTAGAAATCTCCCCTTGGTCAGTAGCAATAATGTAATTATCAAACATACGGATCCAAACAGTAAAAGGTATGGTAGGCTCACCAGTGTTTGGAAGAAAAGGTGCAGGCTGCTGCAGAGGTAGAAAAGACATCCTTGTCACCATTTGTTATGTTTTGGTAGCCGAGGATGAGTAGATTCGAATAGCACTTTATTAGCAGTTTCATGCAGCCGTTACACAACAGCAGTAACTTCTTACTTTCACTTTCAAGCTGTACAGAAAGTCCTGTGTCTGCACAGTGACACCCACACCCCCAGGCCATTTGTATAAACACCACAGAGTGGTAGGGTGGTACTTTTTTTTAAATAAAGGGTTTAGTTCTCCTTTAAGCATAATGGCAACAGTTACATCAACAGTTTCTTCACAAGTGATTTTCTACTGGTGGATTTAGCCCCATTTCATAAACATTGGCAAAAGTTGCAATTTATCTATCTGAGCACACAGGCTGGCTTTCTGTCTAAATTAACTGCAATCTGAACTCTGTCCCATACATGGGCTGACTTAAGAGGTACTAACTGGTGGACACACAGGCTGCATGGTTAAGTACTAAGTAATTCTACATTTGACATGGACAAAGCCCAGAATATTTTGAAAATAATATGCACAGCACTATCTCATTAAAAAAAATATAGAAAAAGTTTGGTTTATCCACATTATTGGACATCAGGGCTAATGCTTGGGTTGTTTAACATTAAACCATGTTTATTTTCTACTGTCTCCTTGTCTACTTCTACATAAAACACAAGGGATATGCTGTGTCATTTATGAGACATCTTAAATTCAGAAAGTATAATGCAAAAATATTTTGGTCCCTTGCAAAACCAAAAAGAGAAGATGAGAATGAAAAAACTTGCTTTGAGCAATCAACTCGAATTTGTATGTAAGTGAAAGTAACGTAACTGATCTAGCTGACCCAGAGGAAGGTGAAAATATGATAAAGGCATGTATGCTGCAGTCTAAGCTGTGATACAAATTAAGGCAGTACTTCAGTAAGAAAGAATGGCATATGTATTTGGTAGGCAGCTAAGATTACATTGCATTTTAAACTGTCACCAATATCCAATCACAATGGTTCCCTCAGTTAGGTGTTAGCTGAAACTCACAGAAGTGTACAAGTGTAATGAACAGTGGTGTAACTAAGGCCCCCACAGACCCCACAATGCAGAGGGTGCTTTCTTTATACCACTGGTCTGGAGAGAGCAAGTAGGTAGCAGGAGAAACAACTAAAGAGCTGCATCTCATATTACTAATTTGCTTATTTAAACTTCCTGCCCTCAAAGAGATTCCTGTTGATGAGGCGCAGGAAGAATTTTCACACTGGGCTCTGCAGAAAATTAAATGGCTACTACTTTCTACTTTCCAGATTCTCTCTTGCTATGAATTCTGGGGGTATTATAAACGGAATTCCCTCTGTACCATCCTGTTATGCATTCTGGGGGTATTATACATGGAAGTACCGCTACTCCATCCTGCTATTATTCCGGGTTATTATAAATGGAATCGCCTCTATTCCATGTTGCTATGAGTAGGGGGTATTTGTGCCATCCTGTTATGGATTCTGGGGGGGTAAAATACATGGAACTGCCTCTGTGCCATCCTGCTTTTAATTCTAAGGCCATTCTTCATGAAATTGCCTCTGTGCCATCCTGCTATGAATTATGGTGGTATTACACATGGAATTGCCTCTGTGCCATCATGCTATGGATTCTGGGGGGTAAAATACATGGAACTGCCTCTGTGCCATCCTGCATCCTGCAATTAATTCTAGGGCTATTATACATGATATTGCCTCTGGGCAATCCTGCTATGAATTCCGGGGGTATTATACATGGCGTATTTGCTGTCCTGCTATGAATTCTGGGGTATTACACATGAAATTGCCATTGTGCCATCCTGCTGTGTATTCTCAGATTTTATACATGGAATTACCTCTGTGCTGCTGGGATGTATTATACATTAAAATTGCCTCTGTGCTATCCTGCTTTGAATTATGGGCAGTATTATAAATGGAACTGCCTCTTTGCCATCCTGCTATGAATTCTGGGGTATTATACATTAAATTGCCACTGTGCCATCCTTTTTTAGGCAAGCAGGTTTGGGGATGTTTAGCCTCCCCAAGTCAATCCGCCTATGAGCATAGACCACAGCAATCTATGAATGAGGTCCCTTTCCAAGCTTTCTTCTCAGGTTAGTGTGAGTCTTTTTTTACACACCCACATCCAACCCCCAACCATGCTTCCTTGGTCCAACCTGAACCCATATGTCCACATTGTATGTGCTGCACGTAGTTAAAGCCCCCATT
The DNA here is from genome assembly GCA_024363595.1 of Xenopus borealis. Taxonomy (NCBI): domain Eukaryota; kingdom Metazoa; phylum Chordata; class Amphibia; order Anura; family Pipidae; genus Xenopus; species Xenopus borealis. The sequence continues at coordinate 32,401,615 of CM044442.1, read as the reverse complement.
CAGTCCAGGACAGGAATGAGACCCTTTATTCAGAATTCTTGGTACCGGGGGTTTTCTGGATAACGGACCTTCCATAATTTGGTTCTTCATACCTTGAAGGGGAAGTAAAGTCGAAAACAGAATAAGGATAGAAATGCTGTATTTTGTATACTAAACATAAACATGAACCAGAAGCCTAATAAAACAAATGATTTATGGTTTCAAAGTTGGCCACAAGGGGTCACCATCTTGTAGCTTTGTTAAACATCTTTGCAAAACCAAGACTTGTGCACATGCTCAGTGTGATCTGGGCTGCTTATGGATTGTCAAAAATTATCAAAAAAATTCTTGAGTATGAAGACAATAACAACACAGACTTTGGCAAATAGCTTGACCTATGAAGGGCAGAAAGTATATGCGCTATCAGTATATATTTCTTGAAAGGAATCTACTGATCAGAACTTTGCACTCTGTACTATAATGTGTAATAGCTGGTGCTTTGTGCTGCAGATATTTGTTTTCATCTGTGGCGTCATTGCCACGCTTGCTTTGAAGTGCTATATGAACAGAGGGAAAAACATATAAGCTTATCTCACAGCAAACTCTACTTTGTTAGGAACATTCTAGTACAGTAGGCTGTTGACCCAGGCAGAGTGTTGTTTTATTGCCTCCTTTTTCAAACAGAGCATGACCTTCTGATTTGTAATGGGGAAACAAAGTTATATAGTAAAGGGAAAAAATTGTAATCCCATTTCACAACGTGTATTAATTTAAAGGACAAATACTTTTATATACCCGATACACAATAAAATATGTAGAGGGAAGCAAAGTGTCTGTAAAGTTCTCACTTCTGGCTCAACTGCAAGTGTAAATATTTTTTTTTCTTGTGACTGTAAGGATACAGAACATCCAGTAACAAATATTTTACATTTCAGTGGCATGGATATCCACCTGCTTATTAACAATAAAGAAAAAGGGGAAGCTTCCTGACAACTGCAACCAAAGCATGCGACTCGCACAGGCTCGGCAGCAGTTATTCAGGCAAAGAAGTGGGTTTACACAATGTGGGAACATCCCAGGCAATCAAGGGGATCTAATTCTGACTATAAATGAATAAAAATGTGCTTTTTAAAATTACATTATTTTTAAATTTTTAGAGTTTTGTGAAATATTTGTAGTTTTAGACTACTAATAACCAGATTTTCAGTTCAGCAGCCATTTTTCATACATCAGAGTATCTGTGACCCCTGAATTTACCGTCCATGCAGGTGGCACATAGGCATTTAGGACTACTGACACTATAGGGTTCATTTACAATCGCAAGTGCAGTAGATGCCCCCCCCCGCACACACAAACACAATTTGCATTTTGATGAACTGAACACAATCACGCTATAAAAATTGTCTGAGATGGGATTGTATCATTTCCATGCTATATTTTCATTTGTACAATAACTACCTCTTAAAAGGAGATCTAACCCCCCCCCCGTTATGATAAGTCCCCATTGGCCCCCTCTAGAAATAGCGACCACAAATGCAGAGTGAGTGCAGCACAGCTCATGAGCGACATCTTCTTCTCTTCAGTAATCTTTGTGTCTTCTTTCTCCCCTTTTGCAATTTCCGACTCTTTTGCTGCATGCACAGTTGACGCTATAACTGCACATGCGTCAATACACCAATCCATTCACCACGATTACCAAAGAGAAGAAGACAGTGCCTGTGATCTCCACTATTTGCAGTCTCTATTTCTAGAGGGGAAATAATTCAGGGTTAAGGGCTAGTCCACCCGGGAAGATTCAGGAAGATTTGTCGCCTGGCAACTAATCGCCACTTCTTTGGGGCGACTAATCTCCCTGAATTGCTTGAGCCTGTCTCATGCCCGTTAAAATGAAAAGTCACCTGCGCCTATTCACACGCCGCGCTCCGTTTTCCTAAGTTGCTCAAAATTTCCTCACGAGGCAAGAAGCGGCAATTAGTCGCCAGGCGACAAATCTCCTTGAATCTTCCCATGTGAACTAGCCCTAAGACTGTGCAGGGGGGAGGCAGGGAGGGGTGCCAATGGGGAATTATCACAAAGGGGGTTTACTTCTGCTTTAAATGAATGGCATCAATGCATGCAGTGACTATGTCTATCTTTCTGCACCCACAACTGTGGCTGAGGTTGTAAATGAGCCCTTTTGAAATTGTTTTCAATCCACAACAGGGTCGGACTGGCCTGGCGGGACACCGGGAAAAAACCCGGTGGGCCCCGACCCTCATGGGCCCCTTCTGGGCCAGACCCCCATCCCAATATTTAAAAAAAAAAACACACAAATTAGGCACAAGCGTGACTGCGCATGTGCTCAACAAGCGGAGAACATGCACACAAGTTCAACACTCGTTCACCAAGTGGCGCCGGCACGCATGCGATCACCAAGCGGCCCCGGTGCGGAGATTGCATCACAGGGGGGGCAATCGCCCCATCCAACCCTGATCCACAATCTGAAAACATAAGAGAATGTTGATTTCTCCTAATAACATTAAACATGTGAGAATACAATTGATTGCTGGGATTGATTTGAATGTGAATGTTGCACTGTATAATCTCTGTGAATGCTGCAGAATATGATAACACTATATAAATAAAGAATTATTATTTTGATCCCATTTAGAAAATGGCAACATATTCTGCAGCACTGTACAATATAGGGCTTATTTATGATCAACTTTTTCTTGCAGCACACCACTTACTAATCACTGCAGGGTACATTAGTATCCCAAGCACACCAACATTTTCTGGCAAAACCTCTATCTCATTTTAAAATGAGATAAAGGCTTTACCAGAAAATTTGGTGTGTTTCTTCCCTTCAGGGCTAGGCCAGACGGGGAGATTCGGGGGCATTTTATCGCCTGGCGACTTCTCGCCGCGACTTGTAGTCCCCGAACCTCCCCGAATAGCCACTTACCTAAGTGCACCGGCGTTGCTTGAAAACGCCGGCGCGTATCCACACGGAGCGGCGCGCTTTTTAAAATTGCTCCAAATTGCCTGGCGAGGCTAGTGGCTATTCGGGGAGGTTCGGGGGCTACAAGTCGCGGCGAGAAGTCGCCAGGCGATAAAATGCCCCCGAATCTCCCCGTCTGGCCTTAGCCTCACAGTCTGGCTTATTTATGAAGCTTCAAATCGAGCTAAAACATGTTTTTCCCGAGATTTATTATGCTTTGAAGTTGTTAAAAATCCGAAAAATCCTCCAGCTAAAACCTGTTGAAGTCATCTAAAAGTCAATGGCAGATGGGCCCTTTAACAATTGGAAGATCTTTTTGGTTCTGTGATTCTCTTTAGTTTTGGGCTGCTTGACACTGATTTTCGCTCAGTAATCCGAATAATTCATGGTTTTTCGGTCAATAATCTGAATTTTTCCAGGCAACAATTCAGAAAAGCTATGCAATTCTAATTTTGTTGCAACTTTTCCTGAATAGACAGTTATCACTCCAAATTGTTAGTAAATTATTCCAGATCGTGGTTGGGAGTTAGACAGAATTTGTTTCAATAAGAAACGAGTTTGAGTAAAAATACCCCCTAAATGTTTGTATAGACTTTGTGTACAGAACTACATACAAAAACAACCAATAACCAATACACAAGGAAAAGAGCTTACAATTTGCAATGAGCAAGTTTTTTCGCCAGGCATGGATTCGTAGTGAACTTCTGCATTTCGCCATCTGCAAATTTTTACTCAAAAATCCGCCATGAAAAACTATCCCTACAACAAAAAAGAAGACAAGACAAAACAGTCGCCGTAAGAAAAACCACCCATTGACTTTATTGCATTTGGACAAAACATTGCTGAGACAAAAAATTTTGCAGAGACAAAACAGTCGCCATAAGAAAAACCACGCATTGACTTTATTGCATTTGGACAAAAAGTTGATAAAAACCCCCATTGACTCCAACTTGAATTTGGAGTGAGGACAAATTGTTATGCACGTAAAAATTTGTTGTGTGTAAAAAAAAAAATGTTGAAGCCCTTCAACTTCAATGCGTTTTGCAAATCTTTAGAAACATTTTGAAAAATTTGCCAACAAATTGAAGTCAATGGGCATCAAAATTTTTACAGGACAGATTCACTCATCACTACTTAAAAATCCCTCTGAACTTTATGCTTAGTAATTGTAGTGTAATGATACTTTTGGATCCAGCATGTAGTCTCTCTTGCACTTCAGGAGTTTATCCAGAAATTCCCTAGTACTGCCCTCACATGCTGCACTGACACTTTCCAGTGTTGGCCGTTGGGCTAGAGGTTATCCAGAGTGTGCAACCAACTTTAGGATAGTTTCATGCAGCCTTTCAAATTGATATAGGTGTTTTTTTAGATGTGACAACAAGCAAGCTTGCATGCTGGCACACCCCCAGCAGAGGGCAGCACTCAATTATACTGCTGCAAATAATAGCTAGCTCCTACAGCTAGGGTCATGCCAGGCAAAGGCATATAAGGTATAATGAATAAATAGGTAAGATGAGTAATTCGGATGAACATCACTTGGTATTTTAAAACTAATGCATTCCACTGATTAAAGTAAAAGTTGCTTATATAAACATAAAAATGTCTCCATAGATGTATTTCTTATTCTAATTTAATGTTTTTTAACAGGGAAAAAATACCTTTAGTTTTTCTTATGTTGAGAGAATGTTTTATGGTGCGACATCATCACAATGAAAATCTAATTAATAGGGTGGTGGCAGCAAATCCCTAGGAGCTGTTTTGTGCAGCAAATCGTCAAGGCCGGTGTTATGTACTTCTGGGGTGGTCCATAAAATCTGGGTGACTACCAAGATATTGATACTCCGATAAACAAAAACAGACTACGAGATAATGCAACTTTAGGGATTGTGATGATATACATTTTGACATCTGTAGCTGGTGCAGACAACCAGATGTGTGACTGGCATTTCTTGCAGGTGAATCACTTAAATGTTATTGCATTTTCTGTGCTAATCAGTATGATTTGCTCTTAGTGATATAGAAACATTTAGCTGGTGGGAAGTAGCACAGTAGCATGTTTTGGCACAGTTATCAAAATATATTTTGATTTAAAAAAAGCACCGCTTCAATAATAGCAGGATGTTTTTTATAATGGGATGGAGTATATCTAAAATATATATTTTTTAAGAAAAAGTAAGTACAGGTACAGGACCTGTTATCTGGAATGTTTCGGACCTGGGACTTTCTGAATAAAAGGGTCTTTCTGTAATTTGGACCTCCGTACTTTAATGTCTAATATTAATTATCCCAATCTGATTGTTTTGCCTCCAATAAGCTCCAATATCTTAGTTGGGATCAAGTACAAGATACTGCTTTATTATAACATAAAAAAAGGGAATCATTTTATAAAAATTTGAATGATTTGTTTTTAATGGATGGGGGAAATTCACTAAAGCGCGAATCGGCTAATGCTTGTGTGAGGTAATTTTGGAACTTCGCTGATTTACTAACGGTCCCTGGCATAACTTCGCTAGTAGACAGACTCTAGCGCAACTTCGCACCCTTACACCAGGCGAAGTTGCGCACTGACAGAGGGACGTAACTACGCTAATTCACAAAGATGCGGATTTTACTGAACAATACCTCTTGCGCAAGACTTAACTCCTCAGACTAGAGTCCTGCGAATGTCCATTCTTTGCATCCCGTACCTGCAATCCGCAACCCGGACCA
>CM044442.1:32379545-32394319 GCA_024363595.1 Xenopus borealis | reverse complement strand
CCTAAAAGTCAGACACAAACAGAGGTAAACTCATAAAAGGATTAACTCCTTTTTCTGAAATGTAACAGGTTACAATACTTTTTACAGAAAACCACCCATATGGAGTAAACCTGGAGACTAATAAGAACGTTGGAAGATGCTTTGTATTCATTTCTACAGTACGTATGAGGGAGTCCTATATCAGAAAACTAATACTGTACTGTGCTAAAAAAAAACATAAAAAGGGCTTTGCTTCAAATAAGAATTCATTATATTTTAATTGGTACAGGGTACTGTTTTATTAATTATTAATAATTTTTTTTTTTTAATTTTGTACTACTTGATTATAATGGAGTCTATGGGAGATCACCTTCCATAATTCGGAGCGTTCTGAATAACAGATTTACAGATCCCATACCTGTATTCTCTTTACAAGGAGCATCTGCCAGTTTTACAGAGCCCCAGTTACAGAGATGATGATTATTTACCTGTCATCAGGAACAGAAACCCTATGACCCATGCACAGTCACTGAAACCTAGAACTGACAAACATCTGGTAATTAGGGGGTGTGGCCACAAAAATGGGTGTGGTCAAAACATTGCCGCGCTAAGCAATTTTTTAATACTGGGTCCTTGTTTCCTACTGTAAACGTTCTTTGTATATTTGCTTAAAGATAAAATATAGTTCACCCATTGTGCAGCCCACTAGCACCAGACTATGGTGAAGATGGAATTTGGGTAAGCAAATAAAATGGTTCTGTTACAGTAGGGCTCATAATATAGTTTGCCTTATTAAAGGACAGATCTCTGTGCTCACCTTTAGCTATGCATAATATATATATATATATATACATACATATATATAATACTCCTTCCCTAGCATATATCTGGATTATCTGAATTTGATAAATACTTCTACTGGTGTTTGCTACCTCCGGAACATTATTGTTAATATTAAAGATATTTAAAGCCATATTTGCTAATATTTTTTTGTAATTGGTTTAAGATGTTCATTTTGCAAACTGTTAGCACCCCCAGCACTTATGGGGAAACATACTGTATATATTAGAAGATGTTTGTTCCCAACACCCCTAACATGCATGACAAATCATAAAGTATACAGAGGACCAAACAGCTCACCATCAATTCAATAAAAAGTCATTGCCTATGGTATTTTACAACAGTCCCGGTGCACTTGCCAGATTATGCCATTTTTGCCATTATGACAGATTATGTTTTATGCTTTAATTACGCAAAAGTTGTGCAAAATTACAAGTATGGGACATGTTATCCAGAATGCTCAGTACCTGAGGTTTTCCAGGTAAGGGATCTTTCTGTATTTTGAATTTCCATGACTCAAAGGGCTAAAAATGCTATCCCCAACCAAAGGTGCGGGCTGGTAGAGCCCGCATTCAGGTTGGGGATAACAGTAGTTTTGCTATGCTACTCGCACAGTGAGAGAGCTCCTAGTGCGAGCATCCATGCCTGCTCACTCGCATGCGCTTTTCTGCTTATGTGACGTCACGTGCATAATTAAAAGATACCTTGATTAGGGACCGTTTTTCATTATGTGCATGCGAGTGAGCGGACATTGCTGCTCGCATCGGGAGCTCCCTCCCTGTGCGAGTAGCATAGCGCTGGCTGGGGGCATTTAAAAAAAAAACTGTTTACCCCCCCCCCCCCCCAACCGAAATGCAGCCTCTACCAGCCTGCACCTTTGGTTGGGGATAGCATTTTTAGCCAATAGATGCCCTTTAATTCTATTAAAAAATCATGTAATTATTAAATAAACCCAATGGGCTGGTTTTATGGAAGACGGCCATCCCGTAATTCAGAGCTTTCTGGAAAAAGGGGCTTTCTGGAAATGGATCCAATACCTTTTAATGGTGCTTTTATAGTACCATGATTCCCTGTTTTACCATTAAGGCAAGCTAATGAACTTAATATTAACCCATTATAACATGTCATTGCCCAGAGATTAGAAGACCATTACCAAGCAAACACTGTAAATAATAGGTAATTTGGGGACATTATGAATAATCAGAAATGTCCTCATTTTACTCACCTGGAAATGGATACTTTGATGTATATTAAACAAACTTATTTCAATGTTTCTCTATTTCTGTTTGCATCAAGGTTTCCATTGAGGTTCATTAAATAACATAGATGTTGAACTGCACCGGTGTAATTTTGCACTGATTATCTGCACTGTAATTAGCATTGTTGTGTACTACTGATAAATAAGCCCTATTGTGTCAGTTAGCACACAGAATAAATGTTGTCCTTTTATAACTTCGCCATTGCTGAAATCATGCTGCATGACTTTTCCTACAATCAATGTAGTAGTATTTACGGTCTCCCCCACCCCCCCCAGACAAAAGGGGTCATTTATGGTGACCCTGGACATCAGTTCTAGAACACTAAGGGGCACAAAATTAAGCAAGCATTCGTGTCTGGGGTCTTGTTGTGCATTGGGAGGTGCAGCACTCAATGCTTGTGGGCACAAAGAATCCCTGTACTTAAAGGAATATAAACTATACCCCCAAAATGTATACTAAAGCAACACATAGCTTATATCAAATTAAATAATCTTCCCAAAGTGGAATATATATTTAAGTAAATATTGCCCTTTTACATCTCTTGCCTTGAATCACCATTTCATGATGGTCTGTGTGCTGCCTCAGAGATCACCTGACCAGAAATATTTCAACTCTAACTGTAACAGGAAGAAGTGTGGAAGAAAAAGACAGAACTCTGTCTGTTAATTGGCTCATGTGACCTAACTTTATAGTTTGTTTGGTATGTTTGTGTGCACCGTTGAATCATACGATCGCAGGAGGCTATTCTTATTTTTTTTAATGACTATTTTATATTTGGGGTGAGCCTATGGCACATGCTACTGAAATAGTATATTATTAGGAAAATGGTTTATTTACATGAAGCAGGAGCTGTTTTATGCAATATCTTTTTATACAGACTTACGAGGGGTATAGTTTTCCTTTAACACCTGCTATAGGACAGTCAGTTTGCACTGGGATCTTATGCAGCTCTCACCCACAACTGCTTGTTCAATTGAATGGCACCTTAATTCCTTCGCCTCTCATGACTACAATACTGCTGAATGCCGGCAGCCTTGTATTCATGAGTGAAGCACAGAATGGAACAACTTAAGTTCCAATGGCACTGATGGCAGGGTAGAATGTGTGTGCCTGTGTTTTTTTGCACTTTGCTTCTCCATCAACAAATGACACCCAAGATCTTTTTGGCGATATCTTCCATCAAATTATATGCCAGTACTCCCAGTCTGCAGCCATTGGATCTGTTACTATGGCTCTGCCTTTATAAAACCATTCAACTAAACATTACAAAAATATCCGAAAATGAATATGTATCCCCCAATAACCTGCTGTTGCCTTACACATCGATATTATTACCCTGTCTCACAATACTGCATCATTTAGCGAACTATGGACAAATGAGTGACTATATGTTTCATAAGTTTCCACCTTTACGCTGTGAACATGTGTACTTTCTTAGGGCATTGGATCTTAAAGGGATCCTGTCATGGGAAAACATGTTTTTTTTTCAAAACACATCAGTTAATAGTGCTGCTCCAGTAGACTGAAATCCATTTCTCAAAAAAGCAAACAATTTTTTTAATATCCATTTTGAAATCTGACATGGGGCTAGACATTGTGAATTTCCCAGCTGCCCGTGGTCATGTGACTTGTGCCAGCACTTTAGGAGGGAACTACTTTCTGGCAGGCTGTTGTTTTTCCTTCTCAATGTAACTGAATAGTACACAGTGGGACATGGGTTTTTACTATTGAGTGCTGTTCTTAGATCTACCAGCCAGCTGTCTTGTGTTAGGGAGCGGTTATCTGGTTACCTACCCATTGTTCTGTTAGGCTGCTGGGGGGAAAAGGGAGGGGGTGATATCACTCTAACTTGCAGTACAGCAGTAAAGAGTGATTGAAGTTTATCAGAGCACAAGTCACATGACTTGGGGCAGCTGGGAAATTGACAATATGTCTAGCCCCATGTCAGATTTCAAAATGAAATATAAAAAATCTGTTTGCTCTTTTGAGAAATGGATTTCAATGCAGAATTCTTCTGAAACAGCACTATTAACTAATTTTGGAAAAAAAAAAAATTTTTCCCATGACAGTATCCCTTTAACATGAGAAATGAACCCACAAGAAGAATAAAACGGTGTTTGGTGAGCTACTCATTCAAGGAATAGAAGGCAAAGCTTTTATAAAATACAACTTGCACCAAACAGGATTCAAAAAGCAAATTCTTAGCACCTTATGGTCATTCTTTATAAGGCATTAACGTGTAATTAAATGTGACTCATGGCCAACAAGACAGTTGTATATATAGTGTATATAAGGATATTATAAGTCACAGAGGAGTACCATGACCATAGAAAAGCACAAGGCCAAAGGTCGAGTGCTTTTATACAGGTCATGGAACGCAGAGGTTAATATATATTTTTCAACAAGGCGTATTTTATTTATTATAATACACAAGTTTTAGTGAATCTTGTGACAAAATCGACATCACTACTCACCGTTTATAAGTGATGACTACTAGTCACTGTTTATAAGGATATAATTCACAAGATATTGATGGCTTTTGTGTATTATAATGCATATAAAAAGGCAAATGTGACTGCAGAGTCTTTATCAGATATTGTTTACTGGAGTCAGACCTTTATACATTTTTTTAAAGGTCAATGATGTATACCGTGCTTCAATAGAAGTGTTGGTGTAGAGGTGGGTAAAAAAAGACGTGCTTTTGAGGCTTTCAATTTAGCTGGGACAGCAGAATCATTTATAAGGTACAAGGAGGCAAATAAATCATGCAAAAAAGCGATCAGGCAAGCTAAAACCGATATGGAAAAGGATATAGCAGTAAGCAGTAAGAAGAATCCAAAATTATTTTTTAAATATATTAATAGTAAAAAATTGAAACAGGAAGGGGTGGAACCTTTATTATCAGAGGGGGGTCAGCTGGTTGATGTGAACAAGCAAAAAGCTCTGATTCTGAATGAATACTTTTCATCTGTCTACACAAATGAGGAATCAGCTAATGAAGGTTTCCTTATTAATAGTCCCAATTCTAATAATACATCTAATGATGCATGGGTCACACATGCTGAAATTCAAAAGAGACTAGAACATGTTAAGATAAACAAAGGTCCAGGGCCAAATGGGATTCATCCCAGGGTAATTAAGAGCTTAGCTCTGTGGTTGCCAAACCTCTCTACTTAATTTTTCAGGATTCATTGAAGTCTGGCATGGTGCTGAGAGACTGGCAAATTGCTAATGTGGTGCCGCTATTCAAAAAAAGGATCCCATTCTCTGCCTCAAAACTATAGGCCAGTCAGTCTGATGTCGGTGGTAGGAAAGCTTTTCGAAGGATTAATAAAGGATAAGGATACTGGACTTCATAGCAAATAACAATACTATGCGTTTGTGCCAGCATGGTTTTATGCGTAATAGATCTTGCCAGACTAACTTAACTTAATTTCTTGAGAAGGTAAGCAACCAGTGTTGTTAGTGGGGTACCGCAGGGCTCTGTACTGGGTCCCTTGCTTTTTAACTTGTTTATTAATGACCTGGATGTGGGCATTGAAAGTACGGTTTCTATTTTTGCAGATGATACAAAATTTTGCAGAACTATAGGTTCCATGCAGGATGCTGTCACTTTGCAGAGTGATTTGTCTAACTTGGGAAACTGGGCAGCAAACTAGAAAATTAGGTTCAATGCTGAAAAATGCAAGGTTATGCACTAAATGGCAGTGTGTTGGGAGTTTCCTTAAGTGAGAAGGATCTTGGGGTTTTTATAGATAACAAGTTGTCTAATTCTGGGCAGTGTCATTCTGTGGCTACTAAAGCAAATAAAGTTCTGTCTTGCATAAAAAAGGCCATAAACTCAAGGGATGAAAACATAATTATACCTCTTTATAGATCCCTAGTAAGACCTCATCTGGAATATGCAGTGCAGTTTTGGACTCCAGTCCTTAGGAGGGATGTAAATGAGCTGGAGAGAGTGCAGAGACGTGCAACTAATCTGGTTAGGGGGATGGAAGACTTAAATTATGAGGGTAGACTGTCCAGGTTGGGGTTGTTTTCTCTGGAAAAAAGGCTCTTGCGAGGGGACATGATAACACTTTACAAATACATTAGAAGACATTATAGACAAATATCACCGCACCAGAGGCCACACCTTCAGACTAGAAGAAAAGGACTTTCATTTGAAGCAGCGTAGGTTGTTGTTCACAGTGAGGTTGTGGAATGCACTGCCGGGTGATGTTGTGATGGCTGATTCTGTTGATGCTTTCAAAAGGGGCTTGGATGATTTTTTGGACAGACATAATATCAAAGGCTATTTTGATACTAAACTCTACAGTTAGTATAGCTATGGGCATATATGGTTTGTGTGAAAGAGTGGAGATGTGTGTGTGCAGGGGCGTAACAATAGAGGAAGCAGACCCTGCGACTGCAGGGGGCCCAGGAGCTATAGGGGCCCCATGAGGCCCTAATTCATATACAGTTACAATAAATATTGGTAAAACAGGTCAACGACTGGACATTTTGGGGGCCTGAAAAATAATTCGCTGTGGGGCCCAGTAAGATCTTATGTTATGCCACTGTGTGTGTGTATGTATGCTGGGTTTTAATTTGGAGGGGTTGAACTTGATGGACTTTGTCTTTTTTAACTATGTAACTATGTAACTATGAGAGATTCCACACTACAGAATATGTTCCCTGAGGTTCAAAAACACTCTAAACATGACAGCTCTCATAAGTAAAAAGGCCAATACAAATAATTTCTATTAACTATTCAGAAATATTACAAGTGAGAGTCAGTCTGGTTTCCTGCCCATTATAGCCTATCAGACCTGTATAATTGAATGTTATGAAGAAGTGACTGGAAATGGAACCCGGGTGTCACAGTAATGTCATTTTGATCTTGCAAATAGCTTTTGATACAATACCACACAGAAGGTTGTAGTGCAAGTCAAAGGATACAGTGGCTGGAATTCACTATTTTACTTGGGCAGAAACTGGGTGAATAAGAAAATGCAGTGAATTGTGACATTTCTTAATGCATTGATGCACCACTGAGTTCTGGCCTTGGCCCTGATATTCATCTATTCATTCTTTAATGAGCTTCAGCTGGAATTGAAAGTAGCATCTCAGTATTTTTCTAATTCTATGGGAATTAGTTGATATATGAATTCCCTGGAACTTGGAACTAAGCAACTTCACTATTCTTCATTGTGATAACAGGTTATATTATGAAAAATAGAGGGAATGGGCCATATTCAATAAAGGCTGGCAACACGATCCTCCCGCTCCTCAAAGCAGAATTGGTATGAGCTGAACATATAACATACATGTAAAATCATCAACTTGGTTAACATGAGTTAGAGTGTCTTTTTACTGATGATTGGATGTAAAGTTATTATTCTTTATATTGGATATAAAGTTATTATTCTCTATAGCAGCAATCCCCAGCCAGTGGCTCGAGAGCAAAATGTTGATCGCTAACCCCTTGGATGTTGCTCCCAGTGGACTCTTCAAGTTCTTATTTTTGAATTCCAAGTTTGGAGACAAGTTTTAGTTGCATAAAAACAATGTGTACAGTCAAACAGAGCTTCCTGTAGGCTGCCAGTCTAAAAAACCCTCGAACCCTCGTTAAAAAACCCTCGAATTCGACCATGTGAATAGCTGGGGAATAAAAATCCTTTTTACCGCAATTCAATTGGTCGAACGATCGAATAGCAAATATTCGATTGATCGATAAAATAATTCGAATTGATCAATTCAAACGATTTTAACCATTCGATCGAATATTTTTATTCGATCAAAAATAACTAAACCCAATTCAGTAGCTTTGATCTGGCGAACTAGGCAGTCGAATAAAAATTTAAAGGGAAAGTTCGATTCGGTCAAATTTTCAAAATTCACTGGTCGAAGTGGTCTTCAAAAACACTAGAAAATTCTAATTTGAAACTTTTTGAAAATTGGATCGAACTTCGAATCCTTCATGTGAATTTCGTATATCTGCCCCTAAGTGTACCACAAGTATAACTCCAATAAATGTTCAAACATTTTGTCCTTGTTTGCCTGGGACACCATTGTTCTTTGGAACTGAGGAAGAGTTGGGACCGGACCACAGGGTCAGCTTCCTCTATAGTAGTTTTCTGGGAATTCACGCACTTGTTGACTGTGATGGCAGAGGAGCACACGCTTAAGTGGCTGGGGAAACTGTTCATTGTGCAGGTGAATGTGTGCTCCAGTGGATGGGGAGAGCCAGGCAGAGCCAAGAAAGTTTGTGATGGAACCCTTCAAAGATTTTTTGCAGAGGGGCCCAACCAGGTGTTGTTACGCATCTGTGTGTGTCATTGCTAATGCCATATTAAAAGAGAGAATGCTTATACTGTGCTTTTAGTATACTCCGAAAGCCACATCAACCAGATGTAAATGCACATGGGACAGGTTTCTGTAGGAAAATGCTAAAGTATGCCCTGTGTACACTGACATGGAAATGCTCTGCCTACTACAGATGCGGCTGAAGGCAGTTTTTACTCTGGAAGATAAAAAAAAGCAATGTGTGACTCTAGCCTTAGAGTTTTAGTAGTGTCTCCTCTTCTCTATCGCTGTTAGGGTAGTGACACACGGTCAGATTCAGGGAGGTTTAGTCACCTGGCGACTAATCGCCTGTTCTTCTGGGCGGCAATCTCCCCGAACTGCCTTTGCGTCTCTTCCCTTCCTCTATAATGAAAAGTCACCTGTACTAAGCACACACGGCACTCACACGAAAACTTTGGGCGACTTCAGAAAACGAAGCGTCACAACTCCTTTTGCGGCTTTGGGACCTCGATGTTCGGCACTTCAGCTTTTCGGCTGTTCAGGACTTCGGAAGAGGAGGCACAGCCCGGCTATTTCAAAAATAGAGTACAGCAGTGCCCCCTGTGCCTCCCTGATGGCGGCCCTGGCCAACAGGGTTCTGCTATACATAGAGATGGCAATGGTTCTGTCTGTGTATGGATACACTGTACATAAGTTTTCATATACAAGCAGTCGTTCCGAGTTTACTTTCTTATAAATCATTGATGAACATCAATCTTTGTTTTAAAGTGGACCCGTCACCCAGACACAAAAATCTGTATAATAAAAGTCCTTTTCAAATTTAACATGAAATCCAATTTCAAAATTCAAAGTATTCATAGCTGTTTTAAGCTCATTTAAAAATCTCAGCTGTCCCCAACCTTTTTTGCTCGTGAGCCACATTTAAATTTAAAAAAGAGTTGGAGAGCAACACAAGCATGAAAAAGTCCATGTGGATGTCAAATAAGAGCTCTGATTGGCTTTTTGGTAACCCCTATATGGACTGGCAGCCTACAAGGGGTTGGAGAGCAACATGTTGCTCGCGAGCTACTGGTTGGGGATCACTGCTCTATGCCTTAGGCATAGAGGCGGGGCAGATGATTACTTTCACTTTCCATTCAGCACTTCCTAGATGTCACTGCTCCCCGCACATTCCCCCAGTTCTCTTAACCATTTAATTGTGTAGCCAGGACATGGGGATAGACATCAGGTCTCCCATTCTGCTTCACAAACAAGATTCTGAGATGATGCAAGGCTTGCCTTAATAACAGTGTCCACAAAATGGCTCCTGCCTGCTTGCTATAATTATGAATTCCCAGACTGAATAAAACAAGATTAAAATAATTTATATAGTGCAATTAATGTTCATTTTGCTTGAATAATGTGATAAAATATGATTTTGAATATTTTTTGGGGGTGATGGGTCCACTTTAAGATTGTATCATACAAAGCCACTGTCAGTCATTTTTGTGGATTTATCCCTCTGGGTTTCGCTAATAAGTTTCAAACATAACAGTTTTAGGAAATTTTGTGACAAATTAAGATTAATTAAAACACCAAATACCAACAGTATTTGGTTGCCATTTGATAAAAAACGAAAACACAGATGACTGTTCCGATTTACAAAATTCAATTCCATGCCACTTTGAATGAAAGTAGTGCAGACAAGAATTGGAAGTTGAAATTGAAACATCGTGTATAGATTTACAATGCTTTACATGAATACCACGCTCATCTGGTTTTTTTAGCCAGCTCTTGATTTGTTTAGTGTGTTATAGTTCTGTGCTGCCGCTGAACACCCCATTGGAAAGTACTGGATTAGACTGATTCAGTTCTTACAGACACATTTGCCAGAGCAGAAAATGTTTGTTAACACACTTTCCTGACTTTCAAGATAATGTACCCGATGGGCAGGAAAAGGTTAATAAATGTGAAAAATGTTGGTTTCTTAAAGGAACAGTAACACCAAAAAACCCAAGTGTTTTGAAAATATAATGTAGTGCTGCACTGTACTGGTATATCTGGCATGTTTGCTTCAGAAAGACTACTATAGTTTATGTAAAACAAGCTTCTGTGTAGCCATGGGGGCATCCATTCACAGCTCAAAAAGGAGAAAAAGCACAGAATAGTTTACAATGGGATTCTTTTGATCTGTTATCTACTGTATCTGCTGTGCTTGAGTTGCTGTGCCCATGAGCAGCATCTTTCTTATAGTTTTACCAGTGCAGGGCAACAGTACATTATATTTTCATTCATTTAAAACACTTTTTTTGTTGTTACTGTTCCCTTAAAGGGGAATCCAACCCCCGTGGCGCTAACCCCTCCCCCTAACCCCCCGTAGGCCCCCCTCCCTGCTCCCCCCGGTCTACCTCTCCCCTATTGCCCTTAAGTTGCTACAGGGGCCATCTTCTCTTCAAATCACTTTTTCCTGGATCCGTCGGCGCATGCGCAGTAGGACGCTGGTACTACTGCACATGCGCAAAAAGTTCACGAAGTTCGCCGCCCGATCCAGGAAGAAGCTGCGTGAAAGTCGCAGGAGGGGACTTACACAGAGGGGTAAGTAGCAACTTAGTGGCAATAGCCCAGGGTGGAGAGGTAGGCCGGGGGAGGAGGGAGGGGGGCCTAAGTGGGGGTGGGGGAGGGTTTAGCGCCTGGGGGCGTTGGATTCCCCTTTAAAACAAAATAATATTTGAATTTTTTAAGAACATTTTGAGAGGCTAATAAATGGCTGCTTCTAACTCTGTCAGGAATTTTCCACTGAAGTCCCTGGATCGACTTGTACTATGAGCTATCTTCCATAACCCTGTATTCCCTCACTTGCTAAAAAGCCATCCAACCCCTTCTTAAAGCTATCTAATGTATCAGCCTGTACCACTGATTCATGGAGAGAATTCCACATCTTCACTGCAAAAAAAATCCTTCCAAAAATTTAGGAGGAACCTCTTTTCTTCTAAACGGAATTAGTGACCTTGTGTCAGCTGGAAAGACCTACTGGTAAATAAAGCATTAGAGAGATTATTATATGATTCCCTTATATATTTATACATAGTTATCATATCACCCCTTAAAGGGGAATGAAACCCCCCGGCGCTAACCAAAACATGTACTGACAAAGATTTTATATTAGATTAAAAAAACAAGCAAATATTTCTATGTAAGGGTAATGGGACATGGGGCACTTCCAGGTGTTTTATAGCACAAGAATGTTCCAGCTTGGTGTCACAAAATGCATCCCCCCCATTTATTCATATCAACATTTTCTGCACCCAAAGGCACACTCACAGATCCGAAAACACAATGCAAGCCAGGCCTAGACTGGCAATCTGTGGGTTCTGGCAAATGCCAGAGGGGCTGCTATAAGTTGCCATAGAAAGTGACTATTAAGTGGGCTGGTTAGGGCTGTTTGGGCCTCTGTGCAGTAGAAATGGCAGGGCCTATTTTGAACCCCAGTCCAGTCCTGATGCAAGCTATTCCTGTAGGAATGAATTGGGCCAATATTGAGTGTTATATTACCAGGGTGTATATTTCCCACTAGTGCCATCATGTAGAAAACACTGGCAGACTAAATGTCTGCCCGGCACTGCTCCTGTTTGTAATGAATTCAACTGGCGTGTTGGAGGCACACGGAGTGCTGATTGCTCTGTGAGTGTTCTGTATAGTTCCGTTCATTTATTTATTTCAGGAGCAGCGACAGTCATGCAGAGGCATTTTCACAACCACTGTTCTCCACTGGGGGGGAAGTGACAGCGAAAACGCCTGTATATTCCAGGCTTGAATTAATATTCGCTCATTCTCATCAGGGTAGAGATCAGATTTTTGTTCATTTATTAAATTTTTTTAATTTATTTTTATATAAGTCCAACAACGAGGGCTGAACACTGTGGTATATTTAACCCCGTGATAAGGACGAAGAACAGTTTCAGAGGAGCCTATATACTGTAGGATGGGAGGCTTATAGGAGCAGGGGCAGACACAGAAGTGTGCTACAGGATAGGATTTCATAGGTTTGACACTTAAAGCACTGGCATTGTTGATCTTGCCTTGCCACAGTGAAGCCTAGATAAAAGGAGAAAGTATAATGTACTATGCCACCAATATGTCAGTGTCATGCACTGCAGCACTTAAAAGGTTTAAGGCCAGGTACCAATAAAAGTAAAATAAAATTTAAAAATAAAATTGGAATTTGCAGACTGCTTCACTTTAAACCAGAAGTCCCAGCCAAGTGAGCACAAGTGTGACAGTGGGGGGTCCTTTATAAAGTTTGCGCAGCACATATTTATTCGCAAATGGTTATTTTGCCCATGCTTTTTCCTGAACGCTAAAATATTGCATTGCTGTGCCCTTCTTTCTGGTTTTTGCAAATTCGCATTGTGAATACATTTTTGCAAATGGCTCAGAAATGAGACGGGTCTGTATACAGGCACTTTACTAGGTTGTCGCTCGTGAAAATACCGTTGACAGTAACATAAATTCACAATCGTGGAACTGAATATTTTCTCCGACAACAAAGTTGTGGCATTCGCAGTGTGAAAAACAAATTTGAAAATCTGTTTGCACGCTTTTAGTCAGCTTTATAAATATAACCAGTTTATAAATGGGCCCCAGTGTGTTTGTTACTATCACAAAAGGGATACTGGTATTTTATTCCATATATATTTATGTTTTTACTGGTATATTTGAGCTTAAGTAAACATATTCTTAAGTGTTTTGGAAAATGTAGAATTGTTTCTGCTGCCATTGCATTGCATCCTTTATAATTCAGCTCCTGCCCTTGTTTTGAGTCCGTTGGGTCCACGGGGAGTGCTAAGGAAGGTTGTGCTCAGACAGAGTGAAATTGTACATTATGTCACTAACTGAGGAAATTCTATGGATTAGCAACACATGGAATACAAAGGTGCCCTTTGTTAGGATTCTGTAGTAGAATTTGGGTTAAAAGGGGCTCTCAGATGACCTAAACCCTTCACTAAACTACCATTTTACCTGTGCTTACTTTGGATTGGATGCAACGAACGCAAGTAAAAGGAATGTCGCATGCAGAAGCTGATTTGATCTGGCACAACACGACTAACGGATGCAAACGCTACATGTTGTAGCTACAAGCTTCATCCGAGGAATTCAGCTTCCACGTGTAACATTCCTATTACTTACAATAGATTAATTGCATCTAACTTGACGCCTATGCTGCGTCATGTTTGAACAGAGGTAAGTACAGGTAAAATTGTCCATGTAGCTGTACCCTAAAGGTAAACTTTTTTGCTTCTATCATTTACTATCATTGATGCCAGGCATTTCCTACAAGAGCATTGCAATTGTATCAAGTGTATTGCTCCTTTGTGACCACAATAAGTTACTATATTAGGGAAAATGCTTGGTCCCCATCAGGGGGCATAGGGGTTACTGTCATCCAGGGCCCGGAGGATTTCTAGTTCTCAGGGGGGCCCAGCCGCGCTGCCGAAGAAGCTGCGCTGGAGAAGAATGACGAAGAAGTAACGTAAAAGAATGAAGAAGCCGCAACGGAAAAGAACAAAGAAGCCGTGACTGGAGAAGAATGAAGACAACCACTTGCTGAGGGGCAAAAGTAAATACATCTGGAGACCACCCAGCCACCAAGTAACCCAGTAGGTATCCCCTGGCCCTGACAACCAATGCTTTTGTTTTTATTTTTAACTTGCATGGAACACTGGCAACAATAGTTTTTTAAAGGAAAACTAAACCCTTAAAATGAATATGGCTAAAAATGCCATATTTTAAATAATGAGCTTCTTACACCCACCAAAAGTTTCAGGATGTCAATAGCAGCAATGATCCAGGACTTCAAACTTGACACAGGGGGGTCACCATCTTGGAAAGTGTCTGTGACACTCACATGCTCAGTGGGCTCTGAGCAGCTGTTGAGAAGCTAAGCTTAGGAGTCATTGCAAATTATCAAGCAGAAAATGAGGTTGGTCCATAATATAAGCTGATGCTACAGGGCTGATTATTAAATTCTGACGCCAGTTGCACTGGTTTCTGTGCTGCCATGTATTAATTATCTGTATTAATTGCTAAACTATATTTTCCGTAGCACAGAGCATGTGAATCAGTGACTCAGCAGAAAAGAAAATGGGGAGCTACTGGGGTATCTTTGGAGACACAGATTTTCCCTGATAAAAGGCTGTGGTTGCCTGGGGCTGGTACAGAAGCTCAAAGCATAATGTGCAACATTTCTAGCTACTTCTTTTGTAAACCTTTAATTCTTCTTTAAACTTCTGGGGTCCTGGCACCAATGTATTTTTTAACCTGTAGGGAGTCCTGGCATCATTTTTTTTTAAGTTGTAGGGGCTCATGGCACCAATATTTCTTTAATTTGTAGGGGACCCTGGCACCAATTTTTCAACTTGTAGGGGTCCC
>CM044442.1:32296947-32315958 GCA_024363595.1 Xenopus borealis | reverse complement strand
ATGACAACTACATATATAGCTTAGTATTATCAAGCAGCTGCCATTCTATAGGACTGTGTACATGCTACAATCTGATTATTCAAATTGAATTGATGTCTGCATAGGAAGCAGATTTAGCTCAGTGGAGTGATTCTTTCTCTGATGACAATTCTATAAGATTCTGTTACCAAAAGTGATGATATTTACTCTGTGTTCCTTTCTTGGTTAGAAGAGCTTGCTACTCCACTGTGCTCTTTATATACAGTATTTATAGTTCAATACAAATGCCACCTATCACCCACTCCATTCATTCTTGTTCATCACTGGCCTATTTGGAGTTTTCTATGCTTGTAGCCACGTCATTTACTCACCACATACAAGTGTAAATTGTAAATCATGATTAAAATCCAGAATTTGTTGTTGGAATTAATACTTACTTTTGTGTAAAAGTGGTCTCCTAATGCAGATTTTGCAGAAAATCCCACTTAATTAATAGCTTCAACGGGCTGTTGGCAAAATAGCAGGCCAAATTGATCTTTTTATATATAATGTCTCCGGATCTAAGTGAGAGTACATTTTTATTCAAAATTGTCTAAAAAAACCTGCAAGTACAATCTACTCCCAGCAAGGGAATCAAACTAGCTGACCCAATTGGGGAAAATCATGTGTATTTGATTCAATTAAAACCCTTTAAACTCTTGTACCGTCTGTCCAGCTATTCACAACTTCTTTTATATAAATGGTCATTTAATAGCAAGTAACCATTTTATAAACAAAATTGTGGAATTTCAAGTAGTGATCTCACTCAGACCTGAGGATGCATATAGTAAGAGAGACCCAGGCAAAAAAATTAATACAGTTCTCTTAGGGCCGGGACACACTGGCAGATTCGGGGAGATTTAGTTGCCTGACGACTAATCGCCTCTTCTTTGGGTCAACACTCTCCCCGAACTGACTTTCCCCTGCCTTCTGCCTGCTACAAATGAAAAATCTCCTGCAATCGGGCAGTTCGATTTCTAAAGTCCCCCAAAGTTTCCTCGTGAGGCAACTCGGGTGTCTTCGGAAATCAAAGTGGCATGAGTGCCGTTGTGCTGGCGTTTTCTCATTATAGCAGGCAGAAGGCAACTAAATCTCCCCAAATCTGCCTGTGTGCCCTTTTCCTTATGTTGCATTACTTGCTTAAATAAACAAGTCTAGACAAATAGAAGAGGTCCTGTGCACTCAACCCATGATCAATATATTAAGGATATAGAAACATTTTGAGCCTTTAGCTACCTTTAAACAAAACAGGAATTGTTTGTCCATATATTGCAAAATATTTATAATGCAGTGTTTCCCTGCACTGGTAAAACTGCTGAAGCACTACTATTGTTTATATAAAAAAGCTGTTGTGTAGCCATGGGAGCAGCCATTCAATGGAGAAAAGGCTCAAGTTACACAGCAGATAAGCTCTGTAGAACATAATGTTCTCTGTTATCCATTACTTATCCTGTGCCATATAGCTGTTTTTCAATTTACGCCATTGCTTCTAAGCTGCTTGTTTATGTGAACTATAGTCGTGTTTCTGAAGCAAACCGATCAGTTTTAACAGTGCAGGGCAACACTACATGATCTTTTCATTACTTTAAAAAAACT
This sequence comes from Xenopus borealis, assembly GCA_024363595.1. Lineage (NCBI taxonomy): Eukaryota > Metazoa > Chordata > Amphibia > Anura > Pipidae > Xenopus > Xenopus borealis. The sequence continues at coordinate 32,314,344 of CM044442.1, read as the reverse complement.
TTAATTTTTTGGCGTTGCTGTTCCTTTAAGAACTCTATTACTTAATTAAAGTTTTACCTGCAACTTACTTTCTGCTTTCATAGTAAAACTCTCAAACTTGGATGCCGTTTTATTAGCCCCCAGTGGGATCACCTGACTAGCTGAAAAGGGTGGGAGCTACAACATGGAGCTGGTCACTGCTTCTGTATAAACTATAACAAACAAGGTGAAGTTCTGCTCACCACTAATTTTTAAAAACCTTAAACGTGCTTGCATTGAGGTTGTGACCACATCATTCACATAAATACAAGAGGTTCTCTGCCCTCAACCCATTATCAATAAATTAAATATATGTTGTATCCTAGGATATTTTAGTTTTTCAACCGATGGCTTGCAAAGCTGAACCTGTGTCTGTTATGGCTGTAGCATAAAGGAGGACTTTCACTTTAAAGGGATTCTGTCATGATTATTATGGTGTAGTTTTTATTTCACTTTACAAAATAAAATTTCATTTGTGAACCAGCAAGATTATTTTTAAAATGTATTATATTGGTGTGTAGGCAGCCATCTCAGGTCATTTTGCCTGGTCATGTGGTTTCAAAAAGAACCAGCACTTTAGGATGGAACTGCTTTCCAGTGTCTCAGTGGGCCTTGGCTTTTTACTATTGAATGCCGTTCTTACATCTACCAGGCAGCTGTTATCTTAGATCAGGGAGCTGCTATCTGGTTACCTTCTCATTGTTCTGTTGTTATGCTGGCCATAGACATAACAATTACGATCTTTCTTGGTAACTATCTTTCCAAGAATGATCATTAGTTTTGACACACTCGTATAGAACTGAATCTTCAGATATACAGGTAGAACCAATAGAATTCTACCTGTATCCAACGATTCAGCGCTAAGAATGTTAAGGGTGCCTTCAAAGGCATCCGATCAAAATTTTCCATCCAGCCCGATCAACTAGCCGACCAATATCTAAATCTTCTGACGATATTGGTCAGCTCATTTCCCACCATACATGCACCGAATATCTTATGAATATTTGTTTTGTATGATATTAACTATGCATCTGGCCACCTTTAGGCTGCTGGACGTGGGTAGGTGGTGGAGGGTGGGTGATATCCCTTCAGTCACTCTTTACTGCAAGTTGAAATTTATCACACAAGTTACATGACTGGAGGCAGCTGGGAAACTGACAATATATCCAGCCCAATGTCTGATTTCTTCAGTATAAAAAAAATCTGTATGCTCTTTTGAGAAACTGATTTTGGCGCAAAACTCTGCGGGAGCAGCAGTATTAACTGATGCATTTTGAAAAAAAAAAAGTTTCCCCATGACTGTATCCTTGTTAAACAAATTCGGTTCAGTTCTTGGGTGTATTTTTAGGGCTTCCTTGCTATGTATGATTGTTAGGCCCCACTTGCAAAGATGGCTTCCTTAATATTCAGCTTGTTTCATAACGGATCAATCATACTTTTTAAATTTACATTAAAGGGAAACGGGAAATTTTTAAAATGCATCAGTTAAAAGTGCTGCTCCAGTGGCCTTCTGCACTGAAATCCATTTCTCAAAAGAGCAAAAAGATTTTTTTTATATTCAGTTTTGAAATCTGACATGGGGCTAGCCATTTTGTCAATTTCCCAGCTGACCTGGTCATGTGACTTGTGCCAGCACATTAGGAGGGAACTGCTTTCTGGCAGGCTGTTGTTTTTCCTTTTTAATGTAACTGAATAGTACGCAGTGGGACATGGGTTACTATTGAGTGCTGTTCTTAGATCTACCAGGCAGCTGTTATCTTGTGTTAGGGAGCTGTTATCTGGTTACCTTCTCATTGTTCTGTTGTTAGGCTGCTGGGTGGGGGAAAGGGAGGGGGTGATATCACTCCAACTTGCAGTAAATGGTGATTGAAGTTTATCAGAGCACAAGTCACATGACTTGGGGCAGCTGGGAAATTTTATATTTCAAAATGAAATATAAAAACAATCTGTTTGCTCTTTTGAGAAATGGATTTCAGTGCAGAATTCTTCTGAAGCAGCACTATTACCTGATGTCTTCATTCACCAGTTTTATTTGTGCTTAGGTCTGTTGCATTCATGTAGACTTTGCATGTGTTTGTACTCAATACATTATAGAGCACATCTGCAAACTTGAACTATATTTCTAATATTTCTTAGAAAAAAGTGTTCATTATAAGCTGATGTATATGTATTGTTGAGACTATACTTACCATTTATAAAGTCTGAATAAAATCATGAGTTCAATCAAATGTACTTTTTTTTTTTTTTTTTAATCTATTTTTTTTATCTTAAGATAATCACACAACCATACTTTCTTAAGGTGGCCATAGACAGTGAGATCACATTGAAGTGGGCGATATTGGGCTGATCCGATCGTTGGGCCCTAGGGCCCAACCTTCGGATCATAATGTAGGCGATACTGGCGGTCGGATCCCTGGACTGCATACGCGCACAGGTGCACCCGCCATCCGACTAGGTTTCTTTAACCTGCCCGATCGAAAGTCGGCCAGATATCGATCTGGGAAGCCTGTCGGATGGCCCCACACACAGGCCAATAAGCTGCCGACCTTTAGGGTTAGACTACACGGGAAGATTTCAGGGAGATTAGTCGCCTGGCGACTAATCAGCGCTTCTTTAGGGCAACTAATATCCCGGAATTGCTTGCCCATGTCTCGCGCCCGCTAAACTGTTTGTCGCCTGCGCCTATTTCACATGCGGCTGAAAATTGTCTCGTGAGTCAATTCCGATGGACTTAGAAAAACGCAGCACAGCGTGTGAAATAGGCACAGGCGACTTACATCTTAGCGAGTGCGAGACACAGGCAAGCAATTCAGGGAGACTAGTCGCCCCAAAGAAGCGGCGATTAGTCACCATGCGACTAATCTCCCTGAATCTTCCTGTGTGGTCTAACCCTTAGGCTCTAAATCAGGGGTCTCCAATCTTTTTTTTATCCCTGAGCCACATTCAACTGTAAGAAAAGTTATGGAGCAACACAAGCATGAGCAAAAGTTCATGGGATGCAAACAGAGCTGTTATTGGCCATTTGGTAGCCCCCATGTGGACTGGCAGCCTACAGGAGGTTCTGTTTGGCAGTACAACTGATTTTTATACAACTAAATCATGCCTCCATGCCTGAAATTCATAAATAAACACCTGCTTTGGATGAGCAACATCCAAGGGGTTGGAGAGCAACATGTTGCTCACAAGCTTCTGGTTGGGGATCACTGCTCTACATATTTGGATTGAAAAATGCCATTTGGTTACACAGACTAATGGCCAGAAAACTTGATAGCAGAGGTTGGCCTATGGGAAACAGAAAGCTGTCCAGGTTGTTTGATTTTTTTTTTAAATGTATTTTTATAAATCTGGATAGACTCTGATCCAAAGGTTTCAGATTATCTTCCCAGTGGCACCTGTGAATAAAAGGCTGTTCTTTCATTATGTGGACAATATTTCAGCTGCAGTATGCAAAATTCTAGCTCCCACTCCTTTATAAATACTCATTGTGAGAATGGCATAGGTTAGTTAGCTAGTGTGCTTCTATCTGTAGCTTGTTCTGGTGATTAGCAAATCTGCTTTGTCAGTCATATTCAAGCCTGTTTACATCCTGAGGTTACTTGTGTTAAGCTGCACCACGGAGTATTGTGGTGTCACCCTTGTATTTACACACTGGCAATTCCTGCTACAAGTGACCCTGTAATGCCCAAATATGTCTAAGCAAAAACTTTCACACGTGAATACGATTGTTGTAGCAATAGGATGCCATGCACCCGTTTTGCATACACATAATTTTCAGTTCCCTGTACTGTTTGAGAGATACTGTTGCTGAATTGGGTGGAGTAAAGCTCCCCATAGACGCAACGATCTTTCCCTGCTGAACGACCGATCTTGGCGAAGTCCGACCAATCTGTCAAATTTTCGTCTGGTCAGTGGGATACAAACGATCGTACATCTTACGATTTTTCGTCCGACATTGGTCTGATGATTGATCGGCCAGGTAAGAAAATCTTTATCGGTCCCCATGCAATCTACCTATGTTTGCAGGGCCAAGCAGGCTGCGACCGTTCAGTTTTGCTGGCAATATCGCCTGAAATGGTCTTTTTAGTTGATGGACATTTAAACGATCGTTCTGAGACGATCGTGGTCTCACGATAACCATTGGATCTTTCAAAAATCTTTACGTCTATGGCCAGCCTAAATGTGATTGTGTCTCGAGTACATATGGTCTGTGTATTGGATTCTGCTGTAATGTGCTGTGTAACAGGATCCATAAAGATAAAAGCTTAATGACATTGAAAAACACATGGACCGTTTTTTTTTTCCTTTAAATATTTGAACTTTTTTTTTATGAACTTTAAGGTTTACTCTGATATATCCGTTTTGCTGGTTAAACAAATATATACCTCCACCCTGTTTAATTAAATTGTGCCTTATTTTTAGCTAAATATACTTGACATGGCTTCTCTGGAAAGAGACCATAAAAACCACTGTGAAGAAACCTGTGACGATTATCTGTCCTGTGCCATCACTGGTCACTCCCGTTCTGGCGCTACAACCATCTGAGAGATTACCAGACAGTCGGAATTGACAAGGACTTTGTGAAAGATAAATACTTTTCGGACCACAGAGCAGTGGTTGTATACGTGGGTAAAGGAGGGAGCAATGAGCACAGTTAAAACTTTTGACCTTTTGTCACTGTGGACCTTGACTTAATTTCTTGCTGAAAAAACCTCTTGGCTGGCTGACGAATAGTTGAAGGGCTTAAATGTAGAACTATTTGTCTTATAACCACCACTGGTACATTGTTGGTATGATCCACTATTCCAGAACTGCTGGAGCCTACTGATTATTGTTGTATGTGGCCTCTGGCGCAATGGATGTTTTCAGTGGCTTAATATTGGTCTCTCAACACTAAGCAACTACACTAAGCATTTGCCTCTCAAAACTAAGCAAGGGTTAGTGTGACTTTTTTTTTTTTAAATCCCTTCTTCCACTCTGTTGCATATGGACAAGAGCAGGTACATACTCAAAATTTCACATTCCATGTACAAAAAGCTCATATAATGGTCTACTATATTAAGCAAATACATGTTCGTGCTATGGGTTACGAGCATGTGTTTTAGCTGGCTGAGCGGTCACTGACAGTGCTGCATCTGCCTCCCATTTTTTAGAATTAAAAGCGAACTGCAATGTTTGTCTTGTTTCCCATTCAGATGTATGGGAAGTATTTGGTTCAGGGCTTCACTACTAGCTGAAAAATGCAGAGGGAGGATACACGTGTGCCACTTGCTTTATTGTTACATTTTGTTTGAACGTGTAATAGGACCAAACCCAGGAGTTGGTCCCCAGTCTTTTTGGATTACGGTCTGTAACATGCAGCCCACAGTGTGTATATATGCATATACTAATTCATTGTTCACAAAGTAAGTAAATGCGATTTCCCCCCCAAAGACCTGCCTACTTAGGCTTAGAACTTTCACACGCCTGTAAATAAGGTTTATAGTGGGCAGTTTGTTTCCTTTTATTGTCTGTGGCTATTTTAGCACACTGCCCTGCAATTTAAAAATTACCCCTTATTGTGTATGTAACAGGTTAAATTATCAGTACTGTATTTTGTGTGCAGAGGGGGACCTTCAGCGTGATACCATTTGCATTACATGCTTGTGCCTTAAATATGTGCTGCTCTCAAAAATACTGTATTTTTTAGGAATTAATTGATGCATGTCGCATTTATTTCCTTTTTTTCTTTAACACAGGGCTCTTGATTGTGTCTAAACAGCAGTAGTCCTGACATGCTTTGATTTAGGGATGCACCGAATCCAGGATTTGGTTAGGTATTCGGCCATTTTCAGCAGGATTCGGATTCAGCCGAATCTTTGTGCCTGGCTGAACCGAATCCTTTTCATAACAAAACAAGGAAGTAAAAAATATTTTTGCCGCACACTTAGTGCGCGGCTGCCTTCTACCCTTCCTCTCACCAATTTGCATATGCAAATTAGGGTTCGATATTCGGCCAAATCTTTCACAATGGATTCAGGGGGTTCGGCCGAATGCAAAATAGTGGATTTGGTGCATCCCTACTTTGATTTATAATTTTAGGTGCAGAATCAATGTTAGAAGTTGCTGTCTCACATTGGTATGCAGTAGAACCCCCATTTTACATCCCCTGATTTTAAGTTTTCCCTCATTTTACATTGTTGTTTTGTGGTCCCACCTATATATTATGCATAATACATTTCCCTGATTTTAAGTTTTCCCTCATTTTACAGCATTTTTTTCTGGTCCCCTGAAAAACGTAAAATGGGGGTTCTACTGTATACTATTTGGGCAATGATATGGGGGAGATTCACATAATTCTGCTCTGAGTCGTCTAGACTTGCTGGTCCATTCAACTGTGCATTTGCTGGTACTGCATTGTCTTTAACTAGTAAAATAACTACCTTGTGGTTGTTGCTTTTAAGAGAAAATCAAAACAATAATGTTAGTGGAATATAAGCAAACACAACCTACTTTTAAGTTTTTAAATAAAAATGAAAACATTGTTTAAGTAGATCATTACATGAAAGTGCAGGATATTCAATGATCTACAAAAAAGGTGTGCTGACCACAATAAATAAGGTAACTAAAAAGAAGCCTTTAAATGAATAACCTACTATTCAAGATTACCTGACTAATCTATTATTCTAGATCTTCTGGAGGAGAAATTATTAAAACGTGCACTGTTCTAAAAAAAAAAAAAAAACCTCTTAAATTTTTTAACGATAGGAAAATTCTCTGTTTTGATGGTGACTGTGGTAGGTTGTATCTCCATTACCTTTATCAGAATGACTATTAGGGGGGCAATATTAGGGAGCAATCTGTCTGTCTAGGCCAGTGTTTGCTGTATACCATCTAAAATGAGCTGCAACCAGTTCTTAATTTTTACAAAATAGTTTCAGTTGGATAATTGTGACTTTTCTCAATGCATGTCCTGCTCTTAGTCCACTTATTTTTGGCAGGTATCTCTTGTCACTTAATAGAGTTAAGTGCACTGTGCATACTAATGCCATTAGCAAGCTAGCCCGAATTGGCTTGTGTGTGTTTGTATAACATGCTGCCATAAGGCTGATTAGCAAAATGTAAAATATGTTATCATATCCCTTCTTGTTCTCTAAGCAATATAACTTCAAGTGATGGGGCCTGTGGTATTTCTGAAGTTATAGAACATTTTCGAGTGGTTTATGATTCTGATGCTTTGTGTCAAAATACTCTTCTTATGAGCTTTCAGAATGGAAAGAGAGTTTCTGGGGGATGCATGCTGTTCTGATACGTCTTGATAACCGCATTATAATGCATGGGTGTCGCACAGTTACTCTGCTGTCATCACAATACTTGTCAAGACTTGAATTTTGCATTTCACACAGGATCAATTATTAGGAATGTATTTATTGGACCTCTGTTTAATTACAGAAAAGTCTGCGTAATAGCTGGTACAAATGCTTCTTGTTATGGTATCTTAGGACTTATTGGTGTCATAGTTGTGTGTAGGAAATTCATCTTGTTTTTCTTTTAAAGAAATGTTCACCAAGAAATCAAGGCGGATCTATTCTCATTTTTGAAGCTTTTGTATTAAGCCCACTTGTATGATTCTACAACTAGTCCACTTGCAAGATAACTTTACACTTCTAATCCTACATTGGTTTACTGACTCTAACCCTGTATTCATTGGGGCTAGTTAGTTTTTGGGGGGAGGATACAAGGATGAAATATTTCAAAAAGATGCATGGATACAGTCTCACAATTGTTGATGCTTTTTATCGACAAGGTAGCAGGGCCGGAACTAGGGGTAGGCAGAAGAGGCACCTGCCTGGGGCGCTGGGCAAGTACCTATTCAAAAGCTTTCTGCCTAGCCCAAGTGTCTTGCTCCCGCCCTCCTCCTTCCCTCCCCTGTCACTCCCTCCTCTTCGCTACTCTGCCTTCTTATAGAGTGTGCACACTCGCTCATGTGTGCAATTGCGAGCAAGCACACTGGGCAGGGGTATCCGACTGGGTTCCTAGGGCGCCCTGATGGCCCGGCCCTTCAAGGTAGTTTTACTCTTGGGCATGTAGTGTATACCTTTAACCATTTCCGCAGTGTATTTCTGTACACAGAATTTTATATCGAAACTGCTTATTTGTAGTTTGCATTGATAAGCAAAGGGACAAAATAAACATGTTTGGTGGTAGGGTATAGAACCACAAGTTGCTATTTTGAAGGTTGGTTCTGTATTGTGAATTTCTATGCGTTTTCTACACTAAAATTGTGAAGTAGACTTGTATGAAACAAGTTTTGCAGGTGTGCTATAATAGATGTGACTAGCATGTCCTGTTTAAACAAGGGTGTATTTACCAAAATACAAATTGAACATGAAAAACTAGTATTTTTTATTTTTTTTTAATTGCTCCTTTTAAGGTGTCCTGTACAATCCCAACACTCCTTCATGTTCATAACGGATTATAGACCTTAAGATGTCTTCTTAAGTAGCCTATAGGTGTCTAGTGGGGGGAAAAATGTAATTCTTGTAAATTATCTCTGAAATCAGGGAGTTGTAATTCTGAATACCAATAAACTGCAGGATGTGTGCTCACAAAATCTTCGACCACATGTAGTGTAACTTATTAGTCACTCTAGAAACAAACTGCTGAAATGACATTGCTAGAATAGGACTAATGCAGTACCTAGCGGTTGGATGATTTATTTAGGCCTACTGGATAGAAAAAAAGAAGATAATACTGGGCAGAGACTATCGTGAGAAATGAGTGCTTTTACCATGCATGTTTATGGAGAGTGGATGCAGCACATGCATGAAAGGGCACATTCGATTCTCTTCAGGGTATTTCTGCTGTAGGAGGATAGACTGAAACTAGTGGTGCCATATACTGTTGATCGTATGGAAACTGCTTATTACCCTTGGAACAGGCAGTTTCCATAAGTCCATGGGTGGCAAAGACCGTTTCAGGCTGTTAAATCAGTGGCAAATCACTTGGTGTAGCATGAGCCTTAAACAGTGGAGCCTTGTTTTCCTGACTTGCTTATTTAATTACAATCCATCTTTTTCAGTTTCTGCCAGATAGAAATCTATAACGCCTTCTCTTGCTACAAAGATACGAACAGTGTGGGAAGGTATTACCTTTATACCTGGCGTGTCAAATCAACATATTAACAGCTGCTGTAAACTACAACTTCAGCATCCTGATGTAGCAAAACAACATTCAGATTCTAAATATGACAGGCAGTGTAAGTTTATAGTAACCTATCAACCCAAGATGGCAATTTCTTACAGCAATTCCTCAATCTGTCATGCAGGCAAAGGATTCTTGCCTACCACTCACCCCTAAAAATTTAAAATATATTAATTTACGGAGAAACATGGATTAGAAAGAAATTAAGAAATGTTGCCATAATTTGTTGAAATTGTAATTTAAATGAACCTATCTCCTTACCCAATGTTGCTAACCATTTCTAAATGTTATTCTTTTAATTCTGTATAATTCTAATATGGCTAAACATTTTTGGCCATTAACCTTTGTGGTATTTCTATCTTCTTTGCTTTGTGAAAATTGTATAATAATGAATTTGAATTTTTTATTCTGTGTACCCCTGCTACCTAAACACTGTTCTGTTCTTTGCTCTGGAAGTGCAATGTGTTCCTCGTCTCTGTTAAAAGTGGACCTTTCTGGTAACTTATAGATCAATTGGTTCTTACTTTAAACATTTGCTGCACAATGCATCTTCTTTGTTGAGTGTGCACATCACTAAAGTAACAAAAGCTCATTTTAAATGATAGAAATTTTATTTATACCCCATTTGTAACCGTGAAAAAGAGAATTCCATATACCAGTTAATACTTACCAGTATCATAATTAAATATTACTAAAGCCCCACCCCCTAGGATTTTTTTTAAAGCATGTTCCTGCATACTTGCCATGTTTGACCTAGTGATGTTGCAATAGTCTACCTCTTATATTGGGCTTCACATATAAATCAGCCATTGCATCTTTATTGTCCTCAGGAGATGTCAAACATTGCTTGAAGGCCGCCATGATATCTTTAAGAGCTTGTCATGTGGCTGAACAACTGCAGGAGTCTTAATGTGATGACGATTGTGGGTCTTTGGGCTGATGTCGGCAAATGTAATGCAGCACCAAGCAACTTGCAAGACCTGTAATCTATGGCATGCCATCTTTATTCAGTAATAATGCACAAATCTTGGTTCCATTTGCTTCAGTTTAATATATGTGTATATCTTGTCTTGGACCTGTAAAGGCTACCTGATATTAGCTGCTATGGGTTTACTGGCCAGGACAGATATATATTTAAAAAAAATATTTGGAAGAGGATGAAAAAGCAAAAATGGTTTTGCTTAATGAATAACATTTTTAATTCCTACTAACTTTTGTATTTTAATTATTGGTTTTAATGTTATTTATACATGTAATAGCAATTGAATTTAGTATTGGTCTGTCACTTTGTGTACTTCTACTTATATCTTCAGAACAAGCAAACTGTTTAGTCATGAGGGGGCACTAAAATAAGTTTGTCAGTCTCTGCACTCACTGCTGGTTCTTACTACTGAAGCCTTGCCAACCAAGACTCTACTTTGTCACCGTTATGTTATTCAGCTGGCTTCTGCTTCGTTGTCAATAGCAAGGGACAGACATATACTACTTTAAATAGCAATTACTCTTACAAATAATTTCAAACCATTAAAAAATCTAAACAAATACACTGGAAAGTTACTTCAAATCATGTTGCTTATTAGACCAAATGTTATTCTAGGGTTTGCATCCCTTTTAATTGTCCCCACTTGTTATATGAAAATGTATAATTCAATATAAGAAAAATGATTACAAATAGATATTACAGGTATGGGATCTGTTCTCCACAAACCCTTACGGAAAGGACTTCTCCATAGACTCAATTTTATCCAAATAATCCAAACAAAATTATTTCCTTTTTCTCTATAATAATAAAACTGTAGCTTGTACTTGATTCCAGCTAAGATATAATTATTGGAAGCAAAACCCGCCTATTGGGTTTATTTCATGTTTACATAATTTTCTATTAGACCAAATGCGTGAAGATCCAAATTACGGAAAGATTTATTATCCAGAAAACCCCAGGTCCCAAACATTCTGGATAACTGGTCCCCTACCTGTAATAGGAAAAAACCTTTATTTCTGGTGATCTATTTGGAACCAGCTGAACTGAAGAAAAAGTGTTGGAAGGTGAACAACCCCTTTAATGAAGTTTTGTAAAGTGGAACTACTTTTTATTTAAAGTGAGGGACACTACATTGTTAGGAACACATGCATCCTAGCTAATTTTTAAAAGAGTTGGATTTGTTGAGACCTGTCCAAAGTGATCGCAAAATGGAAACTGGAGACCAGATATGAAATGAACCCTCCCTCTCCACTCCTCCCCAGCAATAATTTTTAAAGGGGACCTGTCACCCCAAAAAATATTAAAAATCCTATTTTATCACATTAGTCAAGCCAAATTAACTTTAATTACACTATATATAAATTATTTGGATCTTATTTCCTTATGAATTCATAATTACAGCAAACGGGCAGGAGCCATTTTGTGTACACTGTTATTAAGACTTGCATAATTTCAAAATCTTATTTGAGCAGTAGAATGGGGGACCCAATGTCCATCCCCATGCACTGACTACACAATTAAATGGTTAAGAGAACGGGAGGAATGTGGGGAGAGCAGTGACCTCTAGGAAGTGTTGAATGGAAAGTGAAAGTAATTGTGTGCCCCGCCTCTATGCCTAGTTATAGAGGAGTGGCAGACCATATTTGATTGACGGCTGAGATTTTTAAATTGCCTTAAACCAGCTATGAATGCTTTAATAAAAAATTGAAATTTGATTCATGTTTAATTTGAAAAGGACTTTTATTATACAGATTTTTGTGTCTGGGTGATGGGTCCACTTTAAATGTAGGTTCTGCTGAAATCTTCAAGTGGTACTTGGATATACAGCTATAAAGTAGCAAAATATTGAAAACATTACCCACCTCCTATCCATGCTACCTTTCAAGCCACATTCTGTTCCTAATCAGCTTGGTTTCTGGTATGTCCTTATGTGCTCTGCATAAGCTATTTTGATGGTCATAATTAGTGATGGGCAAATTTATTCACCTGCGGCAAATTCCTGCAATTCGCAAAACACAGCTGAAAATTTGCGGGCTTTCAAAATGAGACACGGCGGCATTTTGCGATTTATCTTTTTTGCCGTTTTCTAGAGAAATTCGCGAAAAATTTGGCGATACGCCGCCTATTCGCCCATCACTAGTCAGAATTTGTTGTATGCCAATGCTGATGGCTTTTATTATTGTAATTTGGATTTTCTGTATCAACAGTAGAGATAAAAGTAGATAAAACTAAATCATCAGCTGCCACTAAACAACTATATATTGTTTTCTTTTCCAAGGGATCAGGGATAGCAACCTTAATTTAAAAAAAAAAATACATCTTTAATGTATAGTGCCAAAAATATAGTGTAACCTAAATTTCACTTTTAATGAAGTACTTTTCTGCATTGCATACCCCTAGGGGTCTAGAAAGATTAGTTGAAAAAACGGAGTTCTATAAATAAATCTCTCATTAGCATGGCTCTTCTCTCCTTCTTTATTACTTACATCATTTAGTGCTATGTAGCACTCTAAAGGAGAAACACCTACAATGTGTTGCTGCTTTATAAATACAGGATCAAGTTAAATTGGTTCTTGTAAGATTTGCTTTTTTTTGTTTTGTTTTGTTTACCCCAAGTATTTTTGGTTAAGAGTCTGCCTAGTGTTGTGTTCAGTTTTTGTTTGTTTCACATTTGAGAAGCTTTGTATCTTTTATTCTGTACATCCTGAAATCCGTGTTTACACTTAAAATATTTATTTCCTGCAGAGGGTGAAAATATTAATGCTTTGACCAGCAGACCAATGGTCTTGAGACATTGCAGCAAACCCACTGAAGCAACTCCTGAAGTCATTCTGTGGCGCACAATTGTGTTGGTATTTATTATATATAATTTGCGGATTTCTTCATGGTTATGTCTTGTGTTCTCCCTCCTTAAGAAGAGGATTCATTCAATTGCATCTTATGCTGCAATGTCCCCTATAGATTTTGCTTGTGCTGCATTTCTTAACAGCCTTTATATAATTTTTTCCTCTTATCAGTAGATGAGTTTTACACATGAATTCCACAGCAAGTGTCAAATTATTACATATTATGCTTTATATAGAAAATAATGTATTTTTATGAAGGGTACCTGATTTGCTCAGTGGTCTGGTATTATGGTGTTACACTTATTGATGTAGATTTATTTTTGTTTAAAGTAATTTTTTTTGGCAAGGATAATTTCATGTTGATAACTCTCCATATCTAATGTAATTTACATTGGTAAGGAAATCATTTGGCAACAGACACTAGCAAAGGTCTTTAACTTTTGTAGACAGCCTTTGTACAATTGAAGTAGGACCTGTACAGGGCAGAAAAAATGAACTGCTTAGCCCCATCCTTATTTTATTTGGATGACTAGTGGTGGTGCAGTTTAATTTTAAATGTATTTTGTTTTTTTAATGGGGAAAAACTACCCTAATCCAATATTACCGTCATATAAACAATAAAGAACTTACTGTAGTTGGCAATAAGAAGCAACTACACATTTCTGCATTAACTGCACACATCTTTTTCCACAAGACGTATCTGGTAGTCTTGTATCCTTTGTTTTCATGCATTTGATGAATTAACTTTTTTTAAATTTTTTTTATATGTTTGTGCTTTAAAAACCTCTAAATTGTATGGGGCAGTTAGACTCCTATTTCAGTTTTATACTGTGTTAGTATGTTATAAGGAGCAAACCCTTCAGCTTAGGTGGACAGTAAGCAAAAAAGTACAAAGTACAAAATAAAACAGTACAATGGGCCAAAGACTGGCTGAACTACAGCTCCCACAATCTCCAGCTTTGTGCGTTTAATTTGGTATTGGGTTATAGATCTCTGAAAAACATTCAGTTCTTGGCTTGCATACAGATATTGGCTCTGTCTTTTTATACAGTAGCATCTTTTATGGTCAGTACAGTTTGAGTACATTTTAAAGAAGATTTATAGTGTATCCTATAGTGCATAGCACACTGCTAGGAATTCTGTGGCACTCTACATCTTTCTTCATCTCACACATGGACCTGTGTATGCACACATAAGTAGGTTTTATCATATTCTAAATGTGTCTGTTTATGAAATTTTGAATTTTTGCAGCTTTGTCCCTGGCATCCATGTGCATTGAGGAAACCTCACATGTGCTGGTCCACAAGTTGCCATTGTTTATATGTAAAATCACCAATGATAGTCTGTCTGTAGCCTGCTCTTACCTCATTTGTGGCTTTCCATCACTCTCTTAATACACCTCTGCAACAAGGTTTTACTGTAAAGTTTTACCATAAGCTTTGTTGATAAACAGAAGATTTACAATCATTTGGAACATGAGGTGGGTGTATGCACCCATCGGGTGTCTTGAATTCATATTTAGGTAATCCTTCACAGTCTAACAAAGAATAAGTGTGTGGCTTTTGCATCTAGAAAGGTTCCAGTGCTACCTGTACAGTGTGTAAAGTCAGCATTGTGTAGTACAGTGATCCCCAACCAGTAGCTCACGAGCAACATGTTGCTCTCCAACCCCTTGGATGTTGCTCCCAGTGGCCTCAAAGCAGGTGCTGATTTTTTAATGAATGGCTTAGAGGCAAGTTTTGGTTGTATAAAAACAGATGTCCTGCCAAACATTCTCTCCTGTAGGCTGCCAGTCCATATAGGGGCTACCAAAAAGCCAATCAGAGCTCTTATTTGACATCCCCATGGACTTTTTCATACTTGTGTTGCTCTCCAACTCTTTTTTTTAAATTTAAATGTGGCTCACGAGCAAAAAAGGTTGGGGACCCCTGGTGTAGTAGATAGTCTGTCTTCTCCTGATCTGCTGTTCTGGAATTGATATCTGGTGTGGTCTTCTGAGGTCTGCAAAATGATTAAAGTATATTAAAGAAATTTAAGATTTTACGCTGTTTATATATAAATCGTGCTTTTGAAACGGTGTTAAACACAAAATGGCTAGTGTTATCCGGTTTGTGTTCTAAACATGCAAACTGGTTATAAATAGTATTATTATTATTTTTTTTTTTTTTCTGCTTATTTGAAATACCTTGGGATTTTCAAATCTTACTTTGTCTACTCAGTTTGGGGAAGGTTCAATATTTAAATTGCATTGCATGTTTAGTAAATTGACTGTACCACAAAAGTAAGTTGCAAAATGGAATATTGGAAGACTTTCATCCCCATTTTTGCAGCCCCGGGCTGCTTTGCATTACTGCCAAACCATTGATCTTATAAATTGGGCCCCACCGTTCCCAAGGCAACGTAAGCTGCTGTACTTCCAAAGGGGCAGGATTATATAGCTGTTGGTGGTGGGGGATGGTGTGTAAAAGGAAACTCTGCATCCTGATGTTCAATGTAAAGGAAGTTGACATGTACATCTTTGTGAAAAGTGAACGTGGGCTTGCAATCAACATTTAGAATAGACTACAGCCATGGAATGCAGAGAATTTTTTTTTTTTTTTTTGTGACAATCTGAATCAAAACCATCCTCCTTGGTTAAATTATTCACTTTTTATTAAATATCTGGAAAAGTCACAAGAAGTACCATACTTTTTTTTTTTCAGCTTTGTTGTACTCAAGTTCCGCTGCAGAAAAGTACTTGAATACAAAAGAAATAAACTATTTACTCATAGTATCCTTGGCTCCATTACATCCTCCCAGTACAGACACTGCAACAGATCCAAGTATTATGCATTCTCCTGTCTCTCTATTTACTGGGTCTTCATTCCTCCCCCCTTTTTGTTTGTCTTTCAAGGGGAATACATGTGCTTGCAGTCGTTTAACCCAGATGAAAAAATGTTGCAGAGGGTGTTGTATACCTATGGCGGACCTAAAATAATAGCAATTCAGCTTGTATCAAGCTGGTAGCAGGAACCATTTTTCATTTTCTCACCAGTGCATGCTTTTTGTTTTGGGCTTTATTTTGTTAAAAACAGAAGACTTTCGTTTCCAAACATGAGCTTGTTTACTTTAAATTGTTCAGACGGTTTCACTCCTATGAAAAACTTTCTGTGCTTGAGTGTACAGTTAGAACAATGATTTCCATGTAATCCAGGCACACTTGGTCGTTTTTAATTGTGTGTTTGTATGGCAGCTTAATAAAAAAAAAAAAAAGGGGTGAACTTGGCTGGCTTTTGTCTGGCTGGCAGGCCTCTCCTTTTCTTGCTTTGAAGGGAAAGGGCCTTGTTTGTTGCTAAATATCTCTGGAGTTTTGTAATATAGAAGCCGTGTGCATGGCATCCGTGTAAATGCTATTTATGTCAATTTGCAATTTAAGGCCTAATAAAATAATTGATTAAAGCGACTAATTGTATTCTAGAAATTTTAGTGCACCATCAAGTAAGAATTAATGGACATGAGGCAAATTTTTTGCTTTTTTTAAAGGGATACAGTCATGGGGAATTTATTTTTTTTTTTTTCAGAATGCATCCGTTAATAGTGCTGCTCCAGCAGAATTCTGAAGTGAAATCCATTTCTCAAAAGAGCAAACAGATTTTGTTTATATTTAATTTTGAAATCTGAAATGAGTCTAGCCATTTTGTCAATTTCCCAGCTGCCCCAAGTCATGTGACTTGCACTCTGATAAACTTCAATCACTCTTTACTGCTGTACTGCAAGTTGGAGTGATATCACGCCCTATTATTATTAACATGTATTTCTATAGCGCCAACTTGTTGCGTAGCGCTGTACATTTTTTTCAAATAAAAAAACCCATGTCCCTCTGCTTACCAGTTTCCCTCTGTGTGCTGGCACAAGTCACGTGACCGGGCAGCTGGGAAAATTACAAAATGTCTAGCCCCATGTCAGATTTCAAAACTGAATATAAAAAAATCTTTGTTCTTTTGAGATGGATTTCAGTACAGAAGTCTGCTAGAGCAGCGCGATTAACTGATGCATTTTCCCATGACCGTATCCCTTTAATATTAAACTGGTTGGTAATTTTGGTTTCCAAATACATACAGAAAGTTAATGAACTGGCTACTCTTAATAGCAACCAGTGGTAGTTGCCTTTTTAGAGTGATCATCACAAATTTATGAAGCTCCAACATATTCTGAAGAATCAAGGCTGTCTAAATAAAGACTAATAATCCTAAACACATCCCTCTTTCATTTGACTCTCGACTATTTATGCAAGTCAGCCCAAATATGCCAATTGTAAGCACAATACCAATATGGACATTTTTTATGGAACTCCTAATGGTTGGCTATTAAAAAAAAAAAAAAAAAAAAAAA
>CM044442.1:32247329-32259855 GCA_024363595.1 Xenopus borealis | reverse complement strand
TTTTTTTTTTTTTTTTTTTTAAATATATCTGGTCTTTTGGGATTAAATTCTGCATATTTTCATTCTAAAGGTTGCTAGTTTTTTATGTAAAGACTTCAGTACATCAGTCTGCCTATAAAAGATCAGACTTGGCATTTTATTTCATCTCTCCTTTGAGAAGCCAGTCTATATTGTTAGAAAGGCACCGTGTACCATTGCATCAGTTTGATTCTATAGGACCTAAATAGCAGTCAGATCTGTGGCTGAACTGTACATCTTTTATACCACTAATCAAAGTTGACATTACAAGTATAGGTCAAACAAATGACATTTTGCCAGGTGGATGAAACTTTCTTCATTGATCTGTTTAGAAACAAAAACAATGACTGTAAATTTGAGTTGATTCAAGATATTGTGGAAATTCCGCCGATGGTAAGTCTACCTAGTATGTAGACTGTTAATATGCATTTCTGGATATATGGCCTGGATATATGGCTGTGTGGCGATGTCCACTAGGGTTGCCACCTGTCCGGTTTTGACCCGGACAGCACGGTATTTTGAAGGGCTGCCCGGGTCCATGCTTCCTGCCCGGTTTTCCAAATAAGGAAAACCGGGCGGGATTAGCTTGATTGACGCAGCGATCGGCCAATCGGCGATCGCGTCGCGTCCGCCCCATGACATCACGGGCCCGTCCACCGACGTCATGGGCCCGCCCACCGACGTCATGGGCCCGCCCACCGACGTCATGGGCCCGCCCACCGACGTCATGGGCCCGCCCACCAACGTCATGGGCCCGCCCACCGACGTCATGGGCCCGCCCACCGACGTCATGGGCCCGCCCACCGACGTCATGGGCCCGCCCACCGACGTCAGGAGACCGCCCCCCTTGTCCGGGTTCAGCCACCGCAAAAGGTGGCAACCCTAATGTCCACATAGAACTAAAATATTAATATCCAAGCCATATTTTCCCTCAACCCCTCCCCTTGTCCACAATAGGGATAGCATAAGAGGAATAAGCTCAACATATGTGTGTTCATGTGTGAAGCTATGCTTGATAACACTGTTCTCATAGTTGGGCATAGAAAAATCACTTTTAAAAGGGGTTATTCACCTTCAAACAAGTTTTCAGATAATCGCCAGAAAAAAATGACACTTTCCGATTACTTTCTATTTGACTGTATTGAAGTAAAGTAAAGTGTCATTTATCACCTTCTAAAGCAGCTCTGGGTGGGGGGATTGCCGACCCCCCCCCCCAAAACTGATCTAATTTGATACATTTAACGGATAGTTACACCTGCTTTTATGGATATTGGCCAATACAGAGTTGTTGTCTCCTGTAAAATCACAGCCTCTGTTATATTTAAGGAGAAAATGTACCCCCTTAATAGCTTTAACATTTTTTTATATAATTTTTTTGTGGGTAGGATAACTCGTTTTAGTGCACAGTATGAAAATAAGTAGTGCCAGTCTTAAAAGTGTCCGAGGATGGAGAGGGGAGGTTAGGGCAGGGAGACTATCCAGGCAATGAGTATGAAGAGCAGTGAGTGGAGATGGGGCAGAGAGGGGAAACTGGTCCTACAAAAAAACAATGTTGGGCTTTAAATGTTCGTTTTAAGGGAAACTGGGAAAACGTTTTTTTAAACGCATCAGTTAATAGTGCTGCTCCAGCAGACTTCCGCACTGAAATCCATTTCTCAAAAGAGCAAACTGATTTTTTTATATTCAGTAGGCTAGCCCTGGTCATGTGACTTGTGCCAGCACTTTAGGAGGGAACTGCTTTCTGGCAGGCTGTTTTCCTTGTCAATATAACTGAATAGTACGCAGTGGGACATGGGTTTTACTATTAAGTGCTGTTCTTAGATCTACTGGGGAGCTGCTATCTGGTTACCTTCCCATTGTTCTGTTGTTAGGCTGCTGGGTGGGGGAAAGGGAGAGGGTAATATCACTCCAACTTGAAGTACAACAGTAAAGAGTGATTGAAGTTTATCAGAGCAAAAGTCACATGACTTGAAGCAGCTGGGAAATTGACAAAATGTCTGATTTCAAAATGAAATATAAAAAAAACGGTTTGCTCTTTTGAGAAATGGATTTCAGTGCAGAATTCTTCTGGAACAGCACTATTAACTGATGCATTTTGAAAAAGATTTTTTTCCCATGACAGGATCCCTTTAAATACAGATTTATTGAAAAATAATTAATCCTTATCCTTTGCCAATATGCTTGAATGGGTATGCACAGATAAAGCTGCAAAGCAATTGTTCTAGTACAGAAATGGGATCCCTTATCCAGAAACCAGTTATCCAGAAAGCTGTCTCCCATAGACTCTTTATAATAAATGAATCCAAATGTTTGAAAATAATTTCCTTTTTCTCTGTAATAATCAACAATATCGTGTACTTGATCCCAACTCAGATCTAATTTAATACTTATTCGAAGCAAAAACAGCCTATTGGGTTTATTTAATGTTTGCATGATTTTCTAGTAGACTTAAGGCATGAAGATCCATATTACATAAAGATCTGTTATCTGGAAAACCCCAGGTCCCGCGCATTCTGGAGATCAGGTCCCGCTTATTCTAGAAGTCTTATTCGACTGGATGATTGATATTTACATTTCCCTTGCCAGCCACTTACAGGGAATTTCTCCAACATGCTGCTGTGATAACAAAAGCCCTATTTCTCGTGTGTCCTAGTTTGGGTGTGTTGCACCATTTTTTATTTATACACAGTGGTTGTTCTTTAGTTGACTCATAACTAAGAAGAGGATGTCTTCTTTTTTTTTTTTTTCCTTTAAATTTGGTTCTTTGAGGATATTGGATTTTTTCCCCTCCCACCTTTTCCGTCCCTACACCAGGGCAGCTCTTTGTTCTGTGTTTTGGAGGAGGAGGAAAGGGAATCCGACTTTAATCTTCTTTCTATTTTGAATAAAATGAGACGGGGTGGAGGGGGGTCTCCTCCTCTTCCAGCCCCTAATTTCACATTGGATGTTTTCATCATTTAGCCTATGGAATTTACAGTGCTACAGAATTCTGCCCTTCAGTGCCACCCAATGTTAAAGTCAGGAAGATGTAAAATGGGAAATCCTGACTGTGAACCTTGCTTACTGATAGGAGTTTGTCTGGAATTGTCATTAAATGTTGTAAGAAAGATGGCCATACACAGGCAGATGAAAGCTGCTGACAGATGCCAATAAGGCAGGTTTAAAAATGCATTTGGGGCGACGAATGCATTGGCCTGCTTCTCCTCTGCCCAATATTGTCTGCCTCAAGGTGAGAATATTTGTAAAAGATCTGCTCATTTGTAACCTTGCCACAACCATAATATCTTTGCATTAATAGTCAGTTTAAGCCCTGCATCCAAGTTAAATCTTAACCCAAATAATAAAGAAAACATCATTTACAGTAAAACCTCAAGGTTTTTCAGGGGACCAGGAAAAAAATGATGTAAAAACTGGGAAAATGTAAAATCGGGGAAAGGTGTTAAAGTAACTTTTTTTTTTTTTTTTTTTTTTTTTTTTTTTTTTTTTTTCTAGTTCTGAAAGGATTTAAAGGAACAGTAACTCCAAAAAATTAAAGTGTCTTAAAGTAAAGTGCTGCCCTGCACTGTTATAACTGATCGGTTTTCTTCAGAAACACTACTATAGTTCATGTAAACAAGCTGCTAAGTAGCAATGGCAGAAATTGATAAAACGGCTATATGGCACAGGTTAATTAATGGATAACAGATAACATTATGTTCTACAGAGCTTATCTGCTGTGTAACTTGAACCTTTTCTCTTTTTGACTAGTTTCCCCCATGGCTAAACAGCTTATTTATATAAACAATAATAGTGCTTCTGAAGGAAATGCTGCAGTTTTACTAGTGCAGGGCAACTCTGCATTATATTTTTATTACTTTAAAACAATTAAATGATGTTACTGGTCCTTTAGGGTAGGGACAGACAGGGAGAAGTTAATTCGGGGAGACTGTCGCCAGCTAAAAAACGCCAGGCGACAGAATCTCCCCGAATCTCCCTGTCTGTCCCCAGCCTTAAGCACAGGAGTCAGTTTTACTTTGAGATATAATATTTACTGTGTTAATAACAAGGGTTAATCATTGCAGTGTTAATGTTACACTATGGGGGCATGTGCAAGGCCTCTCTGTCCGTCACATACACAACCTAAAGCAATAAGTGACTGGTGCAGGACTGTATAAGGGACAGACTAATTGGAAATTACAGATAGAACCATGGTAAAATATACATCTGGTTAGTATTTTAAACCTCTCTATTTCACAAATAACATACATGGAGGGGATGTACAGTGCTTTGCCCTCAAGGAGCGCTATATAAATAAAAATATACATACATTTTTTTTGGATACATCAGGACAAAATTGTGTTGTCAAATCCTGGGAAATCGGTGGGACCACAAATATAAAATTCAAATGTGGGAAAACTTAAAATCAGAGGACTTAAAGGAGTACTATCATGAAATATAAACCATACCATTTTTTTCACAGATGTATAAGATTAATTGGTACAATAAAATCTATACCCAACTGCCTCAAATTTGTGCTATAAACACACTTATCACTCATTTCTAACAGCTCTCCAGATCAAGAATTTTCAGATTCTGAAAGTAGGCGTGTCCATTCAGTTCAGCAGCATTGACTTTGCTTCGCCCATGTTCCTTGAGTCATATTTCCCCCCTCTCATCCTCCAGTTACATCATATCTGTGTGCAACACATCTCTGCAGACAGGCAAGCAGTACAGATAGGGTTGCCACCTGGCCAGTATTTTTGATTGTTGATCCCAATGTTATTAATAGGAAAAAAAGATAAATCTATATAGGAAGGCCGGTATTTTTTTCAAGAAAAGGTGGCAACCCTAAGTACAGAGGAGCTACATTTATTCCTCTGGCTTGGTTGACTAAGAACTGGAAAATAACTTTTCAAACTTGATTGTAGAGGATCATTGCTTCTTATTGCTCCAGTATTGTTCATGTCTGTAAAACCCTGTACTTTTCACACCTGAGTCCCAGACTGCATTGTTCACCTGATCAAACCACAGACAAGCTGCTGGAGTATATATGTACATAATTTATATACACACACATATATATATCCATTATGTACATAAGTGTCCTACACTGCCTATGTGCTATACTTTATGCTTTATGGCTGAGATCCTAGATTAAGTTTATAACACATTATTTCACATTGGTACAGCTCCTCTCTGATACTCGGTAAAAGAAGCATCCCTGCCCTGCTTTATAGCTGAGATTATAGCTATTATTGTATTTCCTCTCTGATCCCCATTATAACCAACCAGTGGCGTAACTACCAGGGGAGCAGGGGGCCAATTGCACCAGGGCCCGCTCCCTCTCGGGGCCCACTGGAGTGGCTAGGAGAACTCCAACTCATAGGGGGGCCTGGGTGCCAATCCTGCACCAGGGCCCACCAGCGAGTAGTTACGCCACTGTAACCAACTGTGGAGGGTTATTCATACTAATGAAATGAATGTCACATTCAAACTACAATTCCCATAATTCATTGCAAATGGCAGGCTTCTGATGGAGGGCGTGTCTTTATGACATCAACTTGGTGGAGGGGGGGCATCAGTGTGATTGGTTCCTCCAGGGAAATGCAGATTTGAAATCATGTCAGGGGAGTGGACTTTGTCAGGAAGGAGGAACATACTGGGAGCTGTTTGTGATGACACTTTGTCCCAGACTATGCTGCTTTTGGGTTTGGCTGTGTGGGATTAGTAAAAGCAGTAGTTGAGGATGCAGAGGTGATATAAGGCTATTTTTTCATTAAGTAATAGATTTAACGCTGAAAAAACACTGTAGTATTTTTTACTGTTAACTTTACTGTGTATAACTTAAAAGATAGAGAACACTATATTTCATGACAGTTCTCCTTTAAAATCAAGGTTTTACTGTAATTCTTGCTAAAGCAAGCACAAATCCAGTATCATTATATTGCTAAGATTTAAAAAAAAGTTTTGAAACATAGTTGCCACCAAAACATTAAATGCCGTTCAACTATTCATCTGAGACTAAATGGATGACCCTTATTTATAGTGCTTTTTCTCTTTTTTAATAACACACTTCCGTGTTGTAACAGGATCTCTGCAACACTAGAAGAAATAATGTGTAGAGATAATTCTGACTGGCAATTAGATCATGCCTCCATAGAAATCACTGCAGCCAGCTTAAGCATTAGAGCTGCTTTGTGACTAGCCCTGCTGCATGAGTTATTGCACTGTTTTTAGGCCTCTAGATTTTCTTACAGCCCTTAGA
Source organism: Xenopus borealis (assembly GCA_024363595.1). NCBI lineage: Eukaryota > Metazoa > Chordata > Amphibia > Anura > Pipidae > Xenopus > Xenopus borealis. The sequence goes on along the minus strand of CM044442.1, from coordinate 32,253,593 downwards.
GCTCAAACACTGACCATTTGAATTAAAAGGTATGTGTGACTGATAAGCCTGCAGCAACTTGAACTTATTATTAAGTATCCCTGGGTTTTCAAATAATTATGGAACATTAGGAGATATGGTTTGCTTCATATACTACTACTTTGGAGGCATGCATCTTCAGTTCTGTACTGCTGGGCTGCTAAAATAAGATGAAAACATATAGCATTTCTAATTGTCTTGTTTTAATTTTACTTTAGAGGTGAAGGAAATATACCAAAGCAGTTTATTGCCAATAAATTAGCCACAATAGTGCAAGCTGTAACACTATATTCTGCAGAATGCTTTACCATACCTGAGTAAACCGCTCTAGAAGCTCTTTGTTTAGCATACCAGCTGCCATATTAGCTTTGTGTTACATCACTTCCTGCCTGAGTCTCTTCCTGCTCACTCATGGCTCTGGGCTCAGATTACAGCAGGTGAAGGGGGGGGGGAGAGATTAGCAAACTGAGCATGCTCAAATCCTAGCCCAGGAGGTTTATGCTGAAACAGGAAGTCTGTTAAAGGGATGGTTCACCTTTAAAGTAACTTTTAGTATCTTGCAGAATGGCCACTTGTAGTTATTTGCCTTTTTCTTCTCACTCTTTGCAGCTTTCAAATGGGCATCACTGACCCCTTATAAAAAATAAACAAATGCTCTGTATCACTACAAATGTATTCTTAATGCTATGTGGGATTTCCCATCTTTCAGACCCTTTCCTATTCATATTCTAGTCTCTTATTCAAATCAATGCATGGTTGCTAGGGAAATTTCCACCCTAGCAACCTGAATACTTGAAATGCAAATTGAAGAGTTGCGGAATAAAAATCTTAAGTAAAAAAAAAAAACCTCAAATAATGAAAACATGAAAGCCACTTGCAAATTGTCTCAGAATTCCCCTCTCTGCATTATACTAAAAATGATATCCAAGGTGAACAACCCATGTAAATTTTAAAGAATCCCATGTATACTCGATAGAAGGAATAATATGCTGTTTCTTTTGACAAAAAGACTCTGAGCAGCATTACCTTTCTTAAGCTATACGGTGCAACATTAATTTTAAAAACAAATCGAATGTTTTAACTTTCTTTTGTTTTTGTTCTAGGTACTGGACAGCCTATTGGCACAGTATGGGACAGTGGAAAACTGTGAGCAAGGTACAGCACGCATACAATAGTTAAATTCTCATCCCAACCATTTGGAATCTCTTGTCTGTACAGTCATGTATTGTTTTTCTTCACACTTCTAGTAAACACTGATTCAGAAACTGCAGTAGTGAATGTAACATATGCCAACAAGGAGCACGCTAGACAGTAAGTTGAACTTGTTTTTTTTTTTTTTTGTCTACCTTGTATGCATGAAAGACTACATAAGCTGTTTTTAGAAGCTGTACAATGATATCATTGTACTACAGGTTAAGTATGCATATTGGCATGGATTGTAGGCTCACCACCTTGAGTGCAACGGCTTTGTTATGCAGGGCATCCTGATGTGGATCAAATCTGTTTGGCATCGGTGTGAAACTCCTTAACTTTATTTTTGCTGCAGATTTCACATGGAGACTGGGATGTCCTTAACGTTTTCATTAAAGGGAAAATGTCATGGGAAAACATGTCAAATCGCATCATGCACTGAAATCCATTTCTCAAAAGAGCAAACAGATTTTTTTATATTCGGTTTTGAAATCTGACATAGGGCTAGACATTTTGTCAGTTTCCCAGCTGCCCCTGGTCATGTGACTTGTGCCAGCACGTTTTCAGCAAGCATCAAAAAGCCTTTTTCAGATTTAGATGAATATTGGATCTTTCAAAAAGTATTTGGTTGACTCCCAAACAGTTTTTGCTTAATCTGGGAAAAGACCAATCCCTGCATACAATGTCATTAAGAATGTTTGCAATTTTCTTCAACACATAACCATAAATAATGCAATTTAAGTTTCAAAATTGTTTAGGTCAGGCATGTGGATTCGACCAAATCCTGCTGAAAAAGGCTCTGCTGCGGCTGAATCAAATCAAGAATTCCATGCATCCCCAGTTAAATTACCCCATGCTGACTAAAATGAAGACTAATCGCAATGCAGTCGGTTAAGTCACATAGTAGGCTGTATCCTAGGTTCAATGAAAACTTTTCCTAAGTGACAGATCATAAGAGGTGTATGGGGGTCTTTCTCTGCGCCAGACTGATTTTATCTAATCAATGTTTATGAATAAGATACAGTACAACAGCACAGACCAAGACTGGCAAATACCAGAGGGGATGTTATAAGATGCCATAGACCAGTGGTCCCCAACCAGTGACTCGTAAGCAACATTTTTTTTCTCAACATCCTCATGAATGTTGCTCCCAGTGGCTGCAAAGTTGGTCCTAATTCCTGACTTGGGAGCAGTGGCATAACTACAGAGGACACAGCACTGGGGGCCAGGAAGTATAGGGACTCCACAGGGTCCTAATCCTGTGCTGAATTATAATTTTAATAAAATATTGGTAATACAGGTCAATCTCTAGAAATATGGGGGACCTAAAAAATTATTTGCTTTGGGTCCCAGTAATTTCTAGTTACGCCACTGCTTTGGAGCAGGTTTTGGTTGCACAAACACCAGATGCACTGCCAAATAGCCTCCTGTAGGATGCCAGCCCACACAGGGGCTACCAATAGTCAATCACAGCCCATAACTGGCACCCCCAGGAACTTTTTGCATGTTTATGTTGAATGTAAAAAGTACTGTAAGTGCACAAAAGTCCATTTCCAACCCCAGTCTGTGCCTGCAAAAACATAGTACTTTATGGCGGTGTAAACCTTGCAACTTGGCAAGACTGACACCAGCGTGCTTTATTCTTCAGCACCAATGATTACGAGTATGCAATATACAAATATTTGCCCACAGTACTTCAACCAAATATGGAGGTAGTGGAAACTTGTTTTGTAGCAGTGTTGTGGAAATTCCTCCAGAAATGCTGAAGTTTGTGTTCTTCTCCAGACCGTTTGCCGCGCCTACTATGTTATAAAAATTCTCTTTAAAAAGCTGCTCTGCTTTGTTTGTGATCGGCTGCCACCTTGTGGTTACTGTTTGCAACCTCCTGGATGCTTACATACTGGACTTGAGTGTGTGTAATCAAGGATACCACCATATTATAATTATGCAGTACTAGAAGTGCAAGAAGTGCAATGCATAGTGTCACTGATACCATCCTTTAAACAAATCATGCTAACCCTCTGTATAAACAAACCCCTCCATTCTCACATCTGCAGCCTGTTAGGTTTGCCAATATGGAACAGCTTGTGATACAGAGGGGTATGCCGACCCTTTATATTCCTACAGGTCTCTGGTTAGCCTGGAATGATGTGTAAAAGCCAAAGCAACAGCTGCATTTTCATTATTTTAAAAATACAAATTAATCTTCAGTTTACGCAAATTGTGGTTCTTCCATCTAGTATGCATATGTTCTATAATATGCAGCATAAATTGTGTATGCATTGTAGCATCTGTACCAGGTATTCAACTGTATTAGTAACTTATTTTTTTAAATATGCACAGGGTATAATAAGTCAATGTAACTTTTTTTTTCTCTTTTCCAAAAAAAAAAACAAACAAAACAGGGGACTCGAAAAATTAAACGGCTATCAGCTTGAAAACTATAGCCTGAAAGTGACGTATATACCTGACGAAATGGCAACACCGCAATCGCCATCCCAGCAGCTTCAGCAGCAGCCGCAGCAGCAACACCCTCAAGGGAGGCGTGGGTTTGGGCAAAGGGGACCTGCCAGGCAGGGGTCCCCTGGTGCTGCTGCAAGACCTAAGCCTCAGTCAGAGGTTCCGCTGAGGATGCTGGTGCCCACACAGTTTGTTGGGGCGATCATTGGAAAAGAGGGTGCCACCATCAGGAACATCACTAAACAGACCCAGTCAAAGTATGGGTTTTCTGGTTCTTTATTTTAAGTATTGTGCATGTGTGTGTAAGTTATGTTTTAAACTATGATGAAGCTATGTTAAAGGACCAGTAAAACATCAAAAAATCTAATTGTTTTAAAGTAATAAAAACATAATGCAGTGTTGCCCTGCACTGGTAAAACTGCAGTGTTTGCTTCAGAAGCACTACTATTGTTTATATAAATAAGCTGTTGTGAAGCCATTGGGGCAACTAATCAAAGGAGAAAAGCCTCAAGTTACACAGCAGATAAGCTCTGTAGAACATAATGTTATCTGTAATCCATTACTTATCCTGTGCCATATAGCCGTTTTTCAATTTCCGCCATTGCTACTTAGCTTGTTTATATGAACTATAGTAGTGTTTCGGAAGCAAACAGATCCGTTTTAACAGCGCAGAGCAACAATACATGATATTTTCTTTACTTTAAAACACTTTAGTTTTTTGCTGTTACTGTTCCTTTAAAGAAAATAAAAAAAATAGTGCCAGTGACAATTTAAATGTCTAGTGGGAATATTAAAGGAGTTGTTCACCTTTTTAGTTAACTTATAGTAGACTGTGATATTCCAAGGCAATTTTTATTTGTGTGGCTTTTGAGTAGTTTGCAATTACATCAATCTATTTGCTGGAGTCCAAATGAATAGAAGAAATTAGAAAAATTAGTAATTTAAAAAAAAAAAAAGTGAGAAATGGCGCTACAGGTATTTGATCCATTATCCAGAAAGTTCCGAATTACAGAAAGGCATTTCCCATAAACTACAGTAATACACATTTTAAAAAAATGAATTCCCTTTTTCTCTGTAATATAACCGTAGCTTGTACTTGATCCAAACTAAAGGTGGCCATACAGGGGCCGATAAAAGCTGCCGACTCTGCAGTTTATTGGCCCTTCCCCGATCGATATCTGGCAAAAAATCGGGCAGATGTCTGTCGGACAGGACTATAAATCCCGTCCGACTGCAGCCACATCGGTTAGTTGATGCGGTCCCGTGATCGGACTGCCTGTATCTCCTACCTCTGATCCGATCGCTGGTCCCTAGGGCCCACAATTGGATCAGCCAATATCGCCCATCTCAAAGTGGCTATATCTGAGATCTTTCGGTGTATGGCCACTATAAGATACAATTAATCCAAACTGGAAGCCAGTCCAGCTTTTTTATTTGTTTACATGATTTTCTAGTAGACTTAAAAAATGAAGATCCAGATTATGGGAAGATCTGTTATCTAGAAACTCCCCAGGTCCTGAGCATTCTGGATAACAAGTCCCATATTGTACTAGTGAAAAACGTTTTGAGCGGTGTTCTGATAAAGCAGGAATCAATATGGCCTTTAAGCATTTACAGATACAAATCATCTTGTATTTAACCTGGCTGTTCTCCTTGCAGAATAGATATTCACCGTAAAGAGAATGCTGGTGCTGCAGAGAAACCGATTACGATTCATTCAACCCCTGAAGGCTGTTCAGCTGCATGCAAGATCATTATGGAGATCATGCAGAAGGAAGCTCAGGATACCAAGTTGTAAGTTAAATGATCTCTGGTGACTTTAAACAAGCAATTGATTTTATCCACTATATTGTGGGGGGAAGAAAAAAGGGCATTTTAAAAAGATTTTTTTATATTGTACCCACATAACTTTCATGTGTATCAATGTGTGTGAATTTGTAAAGAGCTGCTATAGACTGGTGTGTGTTTTTTTTTTTTTTTTGTTTGTTTTTAATTACTATTTCAGCACTGAAGAAATCCCCTTAAAAATATTAGCACATAACAATTTTGTTGGCCGTCTTATTGGGAAAGAAGGAAAGAACCTTAAGAAAATAGAGCAAGATACAGATACTAAAATCACAATATCTCCGTAAGTAATATGATACATCTGTGCTGCTATAACCTTTTTGTTCTAATGTGTGTCAGATCCTTAACCGCTCCACTCCCTCTGCATTTTATTCTTTGTGGTCTCAGACTACAGGACTTGACACTGTACAATCCTGAACGGACCATTACAGTAAAAGGCAGCATTGAGACATGTGCCAAGGCCGAGGAAGAAATCATGAAAAAAATTAGGGAGTCCTATGAAAATGATATTGCTGCTATGAATGTAAGTGATTGTTCTGCACATTCTGGGAGGGTGGTATGGGGGAAATGTATTCCTATAACATTGTACAGAGTTTAGCATAAAGCTGGAACGGAAATGATCACATCTGAATGGAATGATGCTTTATAATTCCTATGGCTCCCTAGCACATTCCGCCTAAATGTATAAGTGCACTTTTAACCCATACAGCTGCAAATCGTAGGTTCAACTCAAGTATGCGTGTGTGTGTA
>CM044442.1:32207667-32231169 GCA_024363595.1 Xenopus borealis | reverse complement strand
AGTGCAGGTCCAAAACGCCCGTGTGTACCGGCCCTTATGCTGATTATACCCAACTTCTGACCTCTCTGCTCCTGTCCTTTCCCAATGTATAAACTGCTTTTCTGCCGTCTCCTCCTGGATTTCTCATCACGATCTGAATCTGAATATTTCTGAAACAGAACTCATTATATTTCCTCCAAGATCTTCCCCTGTCCCTCAGATCTCCCTTGCTCACACTTAATAACATCACCTTTCATTCGACCATACACAGAAATGCTGCCTAGGAATCATCTCACTTAAACATTCATGTCTTTTTTACCAAACACTTGCCAAATCTTGTCTTATTCAGTGGTGCAGTCCAAAAAAACAATGTTTTCTTCAGCACACCACTTACTATTTCAGGGTGCATCCTGAGGAAGCTTGTGTGTGAATTCCGCTGGAATAAAATGTTATAAAGGCAAAGCCTGAGGATGGTGTGCTTCATATCCTATTATTCAATTATTCAGTGGTGCAACATTGCCCAAAAACAACCATATCTCAGCTCAAATACAACCACATCAGGGATATGATTTGCATTCAATATTATGGTGATTTGGTCATAAATTGGGTTATTATTTATGTTTTATTTTTACATAGTTATGAAGATAGTTCCTTAAAGTGATACTGACACCTTCCTATAAAATTAGGAACATGTTGGTACCAGTGAAGAGACATTGCACAAAAAATAGCAGCTGAAAGCTTCCCAAAGCTGCTCCCAGCACCAGGCAACAAATCTCCCCCAATCTTCCCGTGTAGATCAGCCCTAATGGATACATTTCTTATCTTTGTCCCTGCTGAGCAGAATCTCTGGGTTTCATTACAGGCAGCTGTTAGAATTGATACAATAGTTGCTAATACTCCAGAGATGTTGCTGTGAAATGTATCAACTAAATGTTGCAAAATTGTAACAGTTTAGAATCTGCACCTGAATTACTGAGCTGCCAGACTCAAACACCAGAGACACCAACATTCAACTTTAAACTTAGATTTTGGAAAAACAGTAAAAAACAAAATAATGCAAAGATATTGAAAAAAAAAATCTTTATGTCTGGAACAATCTGAAAACAACTGAACTGAAAAAAAGTCTTTGGAATGTGAACAACCCCTTTCAATAATAAAATAATTAAATATATTCTTAAAAAATAAAAAAATTTCTTAAGAACCTGGATGTGGATTTACAACCATCATCAAAAAAAATACACCGAATGGGGCAAAAAGACTACATGTAACATAACTCAGGGAAGGTGGTTGGTTCAACATCTATGTCACATGTAATTCACGTTCAATGCTACTGAGACAAGTGGGCCCAGAAACCATGTCTCCAGTAGGTACGCTGGGATTGGCCAATGGCAATCTTTGATCCCCTTAGTAATTCTCTATTATACCATATGTGTTTTTCTTCTAGAAACATGATGCTTTAACATCTACCTGTTCCTTACAGGAAAATGGTGTCAATGCAGATACCATGAGGATTGTATTTGTTAGAGTTATATAGCAACGGAGACCATACCAAAATCTATGCACATCCGCTCATCTGTGTCCTCTCCTTCTATCTGAACATGTTGCTCATCCAACCTTTTCAGATATTTATACTATGTTACACAAAGAACAAAACTCAGTTAAAGGGGTGGTTCACCTTCAGGTTAACTTTTAGTATGTTATAGAATGACCAATTCTAAGCAACCTTTCAATTGGTGTTCATTATTTATTTTTTATAGTTTATAAATTATTTGTCTTCTTCTCCTGAATCGTTCTAGCTTTCAAAAGGGGGTCACTGACACCCTCAAAACAGAAATCCTCTCTGAAGCTACACATTTATTGTTATTGCTACTTTTTATTATTCGTCTTTATTTCCTGACCCTATCCTATTAATATTCCATATTCTCATTCAAATCAATGCATGGTTGCTAGGGTAAAGTGGACCCTAGCAACCAGATTGCTGACACTGCAAACTGGAAAGCTGCTAAATAAAAAGCTAAATAACTCAAAAACCACAAATAATAAAAAATGAAAACCAATTACAAATTGTCTCGTAATACCAATCTCTACATCATACTAAAAGTCAACTCAAAGGTGAACAACCCCTTTAATAAAGTTAAATGTATTTGCAAGAATTCAAGTTGATCCAGTGTTGTGGCACAAACATATTTCTGAGCACTAGATACTGTATGTTCAACTATCAACATATGTAACATATGTATATATGTACATTACAGGAGAAGGAAATCAATAGTTTAGCCACAAGCTATTACACTATATTTATTCTGTTGAATGCTTTACAATATCCGAGTAAACAGCTCTAGAAACTCTGTTTGTTTAGGATAGCAGCTGCCATATTAGCTTAGTGTGACATCACTCCTGTCTGAGTCTCTCCCTGCTTGCTCATATCTCCAGGCTCAGATTACAGCAAGGAGGGGAGGAAGGAAAGAGGAGCAAACTGAGCATGCTCAAGGCCAAGCCTAAAACTAGCAGTTTGATGATGATGCTAGGACACTGAGGCCAGACAGAAATGTGTACATTGTATGCATGATTGAGGAACCCAGCTCAGAAATAGGAGGGGAGAATCATGCTGGTGCTAAAGAAAAGCTGAAATGATACCCAGAATCATTCAAATGTAGTTACTTTTTATTACTCTTTCTATTCAGGTCCTCTCCTATTCATATTCCAGTTTCTTATTCAAATCAGTGCATGGTTGCTAGGATAAATTGCTGAAACCGAGAGAGCCAGATAGCTGCTGTATAAAAAATAAAAACTAATTGCAAATGATCTCAAAATATGACTCTCTATGACGTCATACCAAAATTTTAATTAAAGGTGAACAACCTCTTTTCTGCCAGCCACACACACAAATTCCGAGTAGTGACTGCTAATCAATTCTCTGCCCATGCTGTACAGACCAATTGCTTATAATGGGTCTGGAATCCAACCTGCAACCCTGAGCTTGAACAGCTACAAGTGGGATTGTCATGTCTGGTTTTGAACCTCACAATCTGGTTTTTACAGAAGTGGCTGTTTACACTAATTACATGGTCTTACTCTTTTAGCAACATAAAATGTTTATCTGCAGGGACCAGCTCAGTCATTGAAGGGGTACTTCACCTTTAACGTTTTATATTATGAACACCATGCTTTTCTGGAACATTTTACAATCAGCCTTTATTTTCAGGGGTTTTGTTAAAAAAAAAAACTACTTCCCATGGTATGAAGCCACATGTTGGCCTCAACGCTTTATATTAACATGTATCGCTTTACAAATATTTTGCCAGCTGCATTTCGATCTACAACTATGTTTGGTGCATAACATTCCGGAAAAAGGAGAAAAACGCATGGTAGGCTTATATTCCTTTTTATGCAAACAATGTACTTCCTTTCGTTTTAAAGAAACAGTAACACCAAAAAAATGTTCTTTTAGGTAATTATAATATAATGTATGGTTGCTCTGCACTGGTAAAACTGAGGAATGCTTCAGAAAGACTACTGTATTTATATAAATCTGCTGCTGTGTAGCCATTGGGGCAGTCATTCTATTTGAAAAAAGGCACAGGATCAAGTACGTAGCAAACATTTTGTAGAATCCTGTTGTATTCACAGGGTGTACTGTATGTTATCCGCTATATAACCTGAGCCTTTTCTACTTTTTCAGCTTGAATGGCTGCCCCATGGCTACTCCGCAGCTTGTTTATGTAAACTATAATAGTGTTTCTGAAGCAAACAACATTAATTTGTTGGTGTTACTGTTCCTTTATAACTTTAGGGTCATTAATGTAGGAAGAACTCAGTTACCAACATTTTTTTTAAGGCTGTGGTCACTAGAGTTGCCACCTTTTCTTAAAAAAGATACCGGCCTTCCTATATTTTTACACATTTCCCCTATTAATTACATTGGGATCAAATGGAATTTTTACCGGCCAGGCCAGTAAAATACCGGGCAGGTGGCAACCCTAGTGGTCACCAGACTGACGGCTCCAGCAGTTTTCAGCCTGTGTGTTTTTTGAATAGGGCAGAATTGAATCTGATCAGCCTGTGTGTGCACAAATGCAGCTAAACTGAAGCGGAGGTCAGCTGGAGATGCCTCCTTTTGTGTATTTGGACTGACCTCCACTTCATCTTCACTGCATTTGTGCACACAGGCTGATCAGTTTCAAATCAGTGGAACAGATGTGCTTTTCTCAGACTGCAAAAATATGCAGAGTAGCTTAGCCCTTTAGCTGGTGTGCCAGGCCATAGCCTAAAGATCCCCATACACTGACCGATAAAAGCTGCTGACAGACCCGAGTCGGTAGCTTATTGGCTTATTTGGTACCTGCCAACGGGCTTACCCGATCGATAACTGGCAGAAAGTCAGACAGATGTCGATCAGGCAGGGTTAAATATGCCATTGGATATTGCCTTTGTTTGTTGCTGCAGTCCTGCAATCTGACTGGCCGTATAGCTTCCGTTATGATCCAATCATACGGCCCACGATCTGATCAACCCAATGTGGGCATATCAGGGAGAGATCCACTGTGGATCTCTATGTGTATCGACACCTTAAAGGAACAGTGACACCAAAAAATTTATGTTTTAAAGTAAAGAAAATATCAAGTAGTGTTGCCCTGCACTGGTAAAACTGATCTGTTTGCTTCAGAAACATTACTATAGTTCATATAAACAAGCTGCTAAGTAGCAATGGTGGAAATTGAAAAACGGTTATATGGCACAGGATAAGTAATGGATAAAAGATAACATTAGGTTCTACAGAGCTTATCTGCTATCTGCTGTGTAACTTGAGCCTTTTCTCCTTTGAATGGCTGCCCCCATGGCTACACTGCAGCTTATTTATATAAACAATGGTAGTGCTTCTGAAGCAAACACTGCAGTTTTACCAGTGCAGGGCAACACTACATTATATTTTTATTACTTTAAAACTATTTCATTTTTTTTATGTTACTGGTCCTTTAAGGGTCATAAGATTAAAGGAGAACTAAACCCCAAAAGTGAATATGGCAAGAAACTGCATATTTTATATATTGAACCAGCCTACAGATTCCGCAATGATCCAGACCTTCTACATTTACACAGACGTTTCCCCATTTTCGATTATGTTATTCATACCACGCACATGCTCAGTTTACTTTGAACAGCTGTTGAGAAACTAAGCTTAGGGATCGTTACAAACATCAAGCAGAAAGGGAGGTTTGGCAGTCATAAGCGGATGCCATAGGGCTGATTAAATTCTTATTTTAATTGGACTGGTTTCTGAGCTGCAGTGTACCAATAATTTAATAATCAACCTTATATTGTGACATTTGTAATCTATATATTGATTATATTGTGTGTCTGTCCCTAAGCTCAGCAAGTGACAGCAGCACAGAATATGTAAATCAGCAGAAAAGAACATGGGGAGCTACTGGGGCATCTTCAGAGACATAGATCTTCACAGCTAAAGGGCTGTGGCTAGGGACGCTTTAATAATGCAAGTAAAGGGGCATCTGCCCAGGGCCTTGCCAACATGGGAGCCCTAGGCAACCCTGCCCAGCAGTCAACCCCCCACCTGCGACTTAAATAGAGTGGGTGGGGTGAGACAGGAGGGAGACTGATTGAGGGGACGCACACAGGGAGGGAGGAACACAGAAGGAGGGGGGGACGCATACAGGGAGGAAGCACAGGAAGGGGAAGCGGGACTGGTTTCAAAAATGCCCACTAGTTGACTCTTTGCCCAGGGCCCACCAAGGCCTTAAAATGGTCCTGGCTGTCTTGGGCTGGTACAGAAACCCAAAACAATGTGCAGCATTTCTGCCCCACATCTTTAGTTAAGCGTTTTGGTTTTCCTTTGGACTGTCCTGTTCAAAACCACCAGCCTGGGCTTCACAGCTCTGAAATGAAGGACCCAGTGCATCTAGGGTTGCCACCTGGCCGGTATTTTTGATGGTTGATCCCACTGTTATTAATGGGCAATTATTTTAAAGGCAATTTTAAAGGCAAACTATGACCAAGAGTACAATAAATTAAATGTAAAGGCAATCATTTATTGTACAGCAGTCAAGTGTAAAAACTAACATTGCACAGTGCAGAGGACTTCCATAACAATCAACACATCACTAAATAGGATGTGCTGACAATTTAACATCAAACGAGGTTTCACGTATAGGCAGATAAATATTAAGGCGGACTGTTAAATAATTCACCCAAGTAAACAAGTGCAGTGACAGAGTTGGCATGTTGGGGGTGCAAGTAACAGTTTGTGTATGCAATAATTTAATTAACCACACAATTGCTAATTAAAGAATTACTCATTAAAACATAATTCCACTTGTTTTAAGGAAGCACCAGTTAGGGATGTCATTAAGACCCTATTAAGTTTTACAGTAACAGTTTGGAACCGTAACTTATGGAAAGAAACTAAATGATCCCTTGCTTGGTTTTCAGAAGTGGGTCCTGCTCATTGTTTCCTGAAAATAGAGCAGATTTGACTTGGCTGAAATATACACTTAGCCCGTGATTATCGCTGGCTGCTGCATGGTCAATGGGTCTGTATCCCTTGTATTTTCTGTAAGAAAAAAAACAAAGTTAATCAATAATATTTGTTTGTGCTACAGGTGGCAGTTTAAAGGTAGACTACGTCTGAGAAAAACCTTTAAACTGGCATTGCAACAGCAGATCTAGGCACACTGAGGGGTTACTGGGACAAGCAAGCTTTAGGCCAGTGGCACATGTAAAGTTTTTTTCACAGTTTATTTCAGCCTTGGGAGAAAACACCATTCACTTCTCCATGTGGTCTACCACAAACATGACTATAGACACTGGTCATTACTCAGCATGTAAATAGCTGGTGACAGTTTAATGGAGCATTTGTCCATCAGATGCAACAAATTGGCAAATACTGCATATGCCTTAGGTCAGTAATCCCCAACCAGTCGCTCACTAGCAACATGTGTTGCTCATCAAAAACCATGGACGTTGCTCCCAGTGGCTTCAAAGCAGTTGCTTATTTGTATATGCAGCTTTGGCTGCATAAAAACCAGGTGTACTACCCAACTGAGCATGGCCACCATCAGGGAGGCACAGTTGTACTGGTCCTAAAGGGGGGCCCAGCTATGCTGCACTTTCCAAATTAGCGGTGCCCCTCTTAGAGTGCAAGCTGAACATAAAACACAGAAGACCCAAGACCAGGAATAGAGCCAAAGCTGCAAAAAGACCCAAAGAAACTGAATAAGCTGCCTTCACAGAGGACAAGGAAAGTTCTACTGATCACCAATGTGTTTGGTTTTTTTTTTTTTTTATTATTTTATTAAACCCCTGGTCATTTTTTTTTTTTTTTTTAGTATTCTATGGGGCACCTGACCAACTTTTTTTTCTTTTTTACTTTTAGGGAGGCACTGGCCACCAATAGTGATTTTTTTTAATTTTTTTTATAGGGGCCATGACCAAACCCATTGGTGAACCTGACCACCAATAGGTTTTTAGCACCCATGTTTGTGTGGCTTTTATGGTTGTGTGGGATCTAGGGTGGGCCTATGGTGGTGGGCAGGCCCCATATTTGTCCTATGCAGTCCTGTGGCAGCCCTGTAAATGAGGCTTTAGGCGCTATAACCAAGTTAACGTTTGGCCTTTAATGGTCATGCTTTTAGAGGGCTTAGATTCACTTAATCTGAATGCTGGTAAGAATCCTGGCTCGAATATGTTAAGTGAAGGACATTGAAGAGCATAGCATATATTTATGGTGCCTATTCATGCACACAGATTAAGTTTTGGGGCCAACACATGCAAGTAGTATGCTAAGATATATTGTTCACTTACTTGATCAGAATGGCACTGACCACAGCTGCAACTATGACCACAAATCCCAGAGGAATCAAAACAGCTGCCACTGTCTTTTGCTTTGCAGATCCTAAGGAAATAGCAGGAAGAAAACACACTGACTAAGGACTTGTGGCTTATACCAAGTTTCTGAAAGACACTTTTTTTATACAACCCACTAATGTTGAACAACAAGTCAAATGCTAAACCATTAACACTTACCTCCACTTACAGACACCAGAGTACTTGCAAGAGCAAGACTTGCATCGTTACTTAGGGTAATGTTTACACAGTAGGTCCCTGGTTCTTCAAAGGCTCTCCTTAGGGTTAGCGAGCACTGGTCAGCAGCAGGGACCTCTTCACAAACCATATTCTGCGGAACCATGCATGTGGAGTCGGAAATGAGTGTGCAAACATCCTTAGGCAAACTTGATGGGTGAAAAAAGGAGTTCTATTAGTGAAAAAAATTATCTACACGCAATAAAGTAGGTAAGCAAGATAGCCATCATGCCATTGGTCACATCTTACCTTCCTTGGCAGGTGACAACAAAGTCAATCAAAGCATTTTCCATTGGAGATGCAAGCATCTGGACATTTGTCATTTCAATAATATTTACCTCTAGAATGCCATCTTTAAAAGAAAAAAAAAAATGAACACTTTGAATTAATGTCTTTAGTGATGCATCGAATCCAGGATATGGTTGGGGAGTCTGCCCTTTTCAGCTGAATCCTTGTGTCTGGCCGAACAGAGTCCTAATTTGTATATGTTAAATTTGGTGGCGGAGAGTAGGGATGGCGCGAACTGTTCGCCGGCGAACATCGGGTGTTCGCGCTCGCCGGAAGTTCGCGAACGTCGCGCGACGTTCGCCAATTTGGGTTCGCCTTAGTTGGCGCTTTTATTTTGCCATTTCTCCCCCAGACCAGCAGATACATGGCAGCCAATCAGTAAGCTCTCCCTCCTGGACCACCCCCACACCCCCTGGACCACTCCCCTTCCCTATAAAAAACCGAAGCCCTGCAGCGTTTCTTCACTCTGCCTGTGTGTGCTGAAGAGCTAGTGTAGGGAGAGAGCTGCCTGTTAGTGATTTCAGGGACAGTTGAAAGTTTACTGTACTTCAAACAACTGCCATCTAGCTGTGTGAGCTTGTTCACATTCTGTCTAAATATCAATAATATTACAGTCTCCACAACCACCTGAGTGACTTTTTTCCCTTTACAGCACAAAACGCAGCGCTGTGTCAACAATGGATTTTTCAGATACATTTTTGCCCTTGATCCCCCTCTGGCATGCCACTGTCCAGGTCGTTGCACCCTTTAAACAACTTTAAAATCATTTTTCTGGCCAGAAATGTCTTTAGCTGTTAAAATTCGCCTTCCCATTGAAGTCTATGGGGTTCGCGAACCGTTCGCAAATTTCCGGAAGTTCGCGAACATGTTCGCGAACTTTTTTTCCGCGGTTCGCGCCATCCCTAGCGGAGAGCAAAATCACAAGACTTCATCAAAAAACAAGGTAGTGAAGAAAATGTTCACACTTTACTCTGCCGTCCCTAATTTGCATATGCATATTAGGATTCGGCCAAATCTTTCACAAAGGATTTGGGTATTTGGCTGAATCCCAAAAATGGATCCTGTGCATCCCTTTTTCCCCCCCAAGGAAAACCAATAGAACTTTGCCCATTAATTAGATGAAGTGGCCTCATTTTGAGCATCATTGTGTGCACCAGGATCATATGGTCCTTCATTATTAAAATGCCAATTTTCCCATTTAGATTACCCAATGGAACATACTACTACCTCTACTATAGTTTTAGATAAAGCAGGGTTTTTCATATGTGCTGTTTTATGCAATATATTTTTAGAGATCCCTGCATTGTTTGGGGGCGGGGTATAGTTTTCCTTTAAGTAAATGAGAATGCCACATACCTACAATGGTTAGATTTGTACTGTAATAGCCATATCTGTAGATAAAACACCCCGCTGCAGCTGTTGTGTGCACTGTAGTTGTGGTGGTCCTTGCAGTAGTTGTGATTCTTGTAGTGGGAACAGGCTCTGTAGTGGCAACAGGCTCTGTAGTAAACAGGGCAGGTTCATCAGTTGTATTTCCTGCCAAGAAGATGGGGAAAAGGTGTTGGGATTTTTCATATGGTCAACAGTGCTCTTTGCTATGACAGGCAGCCTTGTGTGCCTTAGGGCTGAACTTATTTCCAGTCATTCTTTCCAAGTATTGGCAGACAAAATGCAGTGCACCCCAGCATTTAGTATCCCCTTTACTAGAATGAGCCACACCGCTATAAACAGATTCCTATGTGCCATAGACAAATACATCACTTGGCAAGTGTCACTTACCCGTGGTGTTCTGAGCAGAGGGAGAAACAGTAGTTGCTGGTATGGATGATGCAGTTGTTGGAATAAAGGGTGTTGCAGTCAGAGGTTTGCAGGGGCCGGGAATTGCCGCTTTGATGGTCAGATTGAGGCTGAAGTTTCCAAGCAGTGTGTAAGTGTGAGTCGAAACAGGATTGTTTGACACAAAGGAACCTCTCCAATCACCAAAATTCCAGGCAAAGGATACAACAGAAGTATTGAGATAATGGCTTGGATCATGGATTCTTATGTTAAAATTAATTGGAGAATCTTTAATAAAGATCCTGTCGGAGGCATCGCGGTCATTTTTTTGAGAAATGTTCACGTAGAAGGGGATTTGTTCTGGGGATCAAAACAACAACAAAGTCATTCAATGCCATTTGTGATATGAATCCAATGACTCCACTGCCCTAGATCAATTCAACATTTCAAAATAGTTTCAAATGCTTACTATGATGTAAACAGCAGTATTGTGTATTTATGCTTGCTTATGTTCTCCGAACTATGTCCAACCATGGAGCCTTTTCAGTGGCTGGCTAAAAACAGGAATGCTGATAATTCAAAAAGCTTGCAAAGATCAGTCATCAGCATACTGAAAATTTACAGTCCAACCTCTAATAGGAAACCCAGACTTCCCTCCTGGACTTTCTCATGCAACCTTCCATAGATGGTCAACCAATGGACTCCACACTCTATATGACTCGTTATCCTTACAGGGTTTTAAATCTTTCTCCCAGTTACGTGACCAATATGCTTTTCCTGACACGGAACAGTTTCGATACAGTCAACTTTCCCCACTTTCATGATTCTCAAGGTCCTCACCGAGCTAAATTGAATGGTTCAATGTATGAATATTGCTGTAGAAATCCACTTAGTTCCAAGAATGTAATTTCACTACTCTATTCCCAGCTTATAGAAGCTCCACCCTCAGTAACACACAAGTACATGACAGCCTGGGAAACGGACTTAGGTTACTCGATTTCAAAAGAAAGCTGGTCCAGAATATGGAACTCTATTAGAAAACTCTCCCCCAATGTGGGAAACTGCCTATAAAGTGTTATTTCGCTGGTACCTTACACCAAATCGCAAACATGCAATTGATCCATCCTTTCCTCCCAAGTGTTTTAGGGGATGCTCAGCTGGAGGAGATTACCTCCACGCCTGGTGGCACTGTCCCATTGTATCAACTTTATGGACTGAAATATATAGCGTGACTTCTAAAATCATAGGAGTGCCTATCGAACCATCAATAGAAACAGCACTCTTATCTTTACCTTACCCTAATTTAGCTCTACATCTACATAAATTGGTTTCTCAGATATTAGCAGCCACGCGCTGGGTTATTGCCCTTCATTGGCTAACTTCCTCTCCGTCTGTTACAACAGTTATCAATAGACTTAAATTTATCCAATCCATGCATTATCTATAATCTCTCAGAGGATAAGTTAGACTACCATACCTCCATATGGTCACCCTGGGAAAGATTCCTTGCTGAACAGCCATAGAATGCTTATTGTTCTAGATAGAATTATGAACAAATTCTGTACAGATTTTCTTTACTAAAACCTCCCCCCCTTTTTTTTTTCTTGTTTTTATTATTGTAATATTTGATTTATATTACGGTTGTAATCCTTTCTTCCCTTATTTCCTACCTTGTTATTTCTAATTTATCTATGTATTTTAAGTTTATGTTTTGGATGATGCATACTATAAATATCATAAATAAAGGCTATATACTGTACATAAAACTATAGCGCCTATGATATGTAGGGATGCACCGAATCCAGGTTTTGGCCTTTCAGCAGAATTCGGATTCGGAATCCTTCTTCCCGGCCAAACCGAATCCCAATTTGCATATGCAAATTAGGGGCAGGGAGGGAAATTGCATGCCTTTGTGTTACACAACAAAGAAGTAAAAAATGTTTCCCCTTCCCATGTCTAATTTGCATATGCAAATTAGGATTGAGTTCGTTATTTGGCTGAAACTTTTGCAAAGGATTCGGGGGTTCGGTCAAATCCAAAATAGTGGTATATGATAAATTGCACAAATGCAGCTGCCAATAGAAATATAGCTGGCCCTAGCTTTCCTTTTCCAACTTGTAGTAGTTCCAAAAGTTGGTCAAGATTAGTAACTGCATTTGTGAACGTTAGCGTATATGGTCCTAAATTGGCATCGGTATCTTAGGGTGAAACTACACAGGAGACTGCAATCAGAGTTTGTGGGTCAGACATTATTGAACCATGACCAATAAGACTGGGTCATGCAACAGCACAGGATTTTGTGGGTTGCTGCACAATCTGATCTCCCTGGCCAATGTTCCCTCTGAGGTGAGCGGCACACAGTCAACAGAATTAGAGAACATTCTGGCAGTAAATTAAAACAGATCAGATAAAGGTGGATAATGTGGTTATGCATCTACAGACCATCAATGCATTTCTCCTGGGAAGTTTAGCTCTTCAACAACCTGACTGGTGTTCCTGTTTTACTCTTAAAAGAGGAACCAATCCCATTAGAGCATTAAAAAGAGTACAGAGACATGCAACTAAACTGGTTAGAAGGATGGAAGACAAATTATGAGGGTAGACAAGGTGACGATTATATGTTAGAAGTACATTATTGACATACTTTTTTCCATAAAATGGATAACTGCACCAGTGGCCACCCTTTTAGACTAAAAGAAAATGACTTTCATTTGAAGCAGGTGGTTCTTCACAGTGAAGACAATGATATTGTGTAATGTACTGCCGGTGATGTAGTGATGGCTGACTGTTAGTTGGAGGATTTCTTGAACAAGCACAATATCCAAGGCTATAGGGATACTAAACTATAATTAAAAAGGGTGGTTCACCTTTAAGTATACTTTTAGTATGTTGTAGAATGGCCAATTCTAAGCAACTTTTCAGTTCTTCAATGATTAGCTTTCTTCTTCCGACACTTTCCAGCTTTCAAGTTGTGGCCACTGACCCCCATCTAATAAATTCTCTGTGAGACTACAGATGTATTTGTATTGCTAGGTTTTATTACTCCTCTTTCTATTTGGGCCCCTCTCCTATTCAAGTGTCTCATTCAAATCAATGCATGGTTGCTAGGGTAATTTGGACCCTAGATACTATATTGTTGAAATGTCAAACGAGAACTGCTGAATAAAAAGTACGAATAAAAAAACAAAAAACAAAAACCCAATTGCTAATTGGCTCAGATCACGCTCTAAATTAACTTTTAGTATGATGTAAAGGTGAACTACGTCTTTAATATAGGTATTGGTATATATAGTGTATGTGAGTGTATGGAGGGGGTGGTTGAAGTGATTGAACTTTGGCCTTTTTTTTTAAAATCCAAACTATAACTTTGTAACATTAGTAATCAGTTTAACTCATTGGATTTGCCATTCCTAATAGAGGAACCCTTACCTGTAACAACATAGATCAAACTTGCTTTAGTAACTGGATAGTGCTTCCTATGGCCTCTTCTGTAGACAGAAACTTCAATCATCTGAGTCCCAGCAGTAATATTTGTTGTGTTTAGCGACAGCAGGGCTGAAGATCCTCCAGTTTGTTGGTAGTATTGGCCTGAGAAAGGAGTGGCTGTTCGTCAGATAAAAGATTGCAGTAGGCATTGGCATAGGAAAGGGTTGTATTTAAAAACAAGGAGACAAAGGCAAAAAGGAGCAGTGATAGGTATATTTATGCAAGAGTCCAACCTAAAGTTTGAAAAACATATATAAAGTTCCTTCTTCTCCAGTCACTGTGATATGGAAAGGGACTTCCATCTGGGAACTTGCTGTTAAAGCTGCAGTTTCCTTCATTACAGAAATCATTCCACTGGGTCCAGTTATAAACATATTGATCCTGAAGGCTAGAGGAACCTGGAAAACATACAAAGATACAGTTTATTACACACACACACCTTTTTCAAGCAAAATAAAATTAAGTTATTTATTAATTTACATTAAAAAGTTGTTACAAGCCAACGTTTCGGTCTCCACCCAAGACCTTTATCAAGACCATGGCATACTTTGGTAGCACCTAGGTCAAATATTCTCCTTTTTGGGAGTGCTGAAAATTTTTTGGATATAGCAGAGCTCATGTACGGTCTAAGAAAGGTTACATACCATTTAAGCACAGACTTTCATAAACAATATCCCCATTTACATCTTCCTTCTGACATCTAGGAAACTGCAGTGCTACAGCAAATGTAACATTTGACCCTATCAGTGCTGGGCTGTCACTGGTCAAACTTGCCACCACCTTCCCACCTGGAGAGAAAAAAATAAAAAATAAAAAATTCAGACCTCATAGGGAACATATATACTTCTTGTTCAGATGTCAGTTGGGCCAGGTGAACGTTCCATCAGTGATTAAATGCATTGATCAAATTTAGAGGTAGATGTGATTTCACCCAAACCAGATCTACAATGGTAATAACCAACATACTCTGAATATAAGAGCATTCATACAAAGGTTCCAGCCCACAGGGAGGTTGACTACAGAATGAAAGAACACTGGTGAAGAAAAGCATCAGAATAGGTTTGCCAAATTGCATTTACTTAAATGTGAAATATCTGGACCTGCGGATACAGTCTTGTTTCTAGTAAGCATTTTCAGAAAAGCACCTGTACATCATCAGTCTACATATTGTAGCTGTAGCTTGAAGATAGCCTACACATTCCTCTATCCAGACAGCTGCAAATGGCTGCCCTCTGGGAAATGGGAAAATAAAAAAAAAATAAAAAAAATAATCACCTTTCCAGCATTTTTCCCATCTTGCATCTCCAGCTTTCCAGGAAGGGTACAGTTGTTCATCCCAAGAATTGCTGCCAGGGGACCAACCATGCAGTTGCTCATGAGAGTTTCTATAGTCAGTCTGCCTTCCAATCACATCCTTAAATCCTAGAGGACAGGGGCCAGAACTTTAATAAACAGGTATGAGATCAGTTATTTGGAAACCCCTTATCCAGAAAGTAACCAATTACGTGAGGGCCATCTCCCAGAGACCCAAAATAATTCTAATTGTTCAAAAATATTTCTTTTTTCTCTGTAATAATAAAACAGCAGTTTGTACCGTATTGTACTTATATTTCCAACCAAGATACACTTATTGGATACAGAACAATCCTATTGGGTTTAATTAATGTTTAAATGGTTTTTTTCAGACCAAGGTATGGAGATCCAAATTAGAGAAAGACAACTTATCTGGAAAACCCCAGGTCATATACCTGTACTTTGATATATACACTTGGTAATGCCTGTGCAAAGGGGAATACAATGTTAAGTGTATCCAAGGGGGTATGTCCCCTAAACTTAATTTATAATATGTTATGGAATATCATGGTCTCCATATTAAAGGATAAGTACAGGCAAGTGCTTAGGGACATATATTATATAGTATTGCAGGTTCTGCTTCAGTGCAGAGGCACTGGGTCTGCCAGGGATCAAATGGGTTGAAGTGCAAAATAGAAGTCAGTACATGCCTTAAAAAGGAAGGGAAAATTCACATTTAATATGATCTTGTGTATCCTAGTACATAATGTATTGGGCTTGCATGTAGCAGAGCATTTTCGACTTGGGATAATCAAACGTAATTTTCAGTGTGAACAGAGAGGTCGATTCTAAACAAGAGGCAGCTAATAAAAGCATGGGGTTAATTAAGAGTGATTGCAATTACAGAACCAGCAGAGCAGAACAAAGCTTTTCTTAAAGACACACAGTAGCAAACAAATGATCGAAACCAGAGCAGAATGAAATTTCGTTTTGGATACTGGGACCAAACCAATATCTGTGTTTGATCAGAAGTTAAAAGTTAGTTACATTATTAGATGATGCACAAAAACAAGCTACCACCGGGACCCTTAAATAAAGAACTATGGAAGGACTACTGGGGCCCGGACTGATTGTTTAAAACAAGAGTATTATAGGCGATAATTCCCATTGATATATTATACACTGCAACATATTGCTATAATGCTTCTAAGAGAGGCAATAAAGGGGCAGTTCACCTTTATGTTAACTTTTATTTTAATATAGAATGGCTGATTCTAAGCGGTTTTTCAATTGGTCTTTATTCTCAGATTTATTTTGTTTGTTTGATTTGCCTTTTTCTTCGTACTCAGGTTTCCAAATGTGTGTCATTGATAAAGTGATTGCTACTAATTATTAATCGCTGGTCTATACGAGTTCTTCCCTAGTCATATTCCAGGCTTTAATTCAAAGCATGGTTGCTTGGCTCATATTTAAGCATTTAAACAAGCAACGCCAACAAGAAATAATTTTTCTTACTGAAATGTCTGCATAAATCATAAGGAATGGAAAGTAAAAACTAAACATACAGCATAAAGAAGAACAGAGGAAACCATTGGCCACTACTACTCACGTTTAACTGCTTGGGTTCCAGAGAAATGCAGCAGAAGCAGTAGTGTCACACTCACCAAACACTTCATCCTGCTACAAGATGGAAACAACAAGAGCTCTGAGTTTCAGACCTTAAATCAGTTCTCAGAAGCTGCCAGCTGGGCCTCATAGCAAGTCAGGGTGCACAGGTCCCTCCTCCTGGTCAGGAAAATGCTGCAGGCTCATCATGTGATAGAATTAAGCAAAGATGCCTGATTTTTTCTTCATATCCCCCCAGCTCATGTGCCAGTGAGTCACTCATGTCAGGCCCAAACGTCTCCTGAGTTTTGCATGTATCTAGGTCAGGAGATTTAGGCTGTATTCCTAAAAGGAAAAACAATGCAGCTTCACCCATGATCCACAGTAACACAGAATTAGCCAACAGTAACCCCTAACACTGTATGCCAGGGGTGTCAAAACTTTTGGCTTCGAGGGCCACATTGGAAGAAGAAAAATTGTCTGGGGGGCCGCACATGAAATACACAAACACTTTTGATTTGTAAAAGTAAAGAAAATAAATAAAAAACTATACCAGTTGGATAACCAGATGGAGCTATAGACTGGATGATGGGACACCTGGACATTAAAGAGACTTATTATTATATTATTATTACTAACCGGGCAATGGGCAGAGTCCCCTTCCTCCTATATCCTTTGCAACATGAGGTTTTCTCGAGAACTGAACTGGGACTGGGCCGCATTTGGCCCTGGGACCGCAGTTTGGGCACCCCTGCTGTATGCTAAATAACTAAATAATACTCTTATCTAGGTCCAATGAAGGGGCCAACTAAAAATATACCATAAAATAAAAATCTGGTTTAAAGGGATACCGTCATGGGAAAAAAAGTTTTTTCTTTCCAAAATGCATCAGTTAATAGTGCTGCTCCGGCAGAATTCTGCATTGAAATCCATTTCTCAAAAGAGCAAACTGTTTTTTTTTTATATTTCATTTTGAAATCTGACATGGGGCTAGACATATTGTCAATTTCCCAGCTGCCCCAAGTCATGTGACTTGTGCTCTGATAAACTTCAGTCACTTTTTACTGCTGTACTGCAAGTTGGAGTGATATCACTCCCCCCCCAGCAGCCTAACAACAGAGCAATGGGAAGGTAGCCAGATAACAGCTCCCTAACACAAGATAACAGCTGCCTGGTAGATCTAAGAACAGCACTCAATAGTAAAAAGCCATGTCCCACTGTGTTCCATTCGGTTACATTGAGAAGGAAAAACAACAGCCTGCCAGAAAGCAGTTCCCTCTTAAAGTGCTCACATGACCAGGGGCAGCTGGGTAATTGACAAAATGTCTAGCCCCTTGTCAGATTTCAAAACTGAAATATAAAAAAATCTGTTTGCTCTTTTGAGAAATGGATTTCAGTGCAGAAGTCTACTGGAGCAGCACTATTAACTGATGATTTTTGAAAAAAACATGTTTTCCCATGACAGTATCCCTTTAATCCCATAATTTCCTTTTTTGTACAGACACAGATATTCTCTTTTAATGGTGGGTTGAAAAATCTTTGTACAAAAAAGGATGACATTAATCAGAACTCCCAGTCCCAGTCTGCTCCATAATTAAACCCCCCTTCCTCTCTATACCTTCCAATATCCCACATTACACTTTACATTTGTGTCTACTGCTACAATTGTAAGGGCTCTTACAGACGAGTGTTTTTACCTGCATTTCGGTTTCATGTGTTCAGCCACAGGGGAGTGCAGGTGTAGATGCACTGAATTCTTTTCAGTGTGGCTGTAATCACACAGATTGTTGAGAAGATCGGCAAGCATTTCGGACTCCACTCTTCAAGTAAAAACAACTTTATTTCAGCAGTTTAAAAGCATCAAAACCTGCCACGTTTCGTATACAAAGATACGTAGTCAAAGGCCATGATGCCTATGGCTAAGTATCTTTGTATACGAAACACGTCAGGTTTTGATGCTTTTAAACTGCTGAAATAAAGTTGTTTTTATTTGAAGAGTCCGAAATGCTTGCCGATCTTCTCAACAATTTGTATAGACACCCCTTGCCAGGCCCGGACTGGCAATCTGTGGGTTAGGGCAAATGCCAGAGGGGCTGCTATAAGGTCCCATAGAAAGTCAGTATTTAGTGGGCTGGTGGGGACTGTTTGGGCCTCTATGTGAGCTGATTGGGCCTCTGTGTACCTGAAATGCCAGGGCCTATTTTGATTCTCAGTCCAGTCCTGCCCCTTGCTATGGGTTCGGGGTGATATGTCGGGTGAGAAGTTGATTACGCTAAAGCGTAGGATCTGGGGTATATACACCCAGGTCACAGTGGTTACAGGGTAAGACATAATGGAATTGTATTTGATTAGCACCCTGAAAGATTTAATTAAATGTTAAATGGACCGAGCAGCGTTTAATTCATATTATATTTCACTTGTACTCACACAGACACATGTAGGTGCCGATGCAGGTTGGGATGCAGCATATTGCATTTTACTTGCGTTTGGTGCTTACATACATCTGTGTGAAGTAGAATGGAATACCCTATGTCCATATATTTTACATATTCTGAAACCAAACAGGAAAAAGTCTCCAAAAGGTTTAGTAGATTTATAAAAAAAATTGTGAACAGAAGATGCAAGGAACATTAAACACAGTGATCTGCAGCCAGATGTTGTACTTTGTACATTATAGCCTAATCTGGCCATAGAGGCAAAGATCTGATTGTACGAATCCTCGATTCGTATGATTTCCGGATCATGTGTGGCCTGTCCTGACATTTATCTTGCCGTGCTGATCAGTCGTTCAGTTGATCAGACAGGTAAAAAGATTTCTGTCGGCTGCCGATCATATCTCTGCATGTATTGCCGATCTGACGATCTTCAGTGGGACAAAATCTTCAGTCGGACAAAAACTCTCCTACGATTGCTGTGGGGCAGAACATTGGCTGATCTGTTCTTTTACTGCTTTGTTTGATCTCAATGATTAGTGGCAGGTTGGGAGATGAGGACGTATGATCGTTCGTCCGATATTGCAGGGAAATCTTAGTGTCTATGGCCAGTT
This sequence comes from Xenopus borealis, assembly GCA_024363595.1. Lineage (NCBI taxonomy): Eukaryota > Metazoa > Chordata > Amphibia > Anura > Pipidae > Xenopus > Xenopus borealis. Next base: position 32,211,599 of record CM044442.1, on the reverse strand, counting down.
TTATTCTCCTCTGTCAGTATCACATATTAATGGGGAAAATGTAATTTGTCCACATATGGCTTCTTAGCAGGTGAGGGAATACAGGGTTATGGTAAATAGCTCATAGTACAAGTTGATCCAGGGACTAGTCTGAAGTGAAGAGGCTTCAATGGGGGTTGTTTGCCTTCCTCTGGATCAACTAGTTAGGCAGGTTATAGATGTATGTATGTATATTTTTATTTGCATTGCACTCCTTGAGGGCAAAGCACTGTACGGCAAAACAATAAATTAGTAGGAACAAACAAGGGGTCACTGTAGGTTACAGTGGGTGGCACTGTCACTTAAAAGGCTGAACTTAATGAAAGTGTATCTTTTAGTCAAGTCAAGTGGATTTATTGTCATTTCAGCACATACAGCAATTACAGTACAAACTAGAAACAAAATTTCGTTTCTCCAGGACCCCTGGTGCTATACATGAGCCTATACTGGGTACATGAAGAAATTAGCAACTCTAGTACACGGTCACGCAGAATGCCTCATCGCTTGTGTTGTTTATATGTTGTGTATATTTTTAAAATAGGTGGTAGTAGGGGACTTCCCTCCCAAAAAAATTTAGCTTACCAGAACAGCTTAAAAGAACAGTAACATTGAAAAACTGTATAATGTTTTAAAATAATCAAACTCTAATGTACTGTTTCCCTGCACTGGTACAACTGGTATATTTGCTCCAAAAACTCTACTATTGTTTATATAAAGAAGATTACCATTGACAACAATTAGTGATGGGCGAATCTACCCAGTTTCGCTTCGCTGAAAAATGTGCGAATTTCCATCGAAATTCGCGAATTGGCGAAAAAATTCTTCGACGCACGTCGCGTCAAAAACGTCACGCGACTCGGTTTTTTCGGCAAATTTTCGCCAGGTGAAATTTCGCTGGCGTTTTGCGAATTTATTCGCCAGCCGTGAATCACGGGAATTCGACCCTGGCGAATAAATTCGCCCATCACTAGCAACAATGCATTATATTTTAATTACTTTATCAACAATATTTTTTGTTACTGTTCCTCCTCTTAGCACCTCTAAATAGATTATGTCATGCCAGCCCTAACCACAGTGTTGTAAATTAACTGGCCTCACAGCAAAAACATTTTAAGGACCCCCTCAACTTTGGGCATAAGATATTATAAATATATAATTAGAGTGCTTAGTAGTCAGTGTCCTACTTTGTCCCTATACCTCTCTTTCTCTTAGTAAAAACAATAGGCAAATTGTATTTTGTCCTGTAATAATAAAACAGTAGATTGTACTTAGGATAAGGTCACACGTGGCATTTTTATGCTGGGTTTTTAAAAATATAGTTGAGCGTAAATACACCAATGAAACCACACATGCATGATAATATGCGTTTTTCAGCCTGTAGTTTTCTTTTCCCAACATGCATTTGTTTTTTCTCATTCCCCACAATTCCACTCAAGAATTTTTGTTAATTTTTGCAAAAAAAAGGCAAATGCATAATGTAGCCGTACAGATCACCAATACGCAACGTAATTACGTTGTCACCAGCAAACAACACCGTAAATACGTATATGCGAAATCCATCTTGAATGACTTTGTTGAAAATACACAGCGTATTTCAGCAAAGTGTATTTCCAAACCTGTGGATCCCATAGAGTTCAATAATATGGCGTTTCCTTGGTGTATTGGCATTTCTGCTAAAAAAAATGCAAATACTGGCGTCTTGTGGTGGATGTTGGCTCGCAAGAGCCCCATGGGAATTGCTATAGTGTGCATTCCAATTTTCAATAGGGCTTCATTTTGTGCGTAGTTTCGCTCTGCTGTACAATTTTTAAAAATGCAATGTAAAAACTCCCCATGTGACCTTGCTCTTAAAGTACTGGTACAAGTCACATGACTGGGGCAGCTGGGAAATTGACAAAATGTCTAGCCCCATGTCAGATTTCAAAACTGAATATTAAAAAATCTGTTTGCTCTTTTTAGAAATGGATTTCAGTGCAGAAGTCTACTGGAGCAGCACTATTAACTGATGTGTTTTGCCATGACAGTATCCCTTTAATACCGACAAAAATATAGAAAATCTTTTTGGAGCCAAAACAATCCCATTGGGTTTATTTCATTGTGTAATTATTTTAGTAGATTTAAGGTATTGAATTTACTGAAAGCTACAAAGCAATTTCTGGTACAGCATGAACTCAATTTTTCTTCTGCCAGCAGCTCACATATAAAGAAATAATAGACACAGAGGGGTCAAAAATCGATTTTAAACATTTCACTGTTCTCTCCAGTATGTGCAGTGTACATACATGTAATGGAAACATCAAGTTTGCCATTCTTTTATTCCCTCAGTATATTTCTCTTATTGAAAATTGTAAATAGGAAGATCTTTCCAATGTATGCATGTTGTGTCCAATTAGCAGTAACTCAATATAAACAAGCGCATGATCATGAAACCATCATATCATATGATTTTGAGCTCAGATGTCAGATAAAGTAAATCATTCCAATTTAGCGTTGCACAATGTTTTATTCAGACAAAAATGGATTTTGTAGCATACACAAAAGGCTGACTTCAATAAAATTAAAGAGCATTCTACAGAGCTAGGGTTTGGGGCATTTAAGTTTTGGTACTAAAATACTAGACTACTGGGTCTAAACAAGTCCCCTTCTCCACAAGCCAGTCCTTGGAAAACTGACTTATTTGCATACATTAAAAGTCAAACCACAAACTATACAAATATATTTCATATAGTGTCACATGGAAAGAGACAGTATAAAAACCACAAATATATTGGAAAGATATAGTCATGGGAAGTAGGAGCAGGAAGCAGCACATAATACAGCCCCTATGATATTTTCTGAGGATGTTAGAAGGGATGCACAATTCTAGTTTTATAAAGTGCATTGAACATCAAGGTAATTTCAATATCAAGGTTAATTCGAATAGGGGAGATAGTCTTCTACAAAAGAATCACTGGAAAATAGCCTTGTGGTTTGAGTGTTTAAAACACATTTTCACCACCGTCACATTGTGCTGCTGGCATGTGCTCAAAGGTAGAGTCCTGCGCTGGTCCATTTTTTGCGACCCATACCCAACCCTTAGCCGCAACCTGCAATCCGCAACCCGGACACGCATTCTTAACCGCGTGGACCCGCTACCCGACCAGCAAGTACTTTACCCGGAGTTGGTGACCTTCAAGAATCAGGAAGTACTGTCATGCTGCCAATCAAGAATCAGGAAGTGCTGTCATTGTAACCGGAAATGGCATCATTGGAAGTAGGCGTGGTCAGAAAAATAAGTAAAAATCGCTATTGAGACGACCCACAGAACTGCTGACCCCCCATCTATACCTGCACCAGGAAATTCTACCTGCAACCTAGTAGAATTAGTAAGATGCACAGAACACTAGTTATATTTAATAGCCTTGTAAAAATCATAAAAATTAAAGATTTAAGGGTTAAATTAACCCCAAGTGGGAAATATGAAATTAAATGTTAAATTAATATAATAATGACTATTTGTTTTACATTGTTTCATGAATGTGGACTCACGAAAAAGAATTAGGTGACTGTAAAGATGTATCAACTTGAATGGACACTGTGATTAATACTTTGTGAATAACAGGAAAGTTACCGATCGTACTGTTGCCATGGTGACCAATAAGCTTCAGGAGTACAAACCCGGAAGGACACAAGTAGCGGAAGTGCTCACGAAATGGAACGCACGCAAACCCGCGAACGAACGGTGGCCATGACAACCGGTAACGATCATCTTTAAAAAGGAAAGCAAGCGCCATAGGTAATGTGCCTCTGATGAAGCTGATGACGTCAGCGAAACGCGTCGGGCAGAATTAACAGTACTGCGGGCGACAGAACGTGCCACGAGGAGAAACGAAAGAACTTTCTGCCGGCAATAACCATCAATCTCCCCAGCCTTG
>CM044442.1:32132372-32164292 GCA_024363595.1 Xenopus borealis | reverse complement strand
AGAGAAGGAAAGGGGTTTTACACTTGGGGGACTAAATGATAGGCACCCCCAAGTGACTACTTTTACCCACTTGATACCCAGGGCCGGTGCTCCTATCAGCCGAAAACCGCACTGGGCCTAACTTTGGCATCCCCAAGTGTAAAATGATTTTCCTTCTCAGCCCATAGTGTTCATAAGACTGTGGTGACTGAGAGAAAACTGCATCCCTAAGTGATTCCAGCAACATGTAGCTTAGCACTATACTGAACAGAACCATCTAATTGCACTGTAAATTAGATATATGTACAGAACTATAAAAATGAACAGAACATGTTTGTATATATCTTACTAGCAGGTTAATTATTTTACATTCTCTTTACTATCCCCCTGTTAATTCTATGTAATTATCTGCAGTTGTAGTGTTATGAGGTTTGTACATGTTTTTCTCTTTTTTTGTTTCAGCCTCAGCACAAGAGAGAATAATAAACAGAACACAGAGATGTATGATTCAGGGGATCCTAAACAATAAAAGCTAAGCAATTCAAAAATGTTTTGGTCTTATACTAGTGCTATTTGTTTTAAAAGAGCAGTATACCAATAGGAAATAAAAGTCTAAAATATTTTTTTATTTTGAAATGTTTACATTAGAATTACAATATTCAAGGGATACTGGAGATATATGTATATATATATATATATATATATATATATATATACATACACACACATATATATATATATATATATATATATATATATACACACCACATATTTAGAGATACCATAGAGAATAAATATGTAGCTTACTTTTTTGCTGCAGTCTCAACATTATTAAAAATACAAATTATGTAGGGAATAAAGAACCCCCTATTGTAAAATATAAGGATATTATAAGTTAGTATACAACACAATGATTAATATGTACATTTGCCATGGTTTTTATGATGTAATTTTTATTTCTAAATTACGCTGTTTACACTGAAAATAATTCACTCTACAATATAAAATTTCATTCCTGAACCAGCAAGTGTATTTTTTTAGTTGTAATATTGGAGTATAGGCAGCCATCTCAAGTCATTTTGCCTGGTCACGTGCTTTCAGAAAGAGCCAGCACTTTAGGATGGAACTGCTTTCTGGCAGGCTGTTCTCCAACTCAATGTAACCGAATGTGTCACAATGGGACCTGGCTTTTACTATTGAGTGCTGTTCTTAGATCTACCAGGCAGCTGTTATCTTGTGTTAGGGAGCTGTTATCTGGTTACCTTCCCATTGTTCTGTTGTTAGGCTGCTGGGGGGAGGGAGGGTGGTGATATCACTCCAACTTGCAGTACAGCAGTAAAGAGTGACTGAAGTTTATCAGAGCACAAGTCACATGACTGAGGGCAACTAGGAAAATGGCAATATGTCTAGCCCCATGTCAGATTTCAAAATTAAATTTCAAAAATGTATTTGCTCTTTTGAGAATGGATTTCAGTGCAGATTTATGCTGGAGCAGCACTATTAACTGATGTCTTTTGAAAAACGTGTTTCCCATGACAGTATCCCATGTACATTTGAGTATGTCAGAAGGAAAGATGCTGGGAAGGAGGGGGGAGGTACAGATGCAGCCACTTGGATTTGTGAGTTAAATGCGTCGTGACTCAGGGCTAATTGAAGAAACTGTGTTATCTAAAGTCATCTTAACTCATTTAATGCATTTAACCTTTTCATTAGCATACCAAAGCTCCATTGTTTTCAATGGTGAACTCTTTAATTGGATGGGATGCTGTGACACAAGATTCTGTGCTAAGTGGGATAAATGAGTTACGTTTTTCTGTGTCAATTGCACAATCCAAAGTGGCTTCATGAGCAGTGTTCAAATTTGTATACTAAGGCTAAGGCCAGACGGGGAGATTCGGGGGCATCGCGAGGCAATTTGGCGAGGCAATTTGGAGCGATTTCAAAAAGCGCGCCGCTCCGTGTGGATACGCGCCGGCGTTTTCAAGCAACGCCGGTGCGCTTAGGTAAGTGGCTATTCGGGGAGGTTCGGGGGCTACAAGTCGCGGCGAGAAGTCGCCAGGCGACAAAATGCCCCCGAATCTCCCCGTCTGGCCTAGCCCTAAGACAGTATGAACTTATGACTGCAGAACTGGCAACTTACATTACTCCATTCAGGGGCCCCGTGGCATCCAGATACCCCAAGAAGGTCCCCTCCATACTTGGCAGGGTCCAGTGCCTGTGATATATGGAAAATTTGCTCTCTCTTTTATTGTTCTACTGGCAGTTGACTGAGAAAAGCTAATCACTGATTGATTGCTATGGGATACTGCACATTTGCCCAGTGTTTATTAATGAGCCACATGCTATACTCTGCTGTTTCTGTCTCACTAAGTAGAAAAAACTAAATATAATATCAACTCCTGTAATTTAAGGGTTAAGAAAAAATGGATTCCAAATACATTTAGCTCTGAAAAAGATGATTTTAAAAACACATTTGATGATTTACAATTGATGCGGAGGTGGAGAATATGTCTCCAACAGCCTTCCATTCATGCTTTCACTTTATGTCCTTGATGCTATTGCTACATCCCAAGATGCATCACTGCTTCCCCCACAGCTCACAACAGTTTTGTCCTTCAGCAGAAACATTTGTTATTGTCAGCACTACATTCATCTAAAGGTGAAGGCCACTGAAAGGCTTAGCACTCGACGATAGAACATTTCGGTGCAGGTGAGAGAGTACGTGCTTTTTCCAATTTTCCATTTTATTTAATAACAGGGGTAACAGCTAGGCTTTGGGGGAAAGGTTTGCCACCAGGCTAGTATTTTACCGGCCTGACCGGTAAAAATGATGGTTGATCCCAATGTTATTAATAGGGAAAAGAGATAAATATATAGGAAGTATTTTTTCCCAGAAAAGGTGGCAACCCTAGGGGGGGAGAAGGGAGGGGGTCTATGGGGGGGGGGATTTTTTAATTAAGGGCTTAGTTCTCCTTTAAGTCTGAATTAAAAAGTATTCCAACTCAGACCTGCCGAGATCATGTGTCAATGGCAGATCTCCCACGGATATCCAGATCAAACCATCATAACCAGTCAGAAAATATGGTCTCTCCATAGATGCAGAGATGTAAATAACCTTGCCTTCAAACTTGTCAAGATCTGCCCTCTGTCCATAGGGGCATTTTCGTCATTTGGCTGCAAAGTCCATTGCTGCTCTGTTGATATGACAAATATACAGTCTACTCCAATAAAGCATGTCCCTATGATGATCTACTGCTGCAGGGAGCTGAACAAAGTATAAATAGCAGAATACAAAGGGAAGAAACATGTTGTGTACTCTACCTACAATTCTACATGAGTGTATGGAAAATGAATAAGTCACTTGTATTAGTTTGGGGAAGTGGGAGACGACTGAGATTATATGATGTACTTAGGGTTGCCACCTGTCCGGTTTTGAACCGGACAGCCCGGTATTTTGAAGGGCTGCCCGGTTCAATGCTTCCTGCCCGGTTTTCCATATAAGGAAAACCGGGCGGGATTAGCTTGATTGACGCCGCAATCGGCGATCGCGGCGTCATAGCTCCGCCCCGTGACGTCACGGGACCGCCCACTGACGTCACAGGACCGCCCACTGGCGTCACGGGACCGCCCCGTGATGTCACGGGACCACCCCCCTGTCCGGCTTGAGCCACAGGGGAAGGTGGCAACCCTAGATGTACTGTTGGTATTGGAGCCTGTATGTATGGGCCACGCTATGGGGCAGATTTAAAAAACCCTCAAATTCGACCATCGAATTTTGGTCGAATTGCAATCCTTCGAATATCGAATTCAAAGGATTTTAGCGCAATTCGACTAATCGAACGATCGAATATAAAAAATTTGATCGAACAATTAAATCGTTTGCATCAAAAAATTTTTATGTGATCTAAAAAACCTAGAAAAACCCTATGGGAGCTTGCTCCCATTAAAACACCATGGCAAAATAATTTATAAACATTAGGAACATTTGCAGCTGGGCAGTGACCCTTCGCAACCAATCATTGATTAGCTTTTTTTCAATCAGCTTCAGGTAGAACAACAATAGCATACATATGTTTGGTTGCTATGGGTTATTGCAAAGGGGCAAATTTTCCCAGCGTTTATAAATGAGCCCCATTTGCTTCTGCTCTGCCATAGGAGTGCACTATACCATTGGACAAGTTCTGCCTACCTTGGTGCTCGCTATTGCGCCAATTGAACAACATGAATGGGGGGGGGGTTGTGCAGCTGGATGCCCATGCAATTCCTTGTGTGTCAGCCATTGGGTACACAGTTTGTCATGTTGTGACGGCCACAGTTCATTGTGCAAACAAGACATAGTAACTACCTATAATCTGCTGCATTTTGTAAAGGTACCCAGCACTTGAATGCACTATTATAAAAATATTTTTTATCTAACAGTTGTGTATGTGATGATCAGTATTAAAGTATCCCTTCTCCTTTCTGATATGCTTTAAAACCCAAGGCTACAGAAGCCTTAAAGGGATACTGTCATGGGAAAACTTTTTTTTCCTAAATGCTCTTGTAGACTTCTGCACTGAAATTAGTTTTTCAAAAGAGCAAACTGATTTTTTGATATTTAATGTTAAAATCTGACGTGGGACTAGACATATTGTCAGTTTCCCAGGTTCCCTCAGTCATATGAATTGTGCTCTGATAAATTTCCGTCACGCTTTACTGCTGTGCTGCAAGTTGTAGTGATAAATCTGGAGTAAAAATACTGCACCTGTGCCAATGCATTTGGGCACACCATGCAAAAACCAAATGCTGGGCAGTAATTTTACTGTGCTTACAATGGTTTGCCGTCTGTTCCCTATAGTAGGGGCGTAAAATTCCTGTTCAAGGTTTGAAAAATGTGTACAAATGTGTACAAAAAGGCTTATTGGTACAGCATGCCAGGCATACTGTATACATGAACACAAATATGCATATGTGTTTCAGTGAAAGAAAGAGACAATACCCTGCCCTTCTTCTGTATATAGGGGTGATTTGTGTAAATGTTTAAAATGTCATTTGAAAAAGAAAATTTTGTATGTATTGCTTTCTTTTCTGGGACACTGTCTACTATTATTGGCCTTTATTAACAAAATCATTAAAATATATTCGTTCATACATTTAAAATCTGCTTGCCAGGATCAGCTTCTCGTGCCTCGTGTACAGTTCAGCCATATTCATGCCATCGTGTACATTACAGTGCTTTTTTCTGAACTTTAATGGAGACATGCTTAAGAGCATTGGTTATATTACAGTAATGTTCCATGAACCATCCAGCAATGTATAAAGTATTATCCTTGTCTGTAGCAGTCAAATTGCCTGAGTCACTGTTATTGAGTAATTTTTTTCCGATGTGACTGAATTCAGAATGACTACATCAAGGGTATTTTTGATGAGACTTCTGTTGTGTCACTTGGGAGGTCATCTTGCATTTCCTTTGCAGGACACAATTGCTAAATGAGATATCACTTTGGCGACATTGCCAAACGAGCAGATCTCTACATATATGGCCACCTTTACACAGATGTACTGTCTGAGATATTCTGGAAAGTATAGCTGGTACAGAAATGTTTTATGTTTATCAACTAAATTTGGCATTAACTAAGGGGCAGATTTACTAAATTCACATGAAGCATTCGAAGTTCGAATTTTCAAATGTTTTTGAAGACCAATTCGACCTGTGAAATTTGAAAATTCGATTTAATCAAATGATTCAAATAAAAATCTATTCGAATATTCAACAGTCGAAGTACTTCCCCTTAAAATTTTTATTCGACTGCCTAGTTCTGCCAGATCAAAGCTACCGAATTGGGTTTGTTTGTTTTTTTGATCGAATAAAAAAATTTGATTGAATGGTTAAAATCGTTCGAATCGATCAGGTGTGGTAAAGCATTCTACAGAATAAATATAGTGTTATAGCTTGCACTATTGCAGCTAATCTATTGGCAATAAAATGCCTCCGTAGCTTTCCTTCTCCCTTAATGTAATGTAAAATCGGGTCAAAGGAACCTGTTCGAATGTATTATAAATTAACAACAAAAACAACTGTAAAATGTGGGGAAACTTTAAATCCCTCTTGTAGGCACCCCTACCCCCCCCCCAGCCTACCTCCCCCCCCCCCGGGCAAAAGCCCCATAGTTGCTACTTACCCTCTGCGCAGGTCCTGTCCATGGAGTTTGCAGGTGCCATCTTCCCCCCTGCCTTCTTCTTCTTGGATTCTTCAGCACTTGGCGACGCATGCGCAGTAGGAGGCATTTACCGGTTCAGCTCTGCAGTAAGTCATGAGGTCTCAATCGGAAAACTGTGACTTTTGGCACATGCACAGTAGAGCTGAACCGGCAAATGCCTCCTACTGCGCATTCGTCGCCAAATGCCAATGGATCCAGGAAGAAGACTGAACAAGAGAAGATGGCGCCTGCAAACTCCATGGACAGGAACTGCACTGAGGGGGTAAGTAGTATCTTAGGGGCATTTGCCCCAGGGGGAGGTAGGCCAGATGGGCTAGGGGGCCTACGGAGGGGAGGGGTTTAGGCAGGGAGGGTAGACTTCTCCTTTAACCAGAGGGATTCTTACCAGCTCAAAGTTCACTTATGGGAGGTTTGTCGCCAGAGATAAAAATGCATGACTGTGGGTGACAAATCTCCATTGGAAAGAAGCACACCACTTGTTATATTTAAGTTTTACCCCTGGCAATTTCAGTTATTTCCAGTGGAGAGGCATTTTCGGGAGATTTGTTGTCTGCAGTTGTGCATAAATAATCACAAGTGACAAATTATATATATATATATATATATTTGTCAAAGAGTGAAAATATAGATGTCTCTTTGGTTAATATTCTCTTAAGGGTAATGGCACAAAGGATGTTTTGTCACCTGCAATAAATCTTCACTACTGTAGGTGACAAAGTGTCCCTTGTTTCCTTCCTCCGGTTAGCATTCACATCACCAGTGGTTAAGCACTGCTACAATTTGAATAGATAGCTGTGAACTGTGGTCAGCCTACTGCATTATTCTTTCCTGGCATTGCATGTGCTTTAATAATATTCTAAAGAACTACAAGCAGTGAATTGGAATTCTGGAGGGGTTTCATTCTTCCATTAAATTCCACCTTTAAATTAACTTTCAGTATGAAATGGAGATTGATATTCTGAGACAACTTGCAATTGGTTTTCATTTTTTTATTTGTGGACTTTATAGGGGAATGAAACCCCCTTGGATTTAAGGCAACGAGGGAATGCAACGTGAGGTAACACACCAGAGAATGCCAGTACAATACTGTGAATTAAAGGGCAACTAAAGTCTAAAATAGAATAATGTTAGAAATTCTGTATTTTGTATACTAAATATAAACATGAACTGCACCAGAAGTGTTAAGAAAAATGATTAATGCTTTCAAAGTTGGCCGGAAGGGCTTTCATCTTGCAACTTTGTTAGACATCTCTGTAATGTCAAGACTACGCACATGCTCAGTGTGGTCTGGGCTTCACCTTGGAGGTTAAGCATGATCAAACAGCACAAGTCAAATACTATCTGCCATAGAAGCCAATACAGCAAGACTGATTAATCAGAATATACAGACTGCACTGGGTCTGTGGATACAAATCTCTACATGGTCACTGGCTTTTTTACAGGGAAACAGACAAAGGTGCTCGAGTTTGATAAGTAAGGTGGGGGGGGCTCCCCCCTGCTGTTTGAAAGTATGAATGTCTCCCTGCAGAGCAGTTAAGGACTGTCTGACAATCCCCAGAATACACTGCATACAGTCAGGTTTCTTTTAAAAACAGCAGACATTTTTGAATTGAGGTATATTGGAGATAGATTTCTTTTTCATTCAATAAAGTAAAAAATGGGAAGCATCCTCCTACTGCTGTGAGAGAGCCATGTGGCTGTCTGTATTGATGTCATCTGCCTGCGCTGGCCATTTAATGTTCACAAAGGAATCTTTCTTGTTCCGAGCTATGTTAGTGACATGCCAGTGAACTATGTGGCCGGTTTGTCTCCTTATGCCAATAAGGGTCATTGTGGGCTCCCGGAGCAATGTGATCCCCATGAGGAAGTTATATGAATCCTCTTAATTAATGTTTCACAATCCTCCTAATTAGAATTTCACTGGGAGCCAGGATCAGTACTTCCTGCGGAATCCCAGACTTCAGGGGCCTAATCGAATGTGGACAGTGGAGGAGAACGGGTTGAGCCCAAAGTTTGACACCACCTTTCAAACTGCATGTCCTTCCCCTACCCACATGGCACTGCTGCAGCTGTAGAGGGTTGGCATCCTGAAGTGTTTGGTAGCCAAAACGTCGATTGGCTGCACATAAGGTCTGGCTTCCCCCGGGAGCAGCTGGCGGAACTGCATGGGAACTAGGGTTGCCACCTGGCTGGTATGTTTGATGGGTGATCCCAATGTGATTAATAGGAAAAAAAGATAAATATATAGGAAAAGGTGCAACCCTAATGGGAACATGTTTGTGGAGGAATGTAGCAAATGTGCTAAACAGTATGTGCGGGACCAAGTGGTGAGAACCATGGGGCTCAAAGCTACCGGCAGGCTTTGTGATGTACCAAAGGTGCGAGGCCTGAGAGCTTGCAGGGTTAAACTGAAAGACACCATCCTGGATTGGGAAGACTCCCTACCTGACAGAGACCTCAACCTTGCTGATGAAGCCTGCAGGAAAGCAGATCTGTCCATTACTTTGGGGACCTCACTCCAGATCAGGACCAGTGGGAACCTTCCCCTCCTCACCAAGCGCAAGGGAGGGAAACTAATCATTGTAAACCTGCAGCCCACCAAGCATGACAAACAAGCAGATTTGAGAATACATGGTTATGAAGTCATGATACAGCTCATAGAGCTTCTGAGTTACTAGTTACCTGTCTGGACTGGGAAACATACTAAAACAGAGCCAAGTTATGAGAACATAAGGAGGAAGAGAATTCCTACCATAATTCAGTACTGGTTGCTGACCTGAACCAAAAGAGGGAAGGATGCAAGGAAGGATCTATTCTTGCCTTCTTTCTTGACTGAGGCAGAAACACACAACTTTTACAGAACATTTACCTGTAAGAGATGTGTCTCAGCCTTACTAAAGTGGAGATCTATTTCTCTGCAGACATGATGTCTGTACATAAAGACACTTGATATTGTGCATCCAATTTTTTTCATTAATAAACGTTTTCAGATTAGACAGCCATTTCTTCAAACAGAAATAAAATATAACCTTCTCAGATGCAACTTCATACATTTCATTGATTGTGGTACTGCTGGTACTCTACATTCCTTAAGCTGCCTTTTAAATAAATCAATGATTTTGCTGCTAGACTGAACATATGGTGTTTGGTTTCCTAATATTTCATGAATGTTACATGACATTGCCACCCCCTGTTGTATATGAGACATGCCTGCATCCTGTAGAAAGCATTGAATATCATCTGGTTCCTGTTCCGCTATGTAACAATCTGCCTTTTTGGCCTATTAAGACTTGAATGGGTTCCCCGTAGCTTTACATTATCTTATGTGTCTAAACTTTAGTAGTGCTTCTACTACTACAAACATACAGTTTTTAGCAATGCATGGTAACAGTACATTAATATTTAAATTCATCGTTTTTTGGTGGTACTGATCCTGTAGCTTAGAGTTAGCCCGCCTATAACAAGCTTAAAGTTTCTTTTGTTTTTTTTACAGGTTTATCATTTACAGGAATTAATTCGAGCAGGAGTGCCCATACTTCCGTAATAGGAAAAAAATCACTGCATTGCTCAATAAAACAGAACATTTTCACAGGAACCCATAGTTCTGCAAATGCACAGCACTTTGTATGTACAGATGTGTACAGTTTTACTGGCACCTATTTTCTTGTCTCAGGCAGGGGGGCTGTGGGGCCTGAGGCAGTAGCTCTGTGGGCTACTTGGTTGGTGTGAGTTAGACCTAATGCGATCTTTGTGAACTTAAAGGGATACTTTCATGGGAAATTCTGCATTGAAATCCATTTATCAAAAGAGCAAACAGATTTTTTTATATTTCATTTTGAAATCTGACATGGGGCTAAACACATTGTCAATTTCTCAGGTGCCCCAAGTCATGTGACTTTTGCTCTGATAAACGTCAGTCACTCTTCACTGCTGCACTGCAAGTTGGAGTGATATCACCCCCTCCCTTCCCCCCCCAGCAGCCTAACAAGAGAACAATGGGCAGGTAACCAGACAACAGCTCCCTAACACAAGATAATAGCTGCCTGGTAGATCTAAGAACAGCACTCAATAGTAAAAACCCATGTCCCACTGGTTCTATTCAGTTACATTGAAAAGGAAAAACAACAGCCTGCCAGAAAGCAGTTCCCTCCTAAAGTGCTGGCATAAGTCACATGACATGGGGCAGCTGGGAAATTGACAAAATGTCTAGCCCTATGTCAGATTTCAAAACTGAATATAAAAAAATCTGTTTGCTCTTTTGAGAAATGGATTTCAGTGCAGACGTCTACTGGAGCACCACTATTAACTGATGTGTTTTGAAAAAAACATGTTTTCCCATGACAGTATCCCTTTAAATATCACTCAAAAGTGAAAAGGCTGAATATATATCTTGGTCCTTCTTTTCATAACCAAGTCATTGAATATGTTCATTTTTATTCTCATATAGTACCAGTAAGTTTTCTGAAGAAGTGACGAAATAGCTTAAACTGGGCGCCATAAATGTTAATATGTTCCATGTTTTTTTTTTTTTTACTCCAGACATAAAGGGGAAGTTCACCTTCCAAATACTTTTCAGTTCAGTTGTTTTCAGATTGTTCCCTAAAAATATACACTTTTTCAGTTACTTTCCATTATTTATTGTGTTACTGTTTTTCCAAAATCTAAGTTTAAAATTGAATGTTCCTGTCTGAGTCTGGCAGCTCAGTAATTCAGGTGCAGACTCTAAACTTTTACAATTTTGCAACATTTAGTTGATACTTTTCTCAGCAGCATTTCTGGAGTATTAGCAACTATTGTATCAATTCTAACAGCTGCCTTTAATGCATCCAGGAGGAGATCATCTCAGTATATACTCACCCAAACGCTTACTACACTTCTCTACTGACCTGCTACTCAACCTTTCTCTCATTACTTCCTCACCATGCTTGCATTCAAGACTTTGCAAGGGCTTCACCCCTCCTCTGGGCCTTCCTCCCCTCTTGTACCGGCACAGAAATGTGTTCAAACTTTAACAACCCTGCCCAATTTTGTAAAATAAACATGGTAATCTGGTGTGGCCATAAAAATGGGCGTGGTCAAACATGAACCGCACAGACTGTAACAAATGTTTTTGGCCCACTTTATATTCCTAAAACATAGGGAGGTATGTGGTAGGGCCTGAACAAAATGCCACTTTTGGCTATTATACCCTGGGGTTCAATAACCTTTGTCCTTTACAGACCGGTGCCCAACACCATTTCTTTTCACAGAGCAAGAAGAGAACGGCTTTGGTCGGGGGCGTGCCTGCGTGACGTCGTCGACAAAGCAGTTGTCAGTGAAGGCGCGTTTTGAAGAGGGCTCCGAGTCACGTGGGACGCGCTGATTGACAGCTCTGGACTGAAGGCGAAGACAAGACTTGAAGCAAGGCGGGTGCGGGAGGCAGTGTCTGCGCCAGTGGTTTCTCCTATCTCTTTTACTAGCTGCTCCGCAGAAACCTGAGGTGACAGTTGTCGCAGCGCTTTTTTTTCCCCTTACTGTTTTATGCCTTGTTTTGGGATTGTCCGTACTGACCGGGAACCTTCTCTGTGAAGTGGACTTGTCGGAGGGAGTTGTTTCTCGGAAAGTTTAAGCCCGTACAGCAGCAAGGTTGCTTCCCCGAACCTCAGCCCAGTAAGTACAGTTCCCCGTTGGGATCAGAAAGAGCTTGTGTACATCTGCCCTAGGGGTGAAGTGAGTCGGGGCGCTGGCAGCTCCTATCTGACCCCAAACTCCTGTGTGTCTGCCTCCCCCATCCTATTGGATCCTGTGTCCCGCCTCACTTGCACCAACTCATTGACTCGAGTATCTTTTGTACATGTATGATATGAATTCATAAACACACACATTGGCCACTGCACCTCACACACATCCAGCTTGTGTCTAACTTCCCGCATGCCTCCACATCTGCTGCCCTTTTCATCTTTCCTCTCTGGAAGTTCTTGTTTGTTGTAGTTAGACTACAGCTGAAGGCTTGCCGGGTGCCTGTTTTGCCCATGTGGCAGTGATAAAGTCAGGAAGCTTTCTGCCCATTGAGGTTTGGATTTGTAATTGTCTCTCCTTCCTCCTCCCCAACTGGGGGGGTCGGGGATGTGAGTTTCTTTCTGATGCTGTCTTTGTGTGCTGTTCAGGGGTCGGCGCTGCTGAGAAAACTGCCCACTTAAGGCCCCATACACGGGCCAATAAAAGCTGCCGACAGACCTAGTCTGCAGCTTATTGGCCTGTATGTGGGGCCATCCGACGGGCTTCCTTGGTTGATATCTGTCCGAAAGTCGGCCATATCTCGATTGGGCAGGTTAAAAAATCCCATCGGATCGCAGCTGCATTTGTGAGTGTATGCGGTGCTGCGATCCGACTGCCCCTTTCGGATGCATTATGATCTGATCGTTGGGTCCTAGGGCCCATTATCAGATCAGCCCGATATCGGCCACTTCAATGTGGGCATATCGGGGAGAGATCTGCTCGTTTGGCAACATCACCATACGACCAGATCTCTACATCTGTGGCCACCTTTACAGTGAAGGCTAAAGGGTGAGATCCTCTCGTTTGTCTGACGTCGCCAAACAAGTGGTTCTCTCCCCGATATGCCCACCTTAAGGTGGGCTATCCGATCGTGGCACTAGGGCCCAACGATTGGATCACAACTGGATCACAGGGCTGCATCAACGAACAGATGCGGCTGCGATCCAACTGGATTTTTAGTCCCGTCCGATCAACATCTGGCCGACTTTCAGCCAGATATTGATCGGTTAAGCCCATCGGAGGGTCCCATCCACGGGCCAATAAGCTGCTGACTCCGTCTGTCTGCAGCTTTTATCGGCCCCTGTATGGCCACATTAGGGGTAGAACTGCACAAGCGTTTTTGGTAGGATCTATGCCCGCCGACAAAACACATTTGACAAGTCGGATGGAGACGCAGTGGTCAAGATTCTAATTGGCCTGAATGAAACGTCGCAGATAAGAACTACATTAAGTGATGTGGCCACAGCAAGCGGCACCTTCATCTGGCAGTAGGACAGTGTAGTAGATGTTACCTGCGACTTTCCATTCAGTCCAGTTATATCTTAACGCACGAGACTCCATCTGACTTGTCACGGGTGTTTAATCGGTGGGCGTAGATTTGACGAAAAACGTTCGCAAAGTTCTACCATTAATGTCACTTGAGTAGTCTCTGCTTCCCTCTATGGGCATTTGGAATCACTGTAAATATGGCACAGCAGTATGGTTGGCACAGATGACAGTTTCCAGGTGGCATTCAAAGAGATTCCAGGTATCTGCAAGAGTAGCAGCTGCAGATCTATCTCTAGTGTTGTTTCTGTGGATTCAAAATATTGACACCTCCCATGGTGTTAAATAAACCTTTAAATATTGGTTTGGGGGGGGGGAGGCGATAAGTGCTTCTGGTTTGGCATCCCTGTGCTGCTGCATTGGCTTGCCAACAGACAGTAATAATATAGGATGAATGATGGAAGAAGTTAAGTGGAAGGGGGTAGTGTCCAGTGCACACTGAGGGGAATGGGTAAATCCCTGCACCATGTAATACTGTGACATAGCAGCATTTCTAGCACATAATAATAAGTGGCTACGGACACTCCAGGGACATTATATACAATAAAAGACATATGCACAGGGGAGGTGGAAAAAACACAATGGCTAGTTGTAGGCAGTGCTACCTGTAATGCATTTCTTGCACTTTCGTGGGATCTTGTTTGCTTGAGGGAAAGTATACACCTGCAGATAAACTGTCCCATCCTGCCACAATGAGATTGGCTGGGCTTGGAGGAAAACATTTGAAGTTTCCATCAGCCAATCCCCTAATGACAGGACCATGACTTACAACTTCAGAGGGAAAACTCTGCCAATGGTGCCATGTGATTGACTATGTTGGAAAGTGTATCAGTGAAAGATTACAATCATTGGCCTTTGATCAACAGCCATAACATTTGCACCGATAGTTTTTGTTCTGCACATTTTTAAAAGTCCAGTAAGTTAAATAATCAGGGATGACTTTCATGCTTACATACTCCAGAGAAACCAATCTATTAGTCTGTCTGCCTTGAAAAAAAAAAAAGAAGCCCATTAACCACATGTTTAGGCAGCTGAGCCCTCTGATTCACAAGCAGATCTGTAGCTGCTGCTGCACGGGTCATATAATCACAGAGATAATCGCTGTAAAGTGACCCTGCGCATTTTGTTCCAAATCAATAAAATATAATACATTTGTTAATTGTCTTTAACACTCCCATAATTTCCACCTGCTGATGTAAGACTGATGAGCGGAAATCAGCAGATAATCACTGCTTTATAGACTGCTTAGGGGAGCATTAGGGAACTGGTTTGGCCAAAAAAAAACCAGAACAAAACAGATGAGTAAATATGTATACTTGGCAAACTGGTTACACCCATAGAGATGCAATTGGAAGAGTTAAACCTTTGTTATGAATCAGGAGTGACAATAGGTCTCTAATAGTTCTTCTTTTTCCCCCCAAAGTGCTGTACATAGAGAATAGTATTCTTCTGTATGTCATTTTTATAGTTTTACAGTCTGCTTTCCTGTAGGGCAAGTGCAAGTTTACTACAAAAATATAGCTGATGTAGTAATTCAGTATATAAAACATAGGTTGAAAAGGTAAAGAAGTGCAACTCCGGCATACACAGTTTGTGATTTCTCTGATATTACCAAAAACCTTGTCGGATTACTCTCAGATGATCTGACAATGTCTTGGCTCTATTCGCTCGGCATTGGCAAAAATGGTCATTTTCTGGAACCAAAGAGCAGACCCATATCTCATGATTTGTTATGGAGTAGTTTCACTGTCTGCAGAATATTCATCTAGAATATTCTAATAAAGCAAATCATATTGTTCCATTGATTTTCAAATGGTGTAACTCTCAACTATGGTAATAAAAGCTTACTTGAAGGCTGAAGATACACCTCCCACTGAATTCTGCAGCAGTTGTAGGTGGCAGCATTTTTTCACTTTTAAAGTCAGGATTTTTTACTTTAATAAACACTTGAACAGTGGTCAAATTATAGAAGAAGCAGACCCCCTGGGCTGAGGTGGGGGATAAGGGGGTCCCAGACTGTGTAGACCAGACTCTTCTATAGTCTCCTTACCTAAATAAAATGCACATTCAGGCAGGCTGAGGGGTGGGGAGGTACCTGGGTACCTTGAAAAGCTCTGGGAAAACAAATTTTGTACGTTTGTGTGTGTGTGTGGGGGGGGGGCAGTTTAACATTTAGGGTAGGGACAGACAGGGAGAAGGTAATTCGGGGAGATTGTCGCCTGCTAAAAAACGCCAGGCGACAGAATCTCCCCGAATCTCCCTGTCTGTCCCCAGCCTAAGTCACTGCACTTGAGCTTATATAGGATCTGTTATCCAGAATGCTCAGGACCTGGGATTTTCTGGCAAATTTATCTTTCTGTAATCTGGATCTTCATAACCTGAAGTCTATTAGAAAATCATGTAAATAAACCCAATAGGATTGTTTTGCTTTCAATGTGGATTAATTATATCTTGGTTTGGAGTACAAGGTGCCATTCTATTCCTATAGAGAAAAAAGGAAATCATTTTGGAAAATGTATTTCGATAAAATGGTGCCTACAGGAGACTTTCTGTAATATGGAACTTTCTGGATAATGGGCCATGTGGTAATGAAATACAAATTCAGAATTAGACAGTTCAGAAGACCCCTGGCATTCTTATTTACAATGTTTTGTCTTGATACCTAATGATGCAGGCAATTAAAAAAAATTATTTTCCTAAAAAAAAAAATAAAAAATTCTCAAGACACTCATAGTATATACATACACTAACAAAGCTTTTCAGTTTGGTGGTTTTCACTTGAAAAACATATTTATTCATTTTGTACTTTCCAAAAATATATCTTTTCCTGGGGTTGGCTTAATCTTTTGCACCTCTCACCACACTTAAAACAGGCAGTATTTTTTTTTCAGCAGTTGAAAAAATAGCCATTAAATAGTATGTCTAGGGTGTATTTTGGTGTGTGCATAGCATGCCTTAGGGTGGTTTTTGCAAATGTCCCTTTGCTACTATAATATAGAATAATGTATTGGGCTGACAGTTGATGAAATTATGTGATGAAATTATGTGTTAGTTATAACAGATAGGAAGAATTCAAAGTGTTACAAAATAAATACCTACATATGTTATCATATAGTGCTTACAAAAGGATTGAAGGGGTTCCTGTAGTCGGAAATGAGTATCTATACCACGGTTCCCATATTTCCTTGAATTTCTCATTTTTATCCGCAAGTATGTTGGTTAGTCGTTCATTAACCATTATCCAGTTCAGCTTGTCTTTAAAGTGGGAATTCGAAACCTAGGGTGATTTCCATTGTTTCGCTAATGTAATTTTTGCTGCCAAAAACATAAAAAGTTATCAAAATTCTTGTGTTGGTATTGAGATTAGGTATCCTTTTATTTAATAGAGCATTTAAAGAATGTTTCCTAAGATTAACCTGCGTTACCTGATTTACCTGTGATCGTATAGACTCATGTCCAGAATCTTTCTATATTTGGACAATCCCACCAGATATGCATCACAGTACCTGTTAAGCTGCAGCGCCTAAAGCATTCTTGGCTAAATGGGGGTTTATCATATGTAAGCGGGAGGGAACCATATACCAGCGTGTGAGAACTTTATATGCAGCTTCCAGTAGTGAAATATATCTAGAGCAGTGGGCTGTGGTTTCCCATATCTTGTCCCAGGTTTCTTTATCGATGGCAATGTTGAGGTCTTTATCTCATGCTGTGACATAAGATAAGGGAGTCTTGGAATGCATATCAAGGAGCAATCTATATCTAGGTATGAAATGAGTCTCTTTGCGTAGGGATATTTAATGCAAACATTTTCAAAATAGGTGGCGGTTAAAGGCTGTTTGTATGAAATGGCTTATCTGTTGATATCGAAATATCTCAGACGGAGGGAAGTTACAAGTTTCCTGTATAGTAGACCATGTTCTAGCTCCTGATATGGAGTAAAAATAATATATATATCTAAAGCCATTAGATGTCCACCATTGGAAAGGTTTGGGGGATAAGCCTGGGGGAAACCGGGGGTTAATAATTGGCTTTTTAAAGGAGAAGTCAACCCCTTTGGCGCCAAAATCCCTCCCCTGTGTTGTCACAGGGGGTCACATCTTGGAAAGTGTCTCACATGCTCAGTGGGCTCCGAGCAGCTTTTTAGAAGCTAAGCTTAGGGGTTGTTTCAACCTTGCTATATGTTAGTCCCAATAATTTGAATGCCTCACATGAAAGGAGCTAATTTTGCTAATGACTGCAGCTGGCTGGTTAAGTAGACTTTAATCTATAAAGAGTGTTTTAAAATCATTTCTAAATTGCCCTTTTAGGTTTGTAGGCTGCTCACCTTTCTAGTTAGGGAAATTTTGGGAAGGAACGCATAATCCGTTTAGGTACAGCTGATGCAGTTTTAGAACAGTCCACTTTGCCCCTGGGATCCTGAAAGGGAAACTGTCGTGGGAAAAAAATGTCTTTTTCAAAATGCATCAGTTAATAGTGCTGCTCCAGCAGAATTCTGCTCTGAAATAAATTTCTCAAAAGAGCAAACCGATTTTTTTTTATATTTCATTTTGAAATCTGACATGGGGCTTTACATTTTGTCAGATTCCCAGCTGCCCCAAGTCATGTGACTTGTGCTCTGATAAACTTCAATCACTCTTTACTGCTGTACTGCAAGTTGGAGTGATATCACCCCCTCCCTTTTTCCCCCAGCAGCCTAACAACAGAAAAATGTGAAGCTCCCTAACACAAGATAACAGCTGTCTGGTAGATCTAAGAACAGCACTCAAAAGTAAAAACCCATGTCCCATTCAGTTACATTGAGAAGGATAACAACAGCAGTTCCCTCCTAAAGTGCTGGCACAAGTCACATGACCAGGGGCAGCTGGGAAATTGACAATGTCTAGCCCCATGTCAGATTTCAAAACTTAATGAAAAAATCTGTTTGCACTTTTGAGAAATGGATTTCAGTGCAGCAGTCTGCTGGAGCAGCACTATTAACTGATGCGTTTTGAAAAAAAAACATGTTTTCCCATGATAGTATCCCTTGAACGTCCATTCCCACAGTGCATGCAGTAGTTTAGGGTTCGTACACACGGCCGTTTTTACTTGCGCTTTCTTCCATTCAGCTGCAGAGGAGCGCAGGAGTAGACGCAATTATTTGAAGGGAGCTGTACTCGCAAAGACTCGTGTAGAAATTTTTGGGACACCGCATGTTGCATTTCACCTGTGTTTGGCGTTTTGCGTCTTTGTTCACATTTAATGACTGCGTCTACTCCTGCGCTCCCCTGCTGCTGAACTGAAGAAAGTGCAACACAGGGGAGCAGGTAAAGACGGCCGAGTGTAAGAGCCGTTACAGACATATGAAGGAGCAATCTAGGGAATTGGCATCATAACTGGAGGAGAGATGACTTTTACTACATTGTTTCATGAAAACTGTAAAGAGAATAGACATAGCCAAGCAGATATAGCAAAAGCATTTACAAATACATTTATTTTTTTAAATCAACCCTTTCACTGCCATCTGATTTGGTACGTTTATTGCCATAAGTGTGTATGCATGTGTGTACAGCTGTAAAAAGTGTGTAAATGTGTATGAATTTGTAAATATGTGCAAAAAAAAAAAAAGCCAGAAAAGCTAATTTTAGTAAAATGTAAGGTTTGTTAAGAAAGGGCACTTGCCTTTTCTGCATACAAGGGGGTCTTTGACAGTTTAGTGTCCTAGGATTGCAGACCCTACGCAGAAGGGGGCACTGGAAGTCTGGTCGTGTGTTGATCGCCATGGTTTGTTGCCTAGGTGGTTGGAGGCGAGACTAGCAACACTGCGGGAAAACTCAGCTAGTACAGAGTGGTGTAACGAACAGTTTCCTTGGTGGTCTAGTGGCTTACCCCCATGCATGCGGGAGCGGCCACCATGCCTCCGGCGGGGACACTCACCATGTGCATCCTTCTTCCTTGCAGCCGGCTTCCTTATGGCGCGCTGCGCTCGCACTTCCACCAGAGTGGAATCCAGTCTTCTTATCCTTGCCCATTGTTAGGTTCTATCTGTAGTTCTTGGGTGTTATTTCTTAAGCTATTTTCTGCCTGTGTTTCCTGTGTAAGTCCAGGTGGCATCTGAGTAAGCTGAGGGCTCCTCCCGAGGCCAAAGGCAGTCACTTAACTGGTGAAGCCGAGCTGAGACCAAGGTTCTTGGTATTGGGTGCCGTTCGTGACAATAGGAAGCTCTTTACTGAGCAGCGTATAGGTACTACTTGTTTGCCAGTCAGAGCTCTCTCCTGCCTACATGCTTGGCAGGGAAAGGGGTTGTTCACTTTAGAACTTTCGGTTCAGCTGTTTTCAGATCATATACCTGAAATAATGACTTTTTTTTTTCTCTACAGTTTTTTGCTTTATATTTCTTTCTTGGTGTTTCCCTGTAGCAACTTTAACCAGGAGGACACACTCCCAACAGTTAAGAATGACCTCTACATTATATAGTGGTAAAGCATTCTGCAGAATAAATATAGTCTTATAGCTTGAGGCTAATCTATTGGCAATAAACTACTTTGGTATCTTTCCTTCTCCTTTAATAACCAACCCTGTTTCTAGCCACCGCAGGTAACCTGTGGGGGGTTCTCACCTTGTCTTGTAGCAGAAATGTCCTTCCAGTGATACGCTTTTGACCCACATACCACCCTGTAGTTGCTTTCCCGATGTCCCCTTATGCTACAGCTTACTGTTTTTTGAGCTCCTACAGGGTTGTGGATGGACTGTACCACTGGTAAGTACACTTGTGTTCTCTAAACTAAAGGGCTGACATTTTTTGATATTCTTTGTTGCCAAGAACAGCTTTTTGGTAGCCTGTGCAGCACTGCTGACTGATTCTCACAATGCCTCCAATGGGTCCACCAATGCATGGGAGGTTCATAGTTCTTTGTGTGCTTTTTTCTCTTAGCTTCTTTTCTTTGTCAGACCCCACCTTCAGATTAAATATCAATGGCAGAAATATCCTTATTTAAAAATACCAGTTCTAGCAGATACAAGAAACAGTATAGCAGCTTGATATTAATTAATGTGCATCAGCATTTTTAATGCAGGTCAAACTTTGTTTGTGTGAATGTAGATTAATCAGTTTGCACTATTGATATTTATATTCAATTGTGTCATACTTTTATTTTTCTTCTTAAAACTGGTTGTAATAAAGCGAAACTGAAATATTAGTGGTTAATGCAAAGCCAAACAGCTGGGCCAGAACAGAAATCGCTTGACATCTGGCCTCTCCCCAGTGGCAAAATCCAGGCGCGGTAAGAGACATTTCCTTTGGGATTACTGCACAAGCTAAACCCATCTGTAATATTCATGGAAGGATTTACAGTTTGCACATGCCTATTTTATTAGATTGACTTTCTGTGCTTTTGATAAAGTAGTTGCTATTTTAATGCAGTGGTTATTTAAAGGGGTATTTCATCTATAATAATAATAATAATCGCTCCGTGGTTCTCGCTGGAAGAACCCAGGCTGGTGCAGCTTTTCAGCCCGGAAATTTGGGAAATTTTCATGACTTTCAGCGCGTGCACAATAGTTGGGGTCCAGAAATCTCCAACTCTGCATTCTCCAAAACTTACGAAGAAGACCAAAGAAAGAAGATGGCTGCCATGAACTCCCGTGGCCCAAATCTACAGGAGGGGTAAGTAAAAAGATTAGGGGCATTTGCCCAAGGGGAGGAGGGTGGGGGTCTACACAGGGTAGGGGGGAGGTGTTTTTTTATTATTACAGGTTGGATTCTCCTTTAAAAGGGACCTGTCACCCAGACATAAAAAGCTTTATAATAGAAGACCGTTTCAAGTTGAACATGAAATCCAAATTCTTTTTTTTTATTAAAGCATTCATAGCTGTTGTAACCTCATTAAAAATCTCAGCTGTCAATCAAATATTGCCTGCTCCTCCTCTATGCCTTAGGCATAGAGGCGGGGCAGGCAATTACTTTCACTTTCCATTCAGCACTTCCTAGATTTCACTGCTCTCCCAACATTCCTCCTCTCTTTACCATTTAATTGTGTAGCCAGTGCATGGGGATGGACATCAGGTCCCCCCATTCAGGTGCGCAGACAAGACTTTGATATGATGCAAGGCTTGCCTTAATAACAGTGTCCACAAAAATGGCTCCTGCCTGCTTACTGTAATTATGAATTTCCAGACCAAAGGAAACCAGATTCAAAATATTTATATAGTGTAATCAAAGTTTATTTGGCTTGACTAACGTGAAAAAGTAGGATTTGGAAACCTTTTTATGGGGGATAGGTCCCCTTTAAGCCATCAGTTCATAACTCTTGGTTGCTGGCATGTGGCATTATTTACTTTTTAATGTTGTCTAATGGAAATATTAAGTCTTGTTGTTTTCCTGACTTCTGTCTATACAGGTGTAACTGGCAGTTTTAGGGACACATTAATTTTTTCAGTGGGGCTGTACTCCCACAGGTGCATGTAGGCCCCGAACGCAGGAAAAATGCAGCATGTTTCACCTCAACCTGCGTTGACCAAGACTTTGAAGCTGCGCTCCCCTGCTTTCTGGTTTTATGCGTCCAGCCGCAGGGGAGCACCGTTTCAGACGCTTGTGTGTAAGAGCCCTTAGTCTTTGCTTGTAGTTGGTCTTACTAAGATTTCCATCTCCTCGCCTAGCCTTGCAGTCATGTACTAAACCCATAAAACACAAACACACTCTCTCTCCAGATAATGGATCTTTCCACAATTTGTATCTTCATACCACATTAAATAAACTCAATAGACTGGTTCTGCTTCCAATAAGGAATAATTATATTTTTGTTGGGATCAAGTACAAGCTACTGTTTTATTATTGCAGAGATAAAGTAAATCATTTTTAAAAATGTAGATTATTTGATGATATGGAGTCTATGGGAGAAAACCTTTCCGTAATTTGGATTTTTCTGGATAACAGTTTTCCGGATAACAGGTCATATACATATACTCAAATAAATATATATATATATATATATATATATATATATATATATAATGTAGTCCAGAACAGCACTCCAACTTCTCAGTACAACCCAGGTGCACGGTAAACCAATCCATACAGATAGAACAAAAGACCAGCAACACTGGGAATTTTTGCAATAATCAAAATCTTGTATGTGTCAAAAGTGCACAATATCATGTGTATTTCATCAGCATTAGGCTGGTGAAATAAGAAACTCCAGGAAAATGTGTATTGCTGCAGCAAGTAATGCTGTTTAATTCTTGGGTCATCGGAGTGGATGGAAGAGAGCAGTGTGGGCCTCCATCCCTTGATCTATACAAGGTTTTGCAGCTGCCGAAACTAGATAGCTAGCTAAATAATTACTAATTAAGGCTAGTTAAGGGTCAGGGCACACTGGGCGATTTGGGGCAACCAATCGCCTCGACTTTGCGGCGACCAATCTCCCAGAAAGCTTTCCCTCACTCTGCGCCTTGCTTAAATGAAAAATCGCACTTCGGGCGACTTCGGAAGAAGAATCACCGCGTGTGATTAGCACCTGTGACAAGTGTTATTCACCTGAGTTGGAGAGTGCTCCAAAGGTCTGTCAGAGGACCAGAGAAACCGCTCCCCTGGAGACAAGTGTCTCGCATGTACCCAGAGAGGATTCTGGGATTTGTGGTCCAGTGAGGGCTAAACTCAAAGCGAGAGTAACACCAATGAGGGTGTGGAAATGGGACTGTTTCTGTTAACACTTATGTGAATACCCCATGTGAAGCCAGTGGTCTGAAGATTTTATGTTTGTTAAAAATAAAAGCCAGCAAAGCGGCAATTTAAACTCTTCAAGGTGGTCAGTCTCCGTTTGTGTGCGGAAATCTGTGCTGGGGTCTTGGGTTTCACTACCAGCAGCTCACAAAACATATATAGATAGAGATAGAAAGATATTGATAGAGATATAACGACATTGATATGTATTAAATGTGATATATGTATATAATATTATGACAATCTACTTATAGTGGCCAGCTTTAGCCCCTTAGCAAATGGCTTTGCCAGTTCTACATAATAACTTTTGTTTTAAAGCTAGTAAAGTAATAAATAATTTGGGTTACTGCCATAAATACTTGAGCATCTCTGTGTGCCCACCTGTTCTTTGCATATTTCCAACTGAATTGATGCATTTCCTTTCTACCAAAGATAATCCTTCTACATCTTGATAGAACAGGAGGAATTAGAATTTCTTGTTAATATGCAAAATCACTGTGACTGGCTTACTGCTTCTGGTAAATCTAAATTTGATTGATCTTTGAATCCTTCACTAAATCTTGAAGAAAGACTGTTAATCAATAGTATCATCTTCTTTGAAAGAAAAGGATAAAGACCGTTTGTTGCTTTACCTTCCAGGGGGCAATACATTTGTTCCAAAGGGCTAGGCCACACGGGAAGATGATTAAATAGGCCCTGGCATTATTATAGTGAGGTCTAAACAGCATCATCAGCTCATTGCACATTCAGATTAATATAATGGTCCAATAGCGAGTTTGAGCGACTTTGAAAAACACGTTGCCGCGTGTGAATAGGCGCAGGCGACTTTAGCGCTAGCGGGTGCGAGATAGGAGCCAGGCGACAAATCTCCCCGAATCTTCGCGTCTGGCCTTAACCTAATGTAAACCATGCTGTTTAATTACCATTCGCACTCAACCATGCTTGTTGGAAGTATGTGGGTGAATTCTAGGAAGTGTAACGGTGTAACTTAGAAACATTTGAATGGTATGCACTTTACAGGTTGAATAACCTGACAAATCTAATTTGTGCTGTTCTCTTGTTTACAGTAGTGCCATTTACATTGTATAATTCCTTGGTCTTGCCACTACCTAGCCTTTCTTGCACCCAGATCTACTTTTCATGTTTTTTTTCCAGCTCTGTATTATTGATTATTATTAATTGGCAAATGGTAGCCTAAAAGTACCCAGAAAGCTGTTTGACCATTATATTAATCTGAATGAATGCAATGAGCTGATGATGCTGTTTAGACCTCACTATAATAATGCCAGGGCCTATTTTGAATCACAGTCCAGACCTTCCTTTGCTGGTACAGGTATGGGACATTATTCCAAAAGCTTTAAATAAAAAGAAGGCTATCTCCCACAGAGTCCATTTTAAGCAATACTTGATGTTCAACAGTAGTTGGTACTTGATGGTGGCTGCTTGAATCCATATTGGTGGCAAGAGAATCCTTGCCACCAAGGTTAAATGATTTTAGCAGACTTAAATTACAGAAAGATTCCTTCTCTAGAAAACCCCAGCTCCCAAGAACTCCAGATTATAGATTTTGTACCTGCATAACATGCTACAGAAGAAGGCTTTTCACTAGATGTTGAAATACTGGTGGTGGAATGTAATCCCATTTTTGCACAAGAATGGTATTGAAGTTGGGACAGTGAAGCCTAGCTTGTAGTTTCAGTTCATGCAATCGGTGGTAAGTTGTGGAGCGGTCAGGGCTTTCTGCAGGCCGTTCTTCCATTCCCATCTACAAAAAGTGCTTGTGCTAAAACTGCTCCCACAAAGTAGGAAACATGGAGTTACTTTAAAGGAGAAAGAAAGAAAGCTACCAAAGCAGTTTATTGCCACTAGATTAGCCACAATAGTGCAAGCTAAATGTATTTACCATACCTGCATAAACCACTCTAGAAGCTCTCTGTTTGTTTAGGATAGCAACTGCCATATTCGCTTGGTGTGACACCACTTCTGCCTGAGTCTCTGCCTGCTCACTCATAACTCTGTGCTCAGATTACAGCAGGGAGGGGGGAAGGGAGGGAGTGAGGAGTAAACTGAGCATGCTCAAGCCCTAGCCCTGGAGGTTTAAGCTGAAGGCAGGAAGTCTGATACAGAAGACCATGTGTACACAATAGAAGTTAATAAATGCTGTGTTTCTTTTCACAGAGGACTCAGAGCAGCATTGCTTTTAGGGTTTACTGGTGTATTTATTACTTAATTTCCTTCTCTTTTAGCTGAAATCCACACCCTAGCCCAAACCATGAACAGCAGCCCCATGCCTTTATTCTCTTTGAGAACAGCATTACAAATTCTGACTCTTAAAAGACTTTGCAGACCGCATTACATATTCAGGCAGGTGGCGTTCTCTTAGCAAACCCAGTTCAGTCTGTCAGGTTTGAAGCACAAGTCATTTTAAAGAACATATTTACACCACAACAGAAAATGCTTGGCATTGCACATTGAAAAAAAAAATCATGTTAGGTTTTCATTAAATAATTGTATGATGAATACTTCTAAAGACAGTGTATAGATTCCGTTTTACAGCTGAAGACATGCATTAGTTACTCTGTTTATTCTTCTCTCAGCAGTCCCTTTCTGTTGTTGCTTTTAGGCATTTTCATTTCAAAATCACTTAATTTATTAGTTGACTGGAGTACATCTAGAAGGATAAATAATGAGCTGACTTGGTAAAGGGGCATCATGAGCACTGAAAGGCACCAACATCTTCAGTACAAGCCATTCTACTAACATTTGTTGAGCAGGTGCTGGAGCAATAGTGTGGCTTTATAGTCAACCCATCTACTTCCACAATCTGTGGCTGGTCTTTTATGACCTTTCACCAGTTGACATGTAACCTCACTTGCTTTTTATGTTAACGTTTATGAATAAAATTATTTTAATAATGTAGACCCTCCTCCCACTCCCCCCCAGCCCCCGGGCAAATACCCCTAATTTTTTTTACTTACCCCATCTGCAGATTTGAGCCACGCGAGTTCAAGGCAGCCATTCTTTCTTCTGTCTTTTTTCAGAAATTTACGGACCGGAATCTACTCCAAGTGCACATAGTTGAAAACACAGATCTACTTCCCAAACAGACCGAAGAAAGAAGATGGCTGCCTTGAACTCCCGTGATCCGAATCTTCATGAGGGCTAAAAAAAAATATTAGGGGCATTTTCTGGGAGTTGGGGGGGGGGGTGGAGATAGGTTGAAGGGAGGGGAGTCTACACAGGGGATGATTTCTTACATTACAGGTTGGATTCTCCTTTAATCTTCTCCCAGAAGGTACCAACTGTGCACCTGTCCTATCCAGACTTGGGCTCAGCAGCTCAGATAAACATATACATTTTTAAATTAAAAACAACGGAAAATGGTGGATGGGCCCCTAATCACTCTGAGTCCCTAGGTTATAGCCTAGGGTAGCTTATTTGTTTATCCGCCCCTGATACTGATCCATACTAAATCTATATAAACCATCTAAATCTGGTTGTACTTGGATCAGCTGTCATTACTTTTGTTCAGACCACAAGCTCTCTTATGAAGGATGCCTAACATGCTTTTTATGAAAGTAAAAACACAAGCTGTTTACAGTTTATGGTGCTTAACCCAGGGGTGCTTCTACCATGAGGCAAGATGAGAATTTTGACTTACATGATGGGCCCTACAAATTACAATGGGCTCATTAAAAAAAAATGTAATCTAGTGTCTACAGTTCCTTTTAACAGAAATCCCACAATCACTCTGGTTCCCCTGGTTTTGTACAATGGCTAGTAATGTGCCCATAGTAGAATTGTGGCTATTAAGATTCTGGGCATGCTGCTCAGTACATTTATAGTGTCACAGTTTCAATCTTGTCCATTAAAGCAATGCCGGAGAGCTTCCATCGAGCATTAACCCATTTGATTTCCATGATGTATAGGCATGCTAGAAGCAGATCCCTAATAGTACAATGATTTTCTCTGGCCCTCAGCTTTCCTTTATTTCTTATTTTAACAGATGAAGCAAAAAGGCTGTAATTTCAGTTGATTGGAAATAATATTTTGCACTGGCATGGTTTCTCTGTGTCTATCTGCTGTCAAACCTCAGCATCTAAGTGCTGGTTAAAAGGATTAAAATCATTTACACAAGCATTTTGATGTTCCTGTCCATCTGTCGGGCTTCCACGGTTCTACAGCTGGAATTTGTTCTAGAATGAGCTTTTTCCCCCTCCTATCTTGCAGTTAACGCTTGACGTCAAGCCATCAACAGTAGTTGACTCGTTTTTATCCACTCTTGTTTCTTGGTTTGCACTAGTTATAGAGCTCGGCTGCATCCAGACAAAATTTCCAGTTATTATTGTGAATTTAATATTGTGATTTTAATAGTGTATACTGTTTCAGTTTCTAAGCAACTTCATCTGTGTCTTAAAGGTTAAAGGAAATAGTTTTACAGATGCTGGAAGATGCTAACTGCGGAGAAAGGAGTTGTAGAGGAATGGTTATCAGAATTTAAGGTAATATTTTCTAATATAAATAGCATGCAGGAATTCCATGTGGGCTTTTAAAAGGGTGGTTCACCTTTAGGTTCTAGAATTCTTAACAACTTTTCAAGTGGTCTTCAGTTTTTCTTTTTTTTTTAATAGTTTTTGAATTCTTTGCTGCCTTCTTCGGACTCTTTTCAGCTTTAAGATGGGAGGGGATTACTAACTCCATCTAAAAAAACAAAGCCTACATATGTATTATTGCTTCTTTTTATTACTCATCCTTGTATTTATGACCTCATTTTTGCAATAGTTAACTCTAAATTTACATTTAAAAAAGTTAAAAGAACAGGCTATCAGTATTAACGTGATTATTTCAATATTACCTTTAGTAAGAGAAAATATAAATTACAAATCTTCTTTAATATTTTCCACAGACGTTGCCCGAGACATCTATTTCCAGTTATGCTTCTGGCTTGAAAAATAAGATTTCTCTTGTATCGGCCCTGTATGAAGTCATTCAGGAGCCTCAGGGTGAGGTAGGTGCAGAAAGATTTATGGTGCACTACTAACTTTTTCATAATTTTGCTGTAATAATGATGTCTCCACTGAATTGGCTGGGTGAGAACTGGACAGCCAAACTAAAAATTGTATTATCTAAGGCAGTGGTCCCCAACCAGTAGCTCGCGAGCAACATGTTGCTCACCAACCCCTTGGATGTTGCTCCCAGTGGCCTCAAAGCAGGTGCTTATTTTTGAATTCCTTGCATGAAGGCAAGTTTTGGTTGGAAAATCAGATGTCCTGCCAAACAGAGCCTCCTGTAGGCGGCCAGTCCCCATAGGGGCTACCAAACAGCCAATCACAGCCCTTTTTTGGCACCCAGTGGACTTTTTCATTTATATGTGACTCACAAGGTAAAAAGGTTGGGGGGGGGCATAGCGCATTTACGCTAGCAATGGCACGAATTTCAAAGTGTAATAGAAGTATATGTTACAGCCACTACATTCCGCTACACAAGCCCAGGAAACCTTTAATAAATAAAATAAAGTTGTCCTATTGCCCTACATGTGCCCCCTGTATAGTTGAGTTGCCATATGTTAGGAAATGTAGGGGGGAAGGAGGATTAACCCCCCAAAAAAATGTTTTGCTCTTTTCCATTTTTTTTTCTTCAAACTCCTATCTATTGTATTGAACTTCGCAAGGTCTGACCTGGCAAAGTTGCGTCTAGCGTAAGTAGTAACGCTCAGTAAAATGGTCATCTTCGTCAATTTGCATAATTTGCGCTAGTCTGTCTACTTCGCTAGCGAAAATTAGCCAGAGTCAGTGTTACGAATTAACGTCACGCTGGCGAATTAGCGCTAGCATTAGACGCTTCACGCTTTAGTGAATCTGCCCCATAGAGGCTAAAAATATGAAATCAGCTCATGTGCTTAAGTACCCCATTATACCCCAAGATTTGGTCTGCACATAACTTTCATATTGAAACGGTGAGAACCTTTAATCTGCATATTCACAACCTTTACAATTTCTACTGAGGGATTAAACTGCTTACAAAAGTAGAAATAAATCCTGCTTTCAGTTTGTTACATTTACTGATACATTTATAACCACCAAAAATGTTATCTCTTAAGGATCTATTATGTGATGTCAGAGATATTTTCCAATGACCAGAATAGTATTGCTACAGTATAACTATAATGGTTTCGCAAAGCAAGATTAAAATTGTCTGTTTAGAGAACACACGATTAAATAAGAGATGTGATGCAAAGACTGAGACCAGAAATGTTCTAAAGCTTTTAAAATAAAAACAACCAGGCATAATTGTGTAATTGGAAGGGATAAGGAAAAAAGGACACAAGTGGTGTGATTCATAAAATTATTATTTTCTTGAAAGAAGAGTAGGTGGGAATGTTACTTACAATCCGTGCTGCAGCTTAGCAACCCACCCCTCCAGCATTTATTGATATATTACTTGAATCTCAAGTACATTGTTTATATAAAGTGTGTTTTTTGAGAACAAAAAATGGAAAATGGCATTTTTTACAGGCTAAAAGCTGTTCGGTTAAAATCTTCAACACTTCGAGCAGCTTCCATTTTACAATGTAAGGATACAGCGAACTACCTTCCCTAATATTTTATTAGTTTATGTATTGCTAACATTTGGGTAAAGTAATATCACTTTGACACACAATCACGCGTACTTTATTATTTTAATTTATATGAAGGCTCATTGTGAGTTGCTGTTTATAAACATTTCCAAAAGTGATGCTTACTAACTGACTTCTACTCTATGGAGACTATGGGGGGGAATCACGTTTTTGGTGTAAAAGGGGTGTTAAAACTGGCACAAATACAATTGCCATATCCACAATCAGAAATCCGCCTAATACCAATTTAACTGCCACTTTTCTTGTGAAAAGTAAGAACAGTTTACAGAAGCTTTTGTGAACAGGACAAAAACGGAGATGAAAACGACATTTTCAAAATGGAGTAAAGCTCAATGTAACTCTTCCACCTGTCCTCCATTCTGCATTGTTTCCTTCAGTCTCCATTAACCCCACTTTTAGGTGCTTTATGGGGGGGGGGCTAATTAGTATATTCATGTGGACTAGCAGCCTAGTGTCCGGTTACAAGCTCTGTTTTCTGTGTAATCAGAAATGAATAACAATAGGTTTACAGCAGAAGGTTAGGAGAAAACCTCTCCGACTCACCACAAATAGATAGTTGGGGGCAAATTTACTAAGATGCGCAAATTCGCTAGCGTTGGCCGCACTTCGCCAGGTGAATTTTCGCCAGTATTACGCAAATTCACTAAAGTGCGAATTTACGCTCAGGTCGGCGAACAGTAGCGTAGTTGCGCTAGTGTTACTTCGCTAGGCAGATCGCTGTTAAACTAGCGAAGCCTAATTTGCATACGGCGGGAACTTTAAGTTATAATAGAAGTATATGTTACAGCCACTACATTACACTACACAAGCCCAGGAAACCTTTAATAAATAAAATAAAGTTGTCCTATTGCCCTACATGTGCCCCCTGTATAGTTGAGTTGCCATATGTTAGGAAATGTAGGGGGGAAGGAGGGTAACCCCCCCCAAAAAAATTATCGATCTTTTTTAGACTATCACCCTCCTAGGCTAAAATACGCCAGCGTTTTTTTGGGATTTTTTTTACATTTTTTATTTTTTCAACCTCCTATCTATTGTAGTGAACTTCGGCCCAATAAATTGTGGCCGTCTATAGCATTATAGTCTTGACAGTATATGACATCAATCAGGAAACATGATATGGACCCCTTAACCTCTCCGTGTAGCTTCCTTGACTATTAGTTAGCTCCTTTTGGCAATAGCAAAGCATTTCCCCAATATCCCAAAAACTTGTATTCCCCTTTAATTACCTAGAACAATGATGGCTTTTCTGTAAAAGTAAATACATATGTATGCACTGTATGTTAAAGTATTGGTGTTTATTCTTGCAGTTGTTGGAGCCTGTCTGCCACCAGCTCTTTGAGTTCTATCGGAGCAAAGAAAAATGTCTCCAGACATTCACACTTCAGTTTTTGCCAGAACTCGTATGGTGCTACCTTTCCATGTCTTCCAGCAGAGAACTACAGAGCTGTGGATGTATCGAGGCGCTGCTTCTCAGTATCTACAATCTGGTTTGTACTACAGATTTTCAGGACACCTTTCTTTCGGATACAGAAGCACAACTGGTTTGCTTATTGCATTTTATTATTTTTCAGTGACCAGTTCATTCCTATGTTACAAAGCTGCAGTGTAATATTCTTTCTGCAGTAAGATGGAAATAATGACAGTTTGTTTTATGCAATATAGTTGGGTTTTTGATTATTTTGACTTTGCATATGATGTAAGCCTACATTGCTGTACATGAACCAGTCTACATACAGCATTTAATTATTTGGTCCCACTTCATCCTTTTATGGAACAGTTCAGTGGATCACCACATACTCTTTATGCTTTCAGATAAGATAAATCTTGCATTTTGCGGTGTCTTACTGTGATGTTGTACAGAAGTCAGAAAATTGACCACATTAATAACACTATGGCAAGTTTATTACTACTGCTAGATTTATTTTTCATAAGGCAATAGCCCACGCAGCAAGTCAATTTCTGATGCCAGTGCAACCATGAATGACATTTCTGTCTGTATTGCTCAAAGTTTGTAGTTAGCATGTTGTCTTGAAAATAGAATGTATTTGTTCCTAAATATACTATAGGTATGGGACAAGTTATCCAGAATGGTTGGGGCATGAGGTTTTCCAAATAACGGATCTTTCTGTAATTTGTAATCTTCAGACCTTAACTCTATTAGAAAGTCATGTAAACATTAAATAAGAGAAATAGGCTGGTTTTGCTTCCAATAAGGGTTCATTATCTCTTTCTTTGGATCAAGTACAAGCTACTGTTTTATTATAACAGGTATGGGACCTATTATCCAGAATGCTCAGGACCTGGGGTTTTCCGGATAATGGATC
>CM044442.1:32084640-32130240 GCA_024363595.1 Xenopus borealis | reverse complement strand
ATATATATAGCATAGCTAATTGAGAAACAAAGATGCAATGTGCTGTGATAAGGGCAGCTTAAACGCAGCAATTCTGAGATACCAGTTCATTCAAAAGCCACCTGTGGTGACAGTGGAGAATTTAGGGGGGGTGAGCTGACATTTCATTGTGGATGATAATCCACAGTTATGGACAGTGAGCAGAAGATAGAGGTTTTGTAGAGAAATAATTCAGGAATTTTGATGCAACATCAAAACATCATTTCCAGACATCAGTCAGTGAGCAAACAGTCCATGAACCTAACATGAAATCAGAATTTGTTCTAGTTGCTGACTTGCATCAAACAAGGGGTTCATCTGTATACAGCTGCAGAAAAAGCATTTGAGGGAGATCTGGTGGATTTTTAAAATGATGTATCAGTGGAATTCTAGGAGTTTTAGGAAGACATTTGAAATTATCTAGGTGCCCAACTTTTTAGCAATAGTGGTGCTAAAATAGAAAGAGCCCCTGGGATTTTTTATCCACATTTGTTTTTGAAGTAGGAGGGAACTGCTTTCTGGCAGGTTGTTGTTTTTCCTTCTCAATGTAACGCAGTGGGACATGGGTTTTTACTATTGAGTACTGTTCTTAGATCTACCAGGCAGCTGTTATCTTGTGTTAGGGAGCTGTTATCTGGTTACCTTCCCATTGTTCTGTTGTTAGGCTGCTGGGGGGGGTGATATCACTCCAACTTGCAGTACAGCAGTAAAGAGTGATTGAAGATTATCAGAGCACAAGTCACATGACTTGGGGCAGCTGGAAAATTGACAATACAAAATATCTGTTTGCTCTTTTGAGAAATGGATTTCAGTGCAGAATTCTGCAGCACTATCAACTATTAAAAAAAACATTTTCTCATGACCGTATCCCTGACCGTAATGTTCAGATTTAATAAGTAAGATGTGAAACATTCCCTGTAATCTGTATGTACAATGTCTGCATGGTTTTACTAAGAATTCTGTTGATTCCCTGTGCACGTGCTGTGAATTCCTGGCAGCATTCGATCAGTTGCAATCCGTTTCTGGCATGTTTTATGATCTGCTGATTTTATGGTTCACTGTAACACGATAAAAATTGTAAACATACATATTCTGCTTAGAGGATTTCATTCATAGTGTAAGTTGACAGTCTTTGTGTGTTTCCAATGCAAGTCCCAATGTAATTCTTGCTTTTGCTCCAAAGGCTTTAGTTGAAAAGAACAATAACTCCAAAAAATGAAAGTGTTTTATAAGTAATTAAAATCTAGTGTACTGTTGCCTTGCATTGGTAAAAGTTATGTGTTTGCTTTAGAAAGACTGTTATGTTTTCACTTAATAACTTTTTAAAATGATACTGACACTAAACATTATTTTACATAAAATATACTGATATAGGTCACGCTGTTTCTTTTTCAATCTGCTTTTGTGAGCAATTGTTACATGAAGTTCTAAAACTTGATTCATTTTCCAACCTGTCTGTCCCTTCTATACATGTCAGAGTTTCTAATGTTAATGGACTACTCCAGTGTAGGGACTGATTCTCTGCCTGTTTTTTTCACTGGCTGAGATCACCACTGTTTGGCATCTGCCAAAAACAATAGGCAAAATGTTATGTTCAGCAGTCTTATTCCATGAACTCAGGTTGAACAAGGGGATATGTTTCCCTTTAAACAGGGACACCTTTTTTCAACTGCCTAGTTTGGATGCATTTATAGACTTATTAACCTCAAAAAAATTATCTGCTTCATTGTACCCAGTAC
Organism: Xenopus borealis; assembly: GCA_024363595.1. Classification (NCBI taxonomy): domain Eukaryota; kingdom Metazoa; phylum Chordata; class Amphibia; order Anura; family Pipidae; genus Xenopus; species Xenopus borealis. Next base: position 32,128,483 of record CM044442.1, on the reverse strand, counting down.
AGGGAAATGCTGTGCTGTTGTGCTATTTTTATAGGCTGTGTTATTTTTACTGACACTAAACACTTTGTTCTCCCCAGGAAATAATGGATGAACAAGGGAACAGCAAGATCTTGTCATTCACTATCCCATCCTTGTCTAAGCCATCTGTGTATCATGAGGTTAGTATCAGCCTTGTACTTGTCATAGCCATTACTTGCCTTTTAAAGGGGAGTGGATGTGACTTCTAGTGTACTGGTAAATATATCCTGTAAGTCTTAGCATAGATTTTGTTCTGGTTAGTTTTTTCTTTATCCTACATTATGATTGTGTTGTCTAATTTACACCCCTCTGATCAACCACTTCCCCCAGTTGGAGCCCAAAATTATAAACCGATTACTAGGTCATACAAGGTGAGTGAATGATTTTCATTAGGGATAACATTGCTGCTACTTCTGGACTGTAGATACATTAAAACATTTATTTTACTTTATAAGCTTCATCAGATAGGTCTATATAAATACACCAGTAAACCCTTAAAGTAATGCTGCTCTGAGTCCTCTGTCAAAAGAAACACAGCATTTCTTTCCTTCAATTGTGAGCACATGGGCCTCTGTATCAGACTTCCTGTTTTCAGCTTAAACCTCCAGGGCTTGGGCTTGAGCATGCTCAGTTTGCTCTTCTCTCCCTCCCCTCCCTTTCCCCCTCCCTCCTCCCCTCCCTGCTTTAAAGGAATTGTTCAGTATAAAAGTAAAAACTGGGTAAACAGATAGGCTGTGCAAAATAAAACATGTTTTCAATATAGTTAGTTAGGCAAAAATGTAATGTATAAAGACTGGAGTGACTGCAAGTCTAACCTAACAGAACAGAACCACTACTTCTTTCTTTCAGCTCTCTTTTGTTTACACTGACTGGTTACCCTGGTTACCAGGCAGTAACCAATCAATCACTTGAGGGAGGGCCAGATGGGTCATAACTGTTGCTTTTGAATCTGAGCTGAATGCTGAGGATCAATTACAAACTCACTGAACAATTATGTCCCATGTGGCCCCCCCTCAAGTCGCTGACTTACTCAGATTTAGAGAGCTGAAAAGCAGGATGTTGTGTTGTATTCTGTTATGTGAGACATCCACTCATTCCAGCTTTTATATATTACATTTTTGGCTAATTAACTATATTAGAAACATTTTTTATTTTGCACAGCCTATCTATTTACCCAGTTTTTATTTTTACCCTGAACTGTTCCTTTAATCAGAGCCCAGAGCAATGAGTGAGCAGGGAGAGACTCATTCAGGAAGTGATGTCACACCAAGCTAATATAGCAGCTGCTATCCTAAACAAACAGACAGTGTCTAGAGCTGTTTACTCAGGTATGGTAAAGCATTCTACAGAATAAATATAGTTTACAATTATAGTTTACAATATTGAGTCTAATCTATTGACAATAAACTGCTTCAGTAGCTTTCCTTCTCCTTTAAGGTAATTTAAGGAGAATAATACTTAGGCACACTTTTATGAATCTGTTTTAATCATGACAAAAGTAGTAAAAGTTTACATTTCAGGGTGCTAACCTTTAGTATATTCTGAAATAATTATAGCAATGAAAAAATGGCCTCTCGAGGCAATGGCATAGGAGGAGATTTGTTGTCCCTCTACCTCCAGGTGACCGATCCTTTGAAAATGCCTTTTCATTAAAAACATTAAAACACTTTCCAAGCCTCGATACAACATTATTGGCGAAAATCACCTTCTCCCTAATTTTTCTGCAGTAATGCTGGATTGCTGCAAGTGTTTCCCATCAAACGTGTGTTTTAGCAAATGCTGTTTTATACCGCTACAATTAAAGTGCCATGAAAAAATATATTGCTTGTATCGAGAACTGTTTTTTTTAATTCATGAATTGGTGCAGTTTCCAATGATTTTTTCTATCATATTGCATGCATGAAAATTAATTTTTCAGAGACTAGTGATGTGTGAATCTGACCCATTAAAAATTAGCAAAATGGTGACAAATTCGCCAAATGCATTAGTCTATGGGCGATCCTTTTTTTTTTTTCTTTAAGACATTTTTCACCCCTTTGGAGTCTATAGAACTCTTTTTCACATCGATACTTGACGAAAAAGTAGCTCGTTGCTATCTAGTACCTAATAATCTTATTATTCACTGTACTTCTTTATTCTATGTAGCCTTCCAGCATCGGTTCTATGGCACTTACTGAAGGAGCACTGTCTCAGCATGGCCTTACACGAGTTGTATACAGTGGCCCTCATCCCCAGAGGGAGATGCTAACTGCACAGAACAGGTAAACTCCAGAATATTTCCACCTTTTAGTACAGTATGTTGCCAAGATTCATGTCACTGTACAGAGAAACCTCATTCTTACATTCCCTAATTTATTTCCACAATTTTATAGCGTTATGAACACAACTTTTCTGGTAGCCTGGGAGTTCAACTATATGTAGAATTCATTAATATATTAAAAGACATGTAAAGCCTACATTTTGCCACAATTTATATGTTGGGCATATCTTCCCTACCCAAGCCACACCATTTGTACTGTATATACCCCCCTCCATTTGCCAGTGCCATCACATTTTCCTAAAACAAATAGCAGCTTTCACCCGGTGGCCATTTTTCCTCCGACACATCATCAGAAACACTGACAAGGGCAAACAGGACATGTACTGTATGCTGTAAAGTTCATGCAATGCAGAATGCAGGTTTACACAGGCACAACATGCTTTGATAAAAAGTTCTGCTAGGGTTGAGCACTGTAGTGGTTACGCTGAGCTCAGGAGAGGTGGTTAGGAGAAAATAGGATCAGACAGCTAGAGCAGAGTTTCTGTGGGAACCAGCAATGCTATCTCTTCATTGACTGTTAGACTGGAGGGTGTGTTTAGTAATGTGAGTTGAGAAGTACTGAGAATGCTCATAAGTCAACAGCCAAAGTAAATTCCAGAGGGATGAGGCTAAGGGGGTTATAGGAGGAGAAGAATTTCTAAGTGATTAAGGAGCTGCAGCCTTACTGTTGACATAGTAAGTTAGGTTGAAAAAAGACACACGCCCATCAAGTTCAACCTTTTAACTTTTTATTTTAAATGTTTTAACAACCAGAGTGACCGTCTTATGATTTCAAAGAGGCTGTTCACTGATTACAATTTTTGTGAAGGGGTTTACATGTCCTTTAAAGGGTATTTTTAAACTGTATTGGTATTTTTAACTATTTATTATGGGGGTTATGTATCAAAGGTCGAATTTCAAATTGATGATTATTTTTCTTTTACTCTGGACTGTTTCCATGGTCGAGGTGTGATAAATCTAACATTAAAATTTACTTTCGAATGAGGGGGATTAAAATTCGAATATGTGAATTTTTACCTTTCTTTTCGAAAATTGAATTGTAATAAAGGAAATTGCCCAAGAACAGTGTATTTTGACAAGATATATAGGACTCGGTTACCTTACTTTTAACAATTATCTTACCAAGAGTTAGTGTGAAATGGTTTTTACTGATCCTTGTTGCTTTAGAGCAATATACAACATACAGAGTGCAGCACCTGTGTTCCCACAACAATCCAGAAACACATCGGGAGACTCGGGAAGCTTCACTGTATAAAGATAGTCCTAGACGTAACAATTATGATCTTTCCTGGAAAAGATGTTTCCAAGAATGATCTTTCGTTACGCTACACACGTATAGAGCTGAATCGTCAGCTATACATATAGAAACAATAGAATTCTACCTGTATCTGATGATTCAGCACTAACATTGCCCAATGTTCAGGTGCCTTCAAAGGTGCCAATCAAAATTTTCTGTCCAACCCAACAAGCCGACTTATATCCAAGTCTTCTGACAATATCGGTCGCCTTGTCTCCCACCATACACGCTCCAAATATCGTACGAAAAGGTTTTGTACAATAATATTGGTGCATCTATGGCCACCTTAACAGGTAGAATTCACTTTAAAAACCCTGTGAATAAGGACTTTATTGCACTCTGGTAAAATACAAAAGACAATCTGTCAAAAGAAAGTCAGTCAAGTAAACTAGTCATCCTTTTATGTGAAGCAACATACATGAAGTAGCGAGGATGCCTAGCATAGCATGCTTTTTACCCCTTTACTTTTACGTTATTTTTTTAAAGCTCAAGCCTCAGTTATCAGATGGGTTAACTCCAGGCCTGACAGAAAATACAAGACTTGTCCATGAAAGAAAATAAGTTTTATATGTAAAAATAATATTAAGCAAAACGTATTCTTTCTCTACTGAGAAATCAGGGCAGACAATATATGAATACAGTTGAGCTTTTTAAATACATTTATAACCAGTTTTTATTAAACAACAGAATTTAGGTTTTGTGTTTAATTTGAAAAGGACATTTATTACAGCTTTTAATGTCCGGGTGACTGGTGACCTCTAACCCTATAGCAGCCATTATTGAATTACTTCATTTTCAATCTTTTATAGGTTTGAAGTGCTGTCATTTCTTCTACTTTGTTATAACTCTGTTTTAAATTCAATGCCTGCTGTCTCCCTTCAGTCCCTGTGTCAGATTTGTTCACGGTAAGTGCCAGTTTTAATTCTTACCACTTGGTATTCTGTATCTTGTTTTTGTTCAGATATAAAACACCCATAACGCCAGTACTGACTGGGAGCATGTATTTCGTAATCCAATGCTCTATATATGTTAACTTTGTGTAATGAACAGTAACACCAAATGCATTACTCTGTACTGGTAAAGCTGGTGTGTTTGCTATAGAAAGACTGGTATAGTTTATATAAACAAGCTGCTGTGCAGCCATGGGGACAGCCATTCAGGCACAGGATACACAGTAGATAACGGGTAAGTTCTGAAGAATACCATTGCATGCTTCAGAACTTATCTCTTATCTGCTGTGTATCCTGTGCCCTTTCTCTAGGGAAGGAAATCACTTGACTTTTCAACACAAAAAAATCTTTTCCCACTTTTTATCCTTCCTGCCCCTAATTTGCATATGCAAATTATGATTTGGTTAGCTATTCGTCCAAAATCATTCACAAAGGATTTGGGGATTCCAAAATAGTGCATTTGCTGCATCCCTACTTTTTCTGCTTTGAATAGCTGCTCCATGGCTAAATAACAGCTTGATCATGTAAACGATAGAGTTTCTGAAGCAGATTCACCAATTGGATCAGTTCAACTCAACAGTACATTGTATTTTTATTACTTTAAAACAATTTGTTTTGTGTTCCTGTTCATTTAACGTGGTCACACCACGCTATTTGTTTTTAAGTCAAAATATTTTGGCTTAATGGGCATCCTTTAGGCCCTAGTTATGACTTGAGACACATATCCCTCTTTAAGGCATGTATATATTGAAAAGTAAACATAGAAGAAATAAAGCTGTATCAGTTGCTGCGCAATTATAGGATTTCTTTTTTGTCAACCTGATAACCTAGAAATTACAGGGAGGCCATCTCCCATAGGGTCCATTAAAAGCAAATAATTTTTCTATATTTGATGATGGTAACTGTTGAGTAAACAAATTATGATTCTTATTTAAAGGAGTTGTTCACCTTCCAAACACTTTTTTTAGTTGAGTTGTTTTCAAACTAATCATCGTAAACAAAGACTTTTTTCAATATCTTTCCATGTTTTTTATTTTTTACCGTTTTCCCAAAATGTAATGTTCCTGTATCTGGCGTTCCAGTCTGGCAGCTCAGTGATCCAGCAGCGCTCTGAACTGTTACAATTTGCTACATTTAGTTGATACATTTCCCAGCAGTATCTGTGGAATATTAGCAACTTTTGTATCAATTCTAACAGCTGCCTTTAATAAAACTCAGGGATTCCACACAGCAGGGCCAAAGATAAGAAAAATGTATCAACAGTTAGTCGCGACCCCTCCTCTTCCCGGAGCTGCTTTAGAGCAGGGGTCCCCAACCACCGGTGCGTGGCCCAGAACCAGGCTGTGGACAGTCCTGAACTGGGCCGTCTGAATTGGATGCCGGCTCCCCTGAATCTTGCCCGACCAGAATTTAATTCTGACAGAATTTGAGTGAGCTCTAATTCATCTGCTAGTAAAGGGAATCCCCCTTTAAGATATATTGGATGTAACTGTCCATGAATATCTGACACCCAACTGCTGAATGAAGACAGAATGAAGAGAAACAGATGCTGAGAGAGGGAGAGTGAACATAAACTTGATGATTTCAGAAACGATGCAGAATATTTAATTGATTGTATTTGCAATTTCAGTATGATAAAGCTTATATTAAATTTTCATTTTCACGATAGTTTCCCTTTCAGTAATGAATTATCAATGTGTTTTGATGCAGATACTGTGCTGTCTTAATATACACTGTAAAATTTGTATGTAAAACTGCACCTTCTGCTCAACAATATCTTCCCTGCAAGCCTCTAGGCCAGGGTAGTTTTTCTGGCTGTGCCAACAAATACTTCTGCCTTGTCATTGGCACGGCATTTAATGTACATTGACAGATGGTGTACTGAATCATGAGGCCTGCTTTATTTCCACTGCGCCCCCATCCTTAACTGGCAGCATTAGATTTCTTGGCCCATTCGGAAGAATCTTCTAGGATAAAAGAATTGGCATATGACAAAAGAAATAAAGGTGATTTTTTTAATGTGACAATGAAAGAATGGAAGGCTACAGCCGCTGAACAGATTTTTTTTTTTTTATATTCAGTTTTGAAATCTGACATGGGATTAGCCATTTTGTCAATTTCCCAGCTGCCCTTGGTCAAGTGACTTGTGCCAGCACTTTAGGAGGGAACTGCTTTCTGGCAGGCTGTTGTTTTTCCGTCTCAATGTAACTGAATAGTACGCAGTGGGACATGGGTTTTTACTATTGAGTGATGTTCTTGGATCTACCAGGCAGCTGTTCTCTTGTGTTAGGGAGCTGTTATCTGGTTACCTTCCCATTGTTCTGTTGTTAGGCTGCTGGGTGGGGGAAAGGGAGGGGATAATATCACTCCAGCTTGCAGTACAGCAGTAAAGAGTGATTGAAGTTTATCAGAGCATCAGTCACATGACTTGGGGCAGCTGTGAAATTGACAATATGTCTACCCCATGTCAGATTTCAAAATGAAATATAAAAGAAAATCTGTTTGCTCTTTTGAGAAAATGGATTTCAGTGCAGAATTCTGCTGGAGCAGCACTATTAACTGATTTTGAAAAAAAAACAAAACATTTTTTCCTATCACAGGATCCCTTTAACTAAACAAAGTCTCACATGCAATCTGTGAATCTGCAGTGCTCCTGTGCTAAAATGTGCATTAGCATTTCTGCTTCTACTGTAAGGCCAGCCATAGGGTTCCCAGACCTGAACATACAAAGCTGTATAATAAAAGTCCTTTTCAAATTAAACATGAAATCCAACATTATTTTTTTTTTAATTTAAGCATTAATACTTGTTGTAAACTCATTTACAAATCTCAGCTGTCAATCAAATATTGCCTGCTCCTCCTCTATACCTTAGGCATAGAGGCGGGGCAGGCAATTACTTTCACTTTCCATTCAGCACTTCCTAGATTTAACTGCACTCCCCACAATCCCCCTGTTGTCTTAACCATTTAATTGTGAAACCAGTGCATTGGGAAGGACATCAGGTTCCCCATTCTGCTGCACAAACAAGATTCTGAGATGATGCAAGGCTTGCCTTAATAACAGTGTCCACAAAATGACTCCTGCCTGCTTGCTATAATTCTGAATTCCCAGATGGAAGCAAACAAGATTTGAATAATTTTCCATAGTGTAATTAAAGTTCATTTTGCTTAATTAACATGATAAAATAGGATTTGTAATATTTTTTTGGGGTGACGGGTCCCCTTTAAAAGATCACTTGAGTACCTAAGAGCATCAGAAGGTCAAGTAAATATGCTTTGCTTCTCAACAGTATTCTCACAATAGACACATTTTTTTGTAGGTTGTGTCAGTGTTCAGAACGTACTTCCTTGCAGGTAATTTTTAAACTGAATTTAAGGTAGAGGCACACAACGCTATTTGGGTGAGATTAGTCGCCTGGTGACAAATCGCCCTTTCCTCGGGCAACTTATCTCCCCGAACTGCCTCCCCACCTGCTAGAATCTAAATCACCGGTGGGATGGCACTTGGAGCGCTTAATTTTCTGAAGTCGCCCCTTAATTGCTTCAAAACTAAACTTTGGGTGGCTACCCTTAAAGGAGAGCCAAACTACCCTTAAAGGAGAACTAAACCTGTAATAGAAAAACCCCTCCTAGCCTACCTGCCCCCCCCCCATGCAAATGCCCCTAATTTGTTACTTACACATCCTGCAGATTCTGGGCATGGGAGTTCACAGGGGCCATCTTCTTTCTTCTGTCTTTTTCGGAAGTTTCAGTGCAAAAATTTTCTGAACTTTTTGTGATTTTCAGCGCAGTTGTTTATGACCAGAAATTTACTACAACTGTGCATGCGCTGAAAACTCCAGTCTACTTCTGAAAAAAACTGAAGAAAGAAGATGGTGCCCATGACTTTCCATGGCCTGAATCTGCAGGAGGGATAAATAAAAAAATAAAAAATTAGTGGCATTTGCCCGTGGGACAGGTAGGCTGGGAGGAGGAGTGAGGGGGAGGGGTTTTTTCTATAACAGGTTTGGTTCTCCTTTAAACGGCAGACCATTCTGCACTAGAGCAATTACTGGCTAGGCCTAATTGAGAATGTAAGTAGTCCCAGGCAATCAATCGCTACAGTTATACAACAATCTGCTTTCAGATGGCCCTTTTGTGAGTGTTTATTATTCCCTGTTCACATCATATTCCAGCAGTTTGTAAAACACTTCTGCGTAAGGGTCTGTTGCTGTGACACGTCTATGGACAGTGTAGGAGTCGTCGTCATTTAATAGGTAAACCCTACACTGTCACAAGCATAATAAAGCCAACTTTCAAGTATCTTCTATTTAAATGTAAAAACAGAAAAGGAAATAGCCAATACATCATACATACAGTTCCTTGCTACTTTGTAATACATGTGCCGTTGTACAGCTGTGATATCAGACACTCTGTAGTCTGAACCCTAAACCTGCTGTGCTCTGCAGAAAGAAGAAGAACAGTAGCAAAGCATACACCTTATTATGTAAGAGGGATTTTTTTAACATAAGTATTTCGCACAAGACACTTGCACATAGTCAGGGGAGCTAGTGGTATAATCACTGGAGTTCATTCCACTGAGATCTACAAGAGTTGTGAGCTTTCATAGGTCCAGGGACCTGGCATCACTCCGTATTGTTGCAAAGGAGAGGTGCAACGTGCATCTCTGATCATCTGTGGCCTGTATTGCTGGGACATAACAATCATCTCATTATGCAGTGGACTGCTGATTTATTTTATTGTGCTTAGGAATTTGAAGGTGAGCTTTGGGCCTCCGCTGTGGCTGAATGACTATACAGCAGTATTTTCTTGTATTTGCAACCTTGTTAAACTAAACAAGACTTGAGCAGAAACTCTGACAACTACAAAACAGAGCATGCTGTAAGTTTATCCCTCATAAGCAAGAATACTAAAGGTTTTTTTATGTGAAAACATTTGTATATGTTTTATTTTTGTTAATGTTTAATGAAGGATAAAACTTACAGCTTTTAATTATTGACACATTCAAAGCTTTTAGAGGATTTTTTAAAGCAGAATTCAACCGTAAATTTAACCCCCCCCCATGCCCGCCCGGGCAAAAACATTTTACTACCCCTTGGTTCACATTCGGGCATTGGATTTCACGGGCGCCATCTTCAGCCAATTCGGTAATCTTCAGAATGAGACTGGCGTTGTGGGGTATGCACAGTTGGAGCAATTTTCTGTTTTCTTACAACTGCACATGCACCGAAAGTCATGAAAATTGCCAAAATGTAGTGAGAAGACCCAAAGATTACTGAAGCGGCTGAAGATGGTGCCTGTGAAGTCTGATGCTTGAATCTGCACCGAGGGGTAAGTAAAACTTTAGGGGCATTTGGCCAGGGTATCACTTAGACTGGGGGAGGAGGGTCTTGGTGGGCATGGGGGGGTAGGGCTTTTTTTTTAAATTAAGGGTTGAATTCTCATTTAAACTGCCTGGCACTGTCCCCCTTTACTTGTGCAGAGCACTTTTCCTAAAGTTATACAGGTTGGGGTGTGTCTGGGCTGACCAGTAGCCCCTAGAGACAATCATGGGCAGGTGGTGAACTAGATTATCTACCATCTGGCCACTCCATTACTTCTCTATTCTGTGTCATGCCTCACTTATATAAACAGGAGGCCCTTGTGTATATAATGTGATTTCCCCCTCCAATGACATCAGAAAAGGGGGGAGACACAATTGGCTGCTCAGTTGTGGGTTAGGTTATTACCCTGCACCCAATACGGGCTGTGATTATTTGTAATGAATAAAGTATGCGTTTTGTTACATGGTGTCAGTTTAAGATGTATTCAAGTAAGTACAATTGTTGAGCCTATGTAATATATGCATAACATAACAAATGACTCTCCATGGCTTGTACTGGCTTAAAGTTATCCTGATCATTTTGGGATTGGTCAAGTGTGTGCTAAGAAGGTCTGGTCCTGTAGCTTCATTAATAAATATATATATATAATTTTTTTTTTTTTTTTGGGTATTTTCAATTAAATAAACAAAACATGGCACGCAAGTCAGGATCATATGGGAATTCAGCATGGACACAACTATTCTGTGATTTTGCTGAACATGTGTGGCATGTGCATAGTCTCTAGCACGTCTATATCCATCCCAATCAGCATCCTGGAAGGAAAGTACAAAACAACAATGGCTAGAACGTTCTGTGACCTGAATATTCCCCAAGTGCAGCAATTGCTTCAAATATACACATTCCACTCAGGTAAAGCAGACTTAAGCTGGCCATAAACGTAAAGATTTTTGAAAGACCAATTGTAATCGTGAGACCATGATTGTCTCAAAACGATCGTTTAAATGCCTGATGTGTCCATCAACTAAAAAGACCATTTCAGGCAATATTACCAGCAAAACTGAAAGATCGCAGCCTGCTTGGCCCTGCAAACATAGGTAGATTGCATGGGGGCCGATAAAGATTTTCTAACCTGGCCGATCAATCATCAGACCAATGTCGGACAAAAAAAAGATGAACTATCGTTTGTATCCCACTGACTGCACGATAATTTGACAGATTGGTCGGACTTCCCTAAGATTGGTCGTTCGGCAGGGAAAGATCGTTGCGTCTATGGGGAGCATTAGAGAGGTGTTGAAAGTGTCTCAGACTGAATAACAAAAAAAGAGAGAGAGGATAATCTTGTGTGTCTTGTGTAAACACCACGGCATAGTGATACAGCGGTATTATAGCTCTGTATTTCATAAACTTCAATAAGTTATGCACTGTCTGTGTAATGTAAGGTAGTTACAGTGTTAAAATAATATTGTGTTAACACTTTTTAAATGTTCCCCCTCCATATGGTTTTCTAGTCATACCAGCCAGGGTTTGATGTGGAGCGTTTGTGTTTTTCAGGCTCTGCGTCTGTGGATATCCTCGGCAGCATGCAAGAAAATACCAAGGGATTAGCAACAGAATACCAATATCATCAGAGTTCATGGTTCAACTTCTGACTGGAATTTATTACTCGTTGTAAGATAAACATAGTTTAGTTTTTTGATTCTTTTTTTTTTCAACTATGCCTTACAGTCTATAAACCAGGAATTAGGGCCCCATCTTATTCCAGACTGTGGCTGATGACTTAATTGCATATGAAGATAATGATGCTTATTAAATTTCCTTATGGGCAATCTCATGACAATGTGATTGTTTAAAAGACTTATTCATATGTCGCGCTCAAGGACCAGTGGTCACACAATTTCTGGAACTGTGTGTTTCTGGTTATTTTACTGTTTTAACAAGTCCGCAGTCCAGTAATGAATATATTACTTGTGTTCATGAGGATGTCGTTCAGTACAGACAGGAGGTTGATATATGTAACAGTCTACTACAAGAAGTGCTATGGGTGGACATTTCACTGGATTGACCCACAATAAAAGGAAATGTAATATTCAATGTCTGTGAAGGTTCTCATTCATCCAGGTTATGGTATATCTATAGCAACATTCCCAATCAACTGGACTTGCTGTGTTTTCTTTTTCCTTCAAAATGTTTTGCTAGTCATCCAATCGGCTTTTTCCATTCACAATGACCTGTACAAAAATATTTGCGTTATTTGGGAAAACTGAAAACATCATTTGAATGGGGGGGGGGGGGGGGGGGGGGGGGGACACCTATTGTCTGCCACATACAATACTATTTTTATCACCTCTCCCTGGACAGTTTACAGAAGTCAGCCTATAATGTGCTAAACTCCTCCCCCCCTAGGTAAATGCCCCTAAGTTGCTACTTATCCCCCTCAACGCAGCTCCTGTCCATGGAGTTTGCAGGCTCCATCTTCTCCCCAGCCGTCTTCTTCCTGGATTCTTCTTCGCTTGGCGATGCATGCACATTAGGAGTATTTACTGGTTAAGCTCTACTGCGCAATGCGCCAAAAGTCACAAGGTTTTCCGATTGAAACTTTGTGACTTTCGGTGCATGCGCAGTAGAGCTTGACCAGTAAATACTCCTACTGCGCATGCACTGCCAAACGCCGATGGATCCTGGAAGAAGACTGCATGAGAGAAGATGGCGCCTGCAAATTCCATGGTCAGGAACAGCCCTGAGGGGGTAAGTAGCAACTTAGAGGGGGCAGGAGTTTAGGACATTATGGGTAGACTTCTCCTTTAATAACACTTAGCTCCAGTTAAGCTTACACAATCAACACTATGTTTGTGAAGATTCTCATTCATCCAGGTCATGGTATATCTGTAGAAATAAGTCAAATCAACTGGTCTTGCTGTGTTTATGGGTTTTTTTTCAGTTACTCTGAATTGAGAAAGCCAGTTGGATGACTGGTGAAAGTCATCAAGGAAAAAAAAACACAGTCAAGTCCAGCTGATTTGACTTATTTCTACAGGTATACAATCAACACCTTACTTCTATTAGATCTCTGACCCCATGTTAGTCTTACTAAACAGATGATACTGATTGGGGTAAGAATCCATGGTATATAACCTCAAATATTTTTGTTCAGGTCATTCTGAATTGAGAGAGCCAACGGGATGACTAGCGAAACATCTTCAAGGAAGAAGCAACTACAGCAGATTTTACTTCTTACTATAGATGTAATATTCAATGCCATGAACTGTTTCCATTCTGTGCCTTTTATTTAGATAGGCAAATATTTTGTGACTGAAGTCATTTAGTTTATTTTTATGCATAGGCTTCAAATTCTGTTTTATCTGTATGTGCTGCCAAATTCCTATGGTATCTTGTACTAAGATTGTATGCGGTGGCTTCTATTCACAGGACACATTTGTTCCATCAAGAAAACATAGTACTTTAGTATATATTTCTTGCTTTAAATCTTTATAAGGGCAGTTTGGTATAAAGTAACATTTGTTTGCCAGAGTATAGAAGTAGAAAACCAAGTAACCAGCAGCACACGAAGTCCTTTGTAATGATGCAAAAAGTGATTTATTTAGCCCAAAAATATACATACTCACTGGGTAACCTTTCGGGCCCTCATCAAGACTAATGTTACCACACACAAAAACATCTTAAATAGTGATTAGCGGGGTGTGCCTTTAAGCCACTCCTCTTCCTAAATGGGACATCACAGTTTTATATATATATATATATATATATATATATATATTTGCAGTTGGTTATCTTTATATATTTTGCTCTGTTTTTTCTTTTGCTGAGCTTTAGGGAGCTAAGGCTGCATCTTCAGTTGTCTGGATGGCCTCTAGAGTAGTTGAACTTAAACTGTAGTGATCAAATGGCTTAGTTGTAGGTTTTACTTGTTGTTTTCATTGTCATAATATAACCATGCAGCAAATGTAGATCCGTGGAGGGTAAAGACATCATTTTGCACCTTTTTGTGTTGTATGCTAATGACTTACTGAAGGGGTCATCTGCCAATCTCCTAACCAGACAGAAGCACTTTATGCTATAGCACAAACTCCAAATATGCTTCCAGTGTTATGCTTTTGTAACTATAATTTAATATTAATACTAAAGCCCCTCTTAGTATTATACATCACATTGCTTTATAATGTAACAAAACATCTGCAAAAGAAACAGTTCAGTATAAAAATAGAAACTGGGTAAATAGATAGGCAGTGCAAAATAACAAAAATTGTTTCTAATATAGTTAGTTAGCCAAAAATTTGGTAAATCACTTCATCACGCTTAAGAAGGTGATTACGTGATTTAAAGAGGAATTCAACCCGGCCGGCACTAAACCCCTCCCCCCACATAGGCCCCTCCCCCTCCTGGCCTACCCCCCCGGGCTATTGCCCCTAACTTGTATATTACCCCAAAGTGCAGGTCCTTTTGTGCAGGGGTTTCTGCCGCAACGTCTTCTTCGGAGGCTCATGTGCAGTAGGACACATTTGCCGGTCGGTACTTCTGTACTTGTGCACAGTAATCGGAAAATTTTGTGAACCTCAGGTGCATGTGCAGTAGTACCAACTGGCAAACGCATCCTACTGCGCATGCACCGCCATCGCCGATGGAAGAAGATGTTGAGGCCAAAGATGGTGCCTGTGAACCTGCACAAAGGGACCTGCGTTTTGGGGTAATATAGTACAAGTTAGGGGCAATAGCCGTGGGGGGAAGGGAGGGGTTTAGCGATGGTGGGGTTGAATTCCCCTTTAAGAGTTTCTAAGTCAATATTCTTACTAGGGATGGACAAAATCCACTATTTTGGATTTGGCCGAACCCCTTAATCCTTTGTGAAAGATTTGGCTGATTACAGAACTGAATCCAGATCCTAATTTGCATATGCAAATTAAGGATGGGAAGGGGAAAACATTTTTTACTTCCTTGTTTTGTGACAAAAAGTCACCTGATTTCCCTCCTTGTCCTGAATTTGCATATTCTAATTAGGATTGGTGGCTGAATCACGAACCGAATCCTGCATTTGGTGCATCCCTAATTCTTACTCTCTGCAATGGAAAAGAATTCATCCAGCGTTTTGTCATTGCGACATGACATGGTCATCGGAAGGTCACATCCGTCACTGCCCAAGAGGATGTTAATTTTATATTCAGCCTCAAGTATTAACTATCCTCTTTTTGCATCACTATTTGTGTTTAAAGCAAATGTAACGATCTCTGCCTCTTGCAGTTACAACGGTGAATGGGATGCAGCCCGCAAAGGCCTGGATGATGTTCTGTATCGAGCACAGTTGGAACTCCTTCCAGAGCCTCTCTTGGTAAATATCCGCATAGTCCTACATTAAAGCCATTGCTGTGAAGAGAGAACTGTGCAAAAAGCATGAGACCCTAATTAAATTTCTGGGGACTCTTGTAACCCAGGCCTGGATTTGTGGAAAGGCCCGGGCCTAGGGCAGCAGGATTTTAGGTAAAATACCAGCCAAGGCCGGGGCTGGTATTACAAATGTACTGTTGATTTATTAGCCACTAAATTTGTAATCCCTATTGTTCAGCCCCCCTACTAATCCAAGCACTGCACTCCCTTCCTGGCGAAACCATGCATAGAAACTCTGACTCTGCCCCCGAAACATCATAACCCCCGACCCCAAAATTCAACCCTGCCCTCTCTGGCCCACCCTCTACATCACCGGGCCAGTAGAGCCAGAATGAAAATGTGGCAACCCTACCCACATTGGTTCAGAAACACTGGGAATGCACAGGAGATATGATTTCCCTTGATCAAATACCCATTGCTCCGGTTCTGATGATGAAACTTTGTGCGACTAAAGGGGAGATGAAAGGCAGTGGGCCTAGAGGCGCCCGCTATGTAAATCCAGCCCTGTAGTTACAAACAGTAATTTATACCTCTCTACAGAAAACGGGTTGATCCTCCTCTGATTTACAGACGATGGACCATTTTACCAATGGATAAAAAACCTTGTGAATATCTAAAATATTTTCTCCTATTTATCCCAGTCTTCATGGTATTTGCTTGTTGGGTTTTATCTCCTTCTCACGATCTATTAATGAATCTCTTCCTATCTAACCACCATTGAACAGACCGTTTTTACGGCCCAAACCACATGTATGCATTTAAAACTGCTGTTTTTAATGGACGCAGGGAATGTGAATAGTCGGTGAAGGACTTGCTTTCTTACATTTTCTAATTAGCAGCTATGGATGATGTTTTTTTATAAATAAGAGTGGGGTCAGCTTGATGACATTGCTAGTTATGGTGATGTCCAATCTGTAGGTTTCTTTTGAAGCTGAATTATATTATTCTTACAAACTTTTCTAATGGGTCACCTTCCCCAGCACTGTTATATTGTATTGTATATGATCTAAGGCAGTGATCCCCAACCAGTAGCTTGTAAGCAACATGTTGCTGTCCAAATCCTTGGATGTTGCTCTCAATGGCCTCAAAACAGGAGCTTATTTTTAAATTACTGGCTTGGAGTCAAGTTTTGGTTGTATAAAAACCAGGTGCACTGCCAAACAGAGCCTCAATGTAGGTTGAGAATCCACATAGAGCAGGGGTGTCCAAACCTTTTTCAGCAGGGCCGGATATGGTGAGGAGAAAATGTGTGGAGGCCGACCATTCAGGGCTGAACTCCATGGACGATTTTCACACGATCCGACGTGCTGAGCAAAAACATGTGTCCGTGGAGTTCAGCCCTTAGCCTGACATTCTTTGAACCATTATTATTTAATTGGCATGCTGCTGTTAATCAGCTGTGTGGGGCTATGGAGGGCACAATATATTCGCCCTTATCACCTTGCGAGGAAAAACAATACTGAAGGCAAATTAATATATCTGAAGCCCTGGAATCTAGCTTGAGACAAATACAGTTTTTTAATCTGGCATTTTATCTAAAACTAAAGAAAAAATCAGGCAAAATGTTATGCAAAATGTTAGGTGCAAGGGTTTTGAATTATAAAGTAGGAATATAATATGAATCCATTTTAAACTGATGCATGTTCTCCTGAAAAAAACCTGGAATATGTCCGTTACTTTTCATCAAAATAAACCCTTTATAACTTGGCCTACTTTATAATCAGGCATGTTTTGGTGAAGGACAAGCAAACACATGCATCTGTATTAGCAATTCAATATCCAATTTGTGAACTAAATGATTGTCTGAAAACTTTGAATCTTTACTCTTCAGCTTGCTAATGCGATAAAGGCATCCCTGCCTCGAGGAGCACTGAAGGGGAATAAAGAAGGCAACAGCAGGTGCATCCAGGTGGAGATCACACCAACTTCATCCAGAATATCACGTAATGCTGTTACCAGTATGTCCATTAGAGGCCATCGCTGGAAGAGGCACGGTGGGTGGCAAATGTACACTTTCATCTAATTCTATTTTTTTCTACAGGAAGTTTTGATTTTTTTTATTGGTACCTGTAAAGGCCTTTGCTTCTTGAAGTGGCCTTCGCTTGATAATAATATGTGGAATACATATTATTATCAAGAGGTAAAAAGTAGGGCTGCACCAAATCTAGGCTTTTGGATTCACTTGAATCCAAACACTGGGAGGCCTGTTTATTAAAGTCCGAATTTATCTAATTATTTTCTGAAAAAAACTGTGACCAAATCTGCAGGATTTTTCTCCTTATCTATCAATACATTTTCCCGAAAATTTCCTGTGCAGGAAAAAATAGTGAAAAAAATCTATCACTAATCGTATGAATTTTTCAGATTTTTCCACCCGAAAAATACAAATTTTTTTGTTTTTGCCTGAAAACCAGAAAATCTTTGGATTATTGCACGAAACCCAGCACAGATTGGGATATCTTCGGGACTTCTTCCATTGACTTATATGCAACCTCGGCAGGTCTGAGATGCTGTATTTTCGGATTTTTTTTTTCCATTAGAAATTCAGATTTTATAGTAAAAAAAAAAAAAGTACAAATTGTTTGGGTTTTTGCCATGACTTTAAAGGAGAATTCAACCTGTGTCTGAAAAAAATCCCCCCCCCTCCCCTATGTAGGCCCCCCTGGGCAAATGCCCCTAACCTGTTACTTACCCCTTCTTCCAGGTCCTGTCCAGCGGAGATCACAGGCGCCATCTTCTCTCCATTGCTCTTCTTCCTGGATTGACCGGTGTTTTATGGCGCATTGCGCAGTACAAGGAATCTGCCGTTTTTGAAGTCACATTCCATGACTTTCAGGCACATGCGCAGTAACTCCATACCAGCAGATTCCTGAAACTGCGCATGCGCCTGAAAGTCAAAAACTTTCCAATATCTTTTTTTGGAATCTTTGTGACTTTTGGGCACATGCGCAGTTGGAGGAGTCTGCCTGTACAGAACTACTGTCCATGTGCCCAAAAGTTTCCGGTTTCTTTTTTTGGAAACTTCTTGACTTTTGTTGCATGCACAGTAGCTCCGTACCAGCAAATCCCTCATACTGCATATTTGCCAGAAAACGCTGGTCAATCCAGGAAGAAGAGCAATCGAGAGAATATGGCGCCTGTGAACTCCGCTGGACATGACCTGGAAGGAGGGGTAATTTGCCTGGGGGGGGGGAGCAGGTGTGATAGAGGGAGGGGGGCCTAAACGGGGGGAGGGAGAGATTTTTTCATATGCAGGTTGAATTCTCCTTTAATAAATAACCCACTTAATGTCTAATTCAGATTAGGCCAGCTCCTATCTAAGTGACATATTGGAAACAGAGACAGTACTGTTATGCCAAGATATATTGATTTATACAAAATTCCCCTGTCTAAGACTTCATTTTACTAAAAATAATCTATTGTTTAAAATTCTAAAAAGGGGAATCACACTGTTTATTCACAGTATGTTGCACCATAATTGTGGTCTCTTGAAATATCATGCAGTATCCCAGCCCCATGTGCTTTAGGGGATGGATTTGTGCCGACCTACATTATATGTAAAGATTGGAGAGGACAGTGTGGCTTTCCATGCTGTGGCTATAAGCCAGTAAATAACTGATAATACTGCGGTATAAATATTTTTGTGCACATATATTTTTGAATGTGCTGTTGCCAAATGTTTGTGTGTGTGTGTGTTCCTCACCATAAACCTTGGAATGTGACTGCTGTCCCTATAATTGGGCTGGAAGTGACTATATCAAATGGCAACATTGATGCTGGGGATATTAATACATTAATGAGGGAAGAGCTCATTACTCCACTACAAAAGTAGGTTACCTCTAAATACCTGTAAAGACGTAGAATGCAATTCTCAGTCTGTACAGGTTGTTACCAGTTAATTTACTGTTATCAACCACTATAAAGTCTGCAGTGTGGATCAATTTTAATGCATAATAAGCCATATAGCCAGTGTCCTTCCCCCCTAAAAAAAAGTAATGTTTTTTTTGAGGGGGAAGATTTAACCCATTGACCTAGAACAGTCTCTACTGCAGCCGATAGTATTGTTCTCTTCTGCAAATGCAACACATGGTCCTACCTACCTAAGGTTAATAGTATAGGCCTGAAAGTTTTGCTCAAACTGGAGCTTTTATTAAGCTATGGATAAGTATAGCCAGCAAATATGAATATATGTTACTAAATTTACATGCAGGGTAACATGGGTAAGGCTGCATACAGATCATATTAGCCATTCATTTGAGAAAACTATATTGAGCTTGACATCTTTTGTGATGGCCTTGGCATTTCATCTTAGCTGGGGTGTTCTCGCATCACTGAGAGTTTTAGTGCAGTTGGCTTAACAGGTATTTATTTTATTTTATACCTGATAGTAGGCTAAAGGAAATGCTGATGACTTGCCCATTGATTAGTTGCCACATGGTGTTAAGTATCAAATTCAGTAGAGGTATGGGATCTGTTATCTGGAAACCTGTTATCAAGAGAGCTCTGAATTATGGAATGGCCATCTCCCATAGATGCCATTTTATCCAAATAATCCATATTTTAAAAAGTGATTTCCTTTTTCTCTGTAAAAAAAAAAAAAACAAACAAACCAGTAGCTTGTACTTGATCCAAACTAAGATATAATTAATCCTTATTGGAAGCAAAACCAGCCTATTGGGTTTATTTGACATTTACATGATTTTCTGGTAGACTTGTGGTAAGGAGATCTAAATAATGGAAAGATCCATTATCCGGAAAACCCCAGGTCCTGAGCATTCTGGATAAAAGGTTCCATACCTGTATCTTAAACCTAACAAATTCTTTCTATCACCATCATTTCCTGTTGGGAAAAAAAAGCTATAATTTTAAAAGTTTGCATTGATAACTAATGACCTCTAATTCCGGTATGTATTCTTTTATAACCCATCTCACCCACACTCTTCGGTTTCATTCACACCCCTTGGTTTTATTTCCTTTGTTTTCCATTTCAGTCGTCATCATTTTTTATCTTGTCTTCCCATTTTAGAAGAACCTGACACTAATACTGACTCCTCAGATTTGGCCAACATTGTCATACCTGAAATTAATGTCATCAGTGTGCCGGGAGAAAAATCCGGGAATGGGGAGAGAGGCAGAGCCCTCACTGAGAATGATGTTCAGCATATGCAGGCAGTGCAGGAAATCTCTGCAGAACCTAGAGCTGAGGGCAAAGCAGTGGCAGAGATCAGAAGGCAAAAATCTGTAAGGAAATTGCTGGAGGATGGTGTGGCCTTCACCTGGCAGAGTGCAGTGTTAAGTGATCACTGATAGATGGGCTTCAAGGTACCTGCAAGTGAAATGGTCACACTGCATGGGTTAGAAGGCAAGGAGATTCACCTTTTGGCTTGCATGTTGCTTCTTCTACTGCAAATATGCATGGGCACAACGTAGAGCATGGCATGACTTCCCACTGCTGTGAGATCAGACTACAAGGAAATGCAAAGCATGCTTAGGGGTACTTTATAACCTGTTCAATAATTACACCCAAACACCACACTCTCCATTAGGGCCCTTACACACGGGCGTTTTTACCTGCGCTCCGTTTTTCGCCGTTCAGCCGCAGGGGAGCGCAGGTATAGACGCACTCAATTATTTTCAATGGAGCTGTACTCACACGAACGCATGTAGGCGCCAAACGCAGGAAAAATGCAGCATGTTGCGTCTGAACCTGCGTTCGGCGCTTACACGTGTCTCGTGGGTACAACCTCATTGAAAAGAATGAGGTGCGTCTAGACCTGCGCTCCCCTGCGGCTGAACGCAGCCAAACGCAACGCAGGGGAGCGCAGGTCCAAAACGCCCGTGTGTAAGGGCCCTAAGTGTTCAGTTAAGCAAATATATCATTTCATTTCTTCAGTTTCTCATTGTCCATAATTTCACTCCCAACCAGCATCATAACCCACCAACAATTATCATATTCAGCCTGTGGACATAAAAGAGGTTTGCTCATCTATTAGAAATTAATTAGTTCTTCTGAAATTACATGAACTCCACTATGAAGCATTTTTTTTCCTATTGTGCAAACTGTATTACCCCCAGGTAAAAGAGAATCCACTTGTAGCCAGCTGTGAGTAACTTGTGAGCTTTAATTGCAAGTGAGAATGCTGGAAACTCTAGTTCTTTATGATGACAATTCCTGATCTAAAGCCTTGCTGCCACCATAGAAGTGTGACCTTTCCATTTGTTAGTCCCTCAGGTCTCTGCTTGATGATTCCCAATATCAATAATCTCTCTAGAAAATGATTTAATCATTAGTTCTTACAAACAGATCAGCTGTGTGTGATTTCTTTTAAATGCATGGTAAAAGGCTTTCTTTCCTCACAATCCGCACATAATGTGCATGCTTCTGTAGATGTAGTTGGTTTCTCGCTATCCACAATAAAACCCTTTAATGATAAGGGGGTAAGTATTCCTTTAATAGTCTTAATATTTTCACTGGTGATTTTTCATAACCTCCCTTTGCCCATTCACAGGAGGAAATGTATTTTCTTATTTGCTTCTCCTTGTTTTGCAGACTCTGCAGATTTAACAGCCCAGGATGAGCTGGCAGAAATATCTGAGGCTTCTGACGGATTTAGTCCCATGGCTGCATCTAGCACAAGTCAGACAGTCATATCACATAGCAACAGCAGCAGCTTCAGCAAGCCACCCTGTGGAAAGGCCCCGAGAAGGTCTCTTGGAAGCAGAACAGGGGGCAAAGAAAGGGAATCTTCAGGAGAGTCTTGCCGGGAACATCTCAGCAGAAAGCAGAACCAGAGGGCCTTGAGTGAGAACCTGGAATTAGTTTCTATGAAGAGACTAACTCTGACAAGCAGTCAGTCTCTGCCCAAGCCTGGTAGTCCTAGTCTTGCAAGAACTGCAACTGCTGTTTTCAGTAAATCATTTGAGCAGATGAGTGGGGCAGCAGCTACTAATTCTATACCTTCAAACAGCGTTACTACTGGAATTAGCACACAGACAAATAGGTTCAGTGCCTGCAGTCTACAGGAGGAGAAGCTAATATACATTTCTAAGAGGACAGAGCTTTCAGTGCCCAATAGACACCAGCAAAACCAGCCAAGGTCCCCTAATATATGCATAACACTGTCTTCAGACTAATCTTACAGGAGAACTAAACCCTAATGTTAACCCCCCCCCCAGCCTAAGTGTTACCCCAGGCAAATGCCCCTAAGTTCTTACTTAACCTTCCATGCATATTCAGTCCTTGGGAGTTCATGAACGCCATCTTCTACTCTAGTCTTCTTTGGAATGAGAACTGTGTTTTGGCACATGCGCATTTGGAGCAATTTTCTGCTTCGCAACTGTGCATGCTCCAAAACTCACAAAAATTGCAGAGTTGGAAGAAGACCTAAAGAATCCCTGAAGAGACTAAAGATGTTGTTTGTAAACTCCCGAGGACAGAATCCGCATGGAGGGATAAAGATGTAGGCGCATTTGCCCGGGGTAACACTTAGGCTGGGAGGGGGCAGGGTTTTTTCTCTAACATTAGAGTTTAGTTCTTCTTTAACAAGAAAGCTGCCAGGGTTGAAGATAATAGGAAGCCATCTTTTCCCCATGTCATATCTGTAATTACTCTCTGAGGCTATGCTACCAGGGGCATATTCATGTAGTTAACCTACTAAAACTTTCATTATTTTTATAGTTCTTTAAGATCAGCCATATAAATGTGATACTTCGTTGTCCATGGGTGCATCAGCAGCACTTAAACGTTGGCCATCTGCATCTTTGCCAAAGAACCTGCATTGTGGTGTCTTTGTGATCCCTCCAGACCTCAAGGGAACACGTCCTACTTCACAGGGATGGATTGTGTGCAGTTTGCCTCCATTTCTGTTTTAAATACTTCTACCTATGTTGTCTGATAGCCAATCACAACTTCACAGATATTTCAGTAGATCTTTTTAACATTATTAGCTTTAGGGTGTAAACATTGTCTTGGTTCCTTTCTTACAGTTGTAAAGAGTACTATGCATGTGCTTTTTAGCTTCTTTTCACTAACGACTGATAAAAGACCTACCTTTTTTTATAGTCTAATATCAACAGTGCCATCTGCTGGTCAGGTTCAGTCGATCAGTTTGTGCTTACAATAAAAGCAGGAACGTTCCTATTGTAACGCCGACAGCCTGCATAAAATGTTCTAAGCTAAATTGTTTGTGATGTAAATAGTTTGTATTTTACGACATGTAGTATGTTTTTGGTTGTTTTTAAGGAATATAAATGGCATATTTTTATAATTTTGGATTGCTTGTGTTTTTATTCCTCGATTTTTAGCATCACATGAAATTCTGAGTAGGACAAGAAATGAAAAAGTACAATCAATGGCATGCAAAGGGTCGGTACTTTGTTAGAATTTGTGACGTGGAGCTTCAGCAAGTATGAGAGCCACCTGGGTCTGTTTATGTAATGTTTGTGCATATATGACATGTGCCATTCATTTATAATACCAGCTGGATTTAGTCTGTCTTAATGGCAATTTGTTTGTAACCATCATACATCTTGCTCCCGCTTAGGGGACTGAACATAAGCAAATCACTGTTTGTCATTTTAATCATAACCTAATAGTCAGCAAGTTGGAAATACCATATGGTTGCATAGGTGGAAATGATGATATGAACCCATTGTATTATCTCCCTGTAAGGGCCGATGGCTCCGGTGAAGTAGCGGACCAAGGAGGAAACAACAGTCCGAAAACCAGTCCAAGGTACAAGATGCAGACAAGGATCAGGAAGCAAGACGTAGTCGAAATCCAGGCAATGGTCAAGTTCAGGCAGCGAAGAATCGTAAGTCCAGGAACAAAGCAGGGTCATACAGGAGCGGAAGCAGAAGTAAATTCAGGATAGGCACACCCAGGAACCACGAATGAGAACTTATAATCAGGCAAAAACCCAGAGTCCAGTACATCCTTAAATTGGCAGAATTGGCGCCGAACGAACGCCAGCTTGATGATGCAAGCACGAACACGCCTGCGCCCAACCCGGCGCTGATGGAAACCGGCAGGAATCCTTACACTCCCAAAATCTAATTTCTTACTTTTCCACCTATTACAGTTTAGTTCAGCAATCTGGAACAGCCAGCAAGTCACCTAGCAAGTACAGGTGTGGGATCTTTTACCTGGAAACCCATTATCCATAAAGCTCCAAATTACAGAAAGGCGGTCTCCCATAGACTCCATTTTATCCAAAGATTTTTAAAAGTTATTTCCTTTTTCTGTAATAATGAATAATGAAACAGTTCCCTGTACACGAGTATAATAAGATATAATGAATCCTTATTGGAAGCAGAACCAGCCTACTGGGTTTATTTAATTTTTACATGATTTTTGTAGTAGACGTAAGGTATGAAGATCCAAATTACGGAAAGATCCATTATCTGGAAAGCTTTGGGTCCAGAGCATTCTGGATAATAGATTCCATACCTGTACAATAAAACAAGTGAATTCTAATGCAGGGATATAATTTGAATGAAATCCTTTAGAAAACAAAGACAAGGAAAATCTGTCCCAGTGCAAGTTACAGTCGTAAGAGGGTAGTAGTGGCTGGCATATAATCTGCAAGGGAAGAACAAAGGTTTAATATTGTGCAATTGCTCCTGAAGGTAGGACATGAGTTGGGACCATACAATCTGAATTAGCTGATGTTGAATCAAGGTCCTGTATCTGCACACAATGATATGCATTCATTCAGAAAAAACAGTAGCTATACCAGATTTTCTTGCTTATAAATCACACAAATACTGAAATAGGAAGAGGAATAATACTCCCATCTTACTGGAGAGCTCCAGAACAAAAAACTTCCACAGAGGAGGTGGAATTCTTTGATGTGAATAGGCTTCAAACTCCTTTCAACCCAACACATTAAACATATGTTTCTTGACAAAGTTTACCCAGCAAGAACTTTCAGGAGGAAAAATGGAAATTACAGGACATTGACAGAGAATGGCTTCTTCAGGGTACACCTACAAAAGACATGGATAGGATGTGTCTAACAGAGACATTTAAAGGTAATTAAAATATAATGCAATATAAATTGTGTATGCTTTAGAAAGACTACTACAATTTATGTAAATACTTCATTACTTATGAACTCTCCTCTGATCCGTATGCTGTAGTGGTAGACTGTAGTTCTTGGTTGTTGCTGTCGTAAGTTGGGAAGCCTATAAGGTGTGTCACTCTCTTAGAGTGTTTTAGTCCGTTGTGGCTTCTGGTGTCGCTGTGTTACTACTCCAGGTTGACTATGAATATTTTCATTCTTCTAGGTCATGGTATATCCAATATAAGTAATTCTAAAACAACTGAGTAATCATTGAAGACGTTTCACAAGTTAATTAATAATACGTTCTGACATCAGAACACATCATTAATAACAGTATATTTGTCCTTTTGGATGATAAGGAAATGGCCAAACTGTGGATTATATAATTATTTACAAGAACGTACATATTTAAAGGAGAATTCAGCCCTAAATGTAAAAAAAACCCTACCCTACATACCCCTGGTAAATGCCCCTAACTCTTTACTTACCCCTCAGTGCAGATTCAGGGCATCAGAGTTCACAGGTGCCATCTTCCAGCACTCTGGCAATCTTTGGGTCTTCTTCCTTCACTTTGGCAATTTCCGGGAATTTTGGCGCATGCTCAGTTGTCATGAAATGGAAGACGGCTCCAACCGAGCATGCATAATTTTCAAATAAAAAACCCATCTTTGTAAATAAATGCATCTGCATAGATTACTTATGTGACAGGACCAGGGAACGTGCATTGATCAGTCTTCTTTCTCTATGTAGTTAATTTGGCCAGATCAGTAGCACTTCCATTGTACATTGTAGCCACGGAGTGCTCCCACAACCTTTCCTTTTTTTATTGTAGCAGGTTTATTATATTCGGACGTTTTGCAGCTATGCTGCAGGCCAGGCTTCCATGTGGTTGTAGCAGCCCCACACCCGTCCCTTTAAATGGTGTAACAATGCCTTTGGAAATGGGTGTTGGTCTGGGCAATTTCTCTCTCTCTTAAAAGCTGCAAGTGGGGGAGGATTAAACTCATGGAACCAATGCTGTGGTCTAGGTTCTCTCTCTCCCTGGAAAGCTAATGGCGGAGGAGGTCTAAGCTGTATGATTAAAACCAATGACAGGTCGGGAGACCTTTATTTCAGGTAATGCATTTATGCCGGGAGGCTATAGCATTTGAGTATTATTACCAGAGGTAAATAGTCAGGGACCATCATAATATGGGTTTTACCTTGACGTGATATGGTGGCTTATCAATTTTATGATCATAGTTTTGTAACTTAAATAAAACCCCTGTCTTTGTAAATAAATGCATCTGCATAGATTACTTATATGACGGGACCAGGGAATGTGCATTGATCAATCTTTCCTTTTTTTAGATATTTAATAACCTTTTAGCAGGTCAAAAACTTCAACAGTTTCTGCAGAACTTAAATGGAAACTTAACTGAGCTGTCCCCATAAAACGGTCACTGAAAAGCAGGCCTTAGGTTACTCAGGGTCACATCTGTGGAATTTATCTTCTCAATCTTGTGTATGAATTTAGAATTGGCTCATGGTTAGGGCGACGTTTTCATGTATCTATATCCCTGAGCAAAAGCACTGCCTTTAGAGCAACCAGTTATGTGCATATATAGTCACGTAGAGACCATTAGTACTGATGGCTTGAGTTGACAGCAACTGCTGGGAGAACAGAACCCCCTTATGTTATAAAAACTTTGTACCTTTGAAGCAGTGGTCCCCAGCAAGTTGCTCACCAATCCCTTGGATTTTGCTCAAAAGCAGGGGTTAATTTTTGAATTTCATGTTTGGGGGCAACATTTAGTTGCTTAACTGCCAAACAGAGCGTCCTGAAGGCTGCTAGTCCATATTGAGCATCCGCCAGGCACTGTTTTCATACTTGTGTTGCTCCCCAACTCTGCTGAGATTCAGTGTGGCTCACAGGTAAAAAAAAGGTTGTGGGACACCAGCTATAAAGGAACAATGTCAGTGTTTTAAAATAATAAAAATATAATGCGGTGATGCCCGACACTGGGAAAACTGCTGTGTTTGCTTCCACTATTGTTTATATAAATAAGCTGCTGTGTAGCAATGGGAGCAGCCATTCAAAGGAGAAAATGCTCAGGTTACACAGCAGATATCTCTGTAGCACATAATGTTATCTGTTATCCACTATTTAACCTGTGCTGAATAGCCCTTTTTTTTCAATTTCTGCCATTGCTACACAGCATATTGTTTATATGAACTATAGTAGTGTTTCTGAAGCAAAGCAATCGGCTTTACCAGTGCAGGGCAACAGTACATTACTTAAAATCACTTTCATTTTTACTGGTCCTTTAATTACATAAAACAGCATTGAAGGTCCAGGAGAGCAACTGACCGTCCTTACTCCCAGCACCAAACCTTGCACCACTCTGCCCGCAGACAACAGAGATTACTTCCCTCCTAAATTTAGCGCAGTTATCCGGTCTGGAGAGGGTTGTGAGTTCCACCGGGATTTTTCAGGTGCCCAACCTGCCTAGTTCAACACAGATAAGCTTCTAGCACGCTAAACTTTGGCCTGAATACATCATTTCTTGTTTTGCATATTTCTATAACTGCAATGCATTGTGCACTTGTGTTAAAAAAAAAAAATCATACAAAAGGCAGTATATTTGTATATTACTTTATTAGAAAAAAAATATCCCACACCCAAACTGTGTTTAATTTGTAATACCAATAATTATATTCTGTTCCCCATCCCATACTGGGCAACACAGAACTTATGGTGTGGACACAAAAGCAGGCAGAGCTGACGGTTCTACCTTTCCATGTTAGCGTGATCAAACGGAATAAACATGCAAGAAGTATTTGCACTGTACGTTATCAATTCATAAATATTTTTATTCATTTATAGTACAGTAAAAATGTGCCTGAGATTTCTGAAAGAAAAGCACAAATGGTGAATGTAAATCGCAGCAAATTAAGAGAACAAGACCCTTTTCACGGTGTTCCTCCCAGATGAACTGTAGAGGCGCCATGCAGATAAACTAGCAGGAGATGGAACAAAAACAAACACTGTCAGTCTGGGATGTACGACTCCATAATTTGGGTAAAATCTGCTAGGATATTAATGTAGGGAGAGTAGCGGCAATTACACAGCTGTTCAAGCCCCTGTAGGGCAGATGAGTTTGTGACCCACTGAATAGGGCAGGAAGGCCTGAACTGAAAGAGGAGTAATAAGTAGCAATACATGTGTTATCTTATAGAGTGTTCAATTTTCAGATGGGGAAAGAGTCAGAAGAGGAGGCAAATAATTAAACTATAAAAAAGTAAAGGTAAATTGAAAAGCTGCTCATAATTAGATATTCTATAACATACTAAATGTAAATTAAAGGAGAATGCAACAAAAAACATTTTTTAAAAGTAAACAATTTCAAGCAACTTTGCAAATAAATCAATTTAAAAATATGCAGACTTTTCATGACCGTTCCCTAAACCTAGCCCCCTGTTCTCCTGCTGATCTGTCTGACTACTTTGCTGAGCTGGCTGACTACTGTTACTTTGTATCAGCAGCTCGCTGTCCTCAGCCTGCATCCTCCAAACCCCACAATTCCCTGCACACAATTTAAATTAGGATAGGAACATAGCGATGCATTGTGGGTTATGTAGTTCCTGCATGCTGTCTGTAAGCCAGTGATTTTCAACCTTGTGCCTCCAGCTGTTAAGAAACTACAAGTCCCACAATGCATTTGCCTGACTGTCAGACTCCTTCATTGCATTGTGGGACTTGTAGTTCCTTAACAGCTGGAGGCACAAGGTTGAAAATCACTGCTGTAATCTGTGGAGAAGTTGTTACAATTTATAACATCAGTATTTAGTCCCTCCTTCCCTGCAAGGATTTCAAATGATGCAGAAAGAGAAGAAATGTTGAACAGCTGGATTTCAGCATAGAAAATGGCATTTATTCATACTTTTTGAAGAAACCAGTAAATGTGATTGGTATATTAGGGGTTTCTGTGTTATGTGGACCTCTTACAAAAATTTTGGTTTGGAAGCCAGAGTTCCCCTTTAAAGGTGAAAAAACTCCCATTCCCTGACTGACTAAATCCTTTATCTCTGTGCTTGTATGACAAGGAAACTGAATTCGTCTTGTGCTTTGTCGAGGTATAATACCAAATACCATTATAAATCTAGTTCCATGAACAATCTTCAGCTAACTCCTACATGTGTCCTGCAAAAGTTTTTCTTTTTATGTCACAGAAGAGGGACATTATTACCAATACAGTGAGTAGACTTTGCACTAACTTGTGCATTTCTTCTATCAATATTTTGTGGACAAAGTAGCCTCAGGTAAATCCTTTAATGCATCAAATATAAAAGTAACACCTCCATTCAGGAGTACTTTTCTCAGCATTGGCTACTATGCACCACTTCTATTTTGCAAGGCCACGTCTATACGAAGAGGCAGATTGAATTCTTACCTGCCACTCATGTCCAGCTCCACAGCTCTTCTTCATTATAAAACTTAAAGTAGTTAAAGTAAATGGATTGATAAGAATAATTACACACATATCCACTTGATTTGAAAGGTATTTTTTTACATAATTAAATAAGCAACATTAATGTAAAATGGGAAGCATTTCTTAAGTTCTTTAGCAGGTTAACGGTTTGGTTTTTAGTGATGGTCATTTTCCTCACCGCTATTTCTAATGGGCCAAACACCAGCTACTCACTGTGGGTTTCTTTCCTCTGACATTAGCTGGAAGTGCTGTGAGTCCTGCATGGTAAGTTACAAATAAGCTGCCATGTGTAAAATCTGGAATAAGCCATTGTGCTTTCTACTGATGCAAAGTCAAAGGGTGTAGTCACCACTGTTTGTCAGCAAAATACCCTGCGCAACATAGGCCTTATTTCTTCTAATTAGGGATGCGCCAAATCCAGAATTCTGCCTTTTTCAACAGGAATCGACTGAATCCAAAAGCCCAGTCGAACAAAATCCTTAGGCATGTGACTATCCATCACACAAACCCTCCCTATGCCTAATTTGCATATGCAAATTAGGGTTCACAATAGTTTTGCTATTTGTCTGAACCTTTTGTGAAGGATTCGGGAATCCCAAAAGTGGATTCGGTGAATCCTTACTTCTAATAAATGAAATAAAATAGCAGAATAAGATAAATATTTATTGCTGCTGTCCATTCTTTATACTGCATATCTTTTGCAGTGCTTACATACGGCTAATTACTGTACAGTCTTCCCTAAACATTGCTCTGCACCAAGCTTTCAGATTTATGGTATCACCTACCTTTCTCATAGTCAGAAACTGCATCTGCTTTCACGTATATGATACTCAAACTACAAAACAAAATAACGGTTAATAAAAATGTCTGTGGTGAGATTGCTGCTTGGGAAATCACCAATTATAATAGCATAGGTTTCCCTGTATTGAACACTGATGGCTAAAGTGGCTGTTTCCATCAGTGGTGAATAATCTGTTTGTGTGTACTTACATTATTTGTGAAATATAAACATAGATAAATCGTAATATTTAACAGCATCTGTTCACCTTTAAATAAATTTTTTTGCAGTAGGTAGAGAGTGATATTCAAAGATCATTTGCAATTGGCCTTTATTTTATATTTTTTGTGGGCTTTTTTTTGGTAAGTTATTTAGCTCTTTTCAGATGCATTTCAGTTTGGAATTTCAGCAGCTGTCTGGTTGCTAGGGTCCAAATTACATTTATTTGAGTAAGAGACTGTAATCTGAATAGGAGACAGCCTGAATAGAAATAGAAGTAATAAAACATAACAATACAATTGTTGACTAAACGAGCGATAGTTTATGAGCTACCTGAGGTCAGTGACAGACGTGAAAGCTGGAAAGTATCAGGAACACAAATAATTAAAAATAAAATAAAGACCAACTGGAAAGTTGCTTAGAATTGGGCATTCTAGAACATAAAAAATTAACTTGAAGATACAGTAAACTACCCCTTTAACAAACATTTAAGGAAAACAGTTATTCAAAACCAATTTATGGAACTGAATGTATATCCGTCATTTGCTTCCTGATGCTTCATAAACAGACAGCGGACATGGCCTGCTGAAAAGAAATCCAGCTTCAATCAACCAGGGAGCACTTGCACATTTTAAGGTTGTGCTGTCTGAATGGAAAAATATTACATGGAGTAATAAGAGAAAATATTAGTGACATGGATTGAAGAATCTGTGCCGTGATAGGTGAAATTAAACCAGTTGACAAAACCACATGTAACACTATGGGGCCAATTTACAAAATTCACGTGAATAGATCGAAGTTCAAACGAATTAGATTGAATTTTGAACGTAGGATTTATTCGTTTGGTCGAATATGCAAATTTTGGCATATTCGTTCATCGAATAGCGAATGGTCAAACGATTGAATACATTCGAATAGAGTCGAATGAACGAATATTCGATCATTCGATCAGCGAAGGATTTAGTTTTTAAAGTTTATTATGATCATAAGATTGATAAGCCACCACACCACGTCAAGGTAAAACCCATATGGCGGTCCCTAACTATTTACCTCTGGTCATAATATCAAATGCTATAGCCTCCCGGCATGAGAGCATTACCTGAATAAAGGTCTCTTTTTTTGTATTGTAGCAGGTTTATTCTGTTTGGAAGTTTAGCAGCTATGCTGCAGGCCAGGCTTCCATGTGGTTGTAGCACCCCCACACCCGTCCCTTTAAATGCTCTCATGCCGGGAGGCTATAGCATTTGATATTATGACCAGAGGTAAATAGTTAGGGACCGCCATATGGGTTTTACCTTGACGTGGTGTGGTGGCTTATCAATCTTATGATTATAATTTTGTAACTAAAAACCCCTGTCTTTGTACACATGCAACTGCATAGATTACTTATATGACAGGGGAACAGGGCATGTTCCTTTATTCAATCTCTCCTCTTTTTCCACTATGTGTATAATACTTAAAAGCTCTGTCATCTTTGAGAGGATGAATGGGAAACCAATATTATATTGTAAGCCTTTCACCCTCTACGGCTGGTGGCACGCTTTCAGATTCAGGGGGAAATTAGTTGCCCAGTGACAAATCTCTTCTTTGGGCTACTAATCTCCCCAAATGCCTTCCAGCCAGCAAAAAATTGAATTGCCCATGGAATGGCATATGTAACACTTGTTTTCCGAAGTCGCTCTGAAGTTTCCTTGTGAGGCGACTTTGGAAAACGAAGTGCTACGTATGCCATTCCCCCCTGCGGGAAGGCATTTGGGGAGATTAGTAGCCAGCCTAATCATTTCTATTTTGCAGGATGGTTTCATGTATACATTAAGAATTCCATACTTTATTGGTAAAAGCTGGTTACCAAGAGACATTGCCTCTCACCATCAGCCTCAAGAAAAGCACTTCCCATTCTTTTTAGCAGGAAGCAGCGGCAGTGGGTGTAAAACATTTGGCTGCTTTAGTTCTCCATATCAACAGTGCAGTAGACACACTAGCAGCAACAAAACACTATATCATCTTCTTTTCCCCTTGAAATACATGGAACTGCACCACAAATCCTTTGTTTAGACATTTAGCAACATTTACTAAACTATTTAGTCTCAGGTTAATCCTTAAGCACATCAAATAAAGTGATTCAGGAGTAGTCGTCATCAATGGCTATGCACATTTACTTTGTAAGAATAAAAAAACTCAGACATGAGCTTACCTGTTTTTGTGTCTTGTAGTGCTGGGATGAACTGGAAATTAGCAGAAAATACTAGTTATTTTTCAGTTATTTTGTAAGAAGCAGAACAACATCTTTTGTAGTCATTTTGTTTTTCCATGGATTTAAAGGTGGAAACTGCTGTATTATCAGAAATGGCTTGAAGCCACAAGTAGCCTCAGGTAAATCCTAGTTTAATGCATCAGAAAACCAGTTATCAACATTCAGGAGTACGGTGCTCATCACTGGCTACTGTAATCTCTTTGTCTACATTTAGGCCTCCTGTTAGCAGCAGATCCTAGGAAAGTAAAGCTCAAACAAATGATTTGTGTTTTTCTCTGTTGCAAATGGTATGCTGAAGCTCAGTCTCTACATGAAGCTGGATCTGACTTTATTAAAGGGGACCAGTCACCCTAAGAATTCCAAATTATTTTGTATCATGTTAGATGAGCAAAATAAAATTTACTTAAACTACATTATTTAGATGTTGCTGCCTTCAGTCTTGGAATTACACAATCACAGCAAGCAGGCAGGAGCCATTTGTGGACTGTTATTAAGTTGTGTTCCAACTTAAAATCTTGTGTATGCACCAGAATGGGGGGACCTATACAGTGCCCTATACAATAATAGAGTGTGATGAGAGAAGGGGGAATGTGAAGAGTGCAGCAACATCTAGGAAGTGCTGAATAGAAAGTGAAAGTATTTGACTGGCCCAACTCTATGCCTCAGGAATAAAGGCGGGACAGGTAATATTTGATTGATGGCTCAACATTTTAAACATCTTTAAACCAGGTATGGATACTTTAATGAATAAAAGAATGTGTTCCATGTTTGATTTGCAAACTACTTTTATTATACAGCTTTTTATGTGTAGGTGACAGGTCCCCTTTAACTGCATAGAAAATGAAAATATGGCTTGCTTACCTGTTTCTCGCCTCCGGTGCCACAGGTCGTGTCCTTTAGGATATTTCTATATGATATCACATCAAAGAGAAATGAGAGAAGAATAAAATGTGGATTGCTTGAATTCTATATTATGCTATCTATCCTTGATCACATCTGTTCATCAAGTTTCTGACAAAGGATAAAAAGGGAAATACCCTTATGGATAGAGTGATAAACAGAAGATGTGGCATGCCTAGGTGTCCATACTGCAAATATAGCAAGAAAGGCAAGTGCATTCTGATACTAGAACACATCATCAAACCCCTAGAGCAGGGATCCCCAACCTTTTCTACCCGAGAGCCACATTCAAATGTAAAAAGAGTTGGGGAGCAACACAAGCATGCCACATAAGGTCTGTTATTGGCTATTTGGTAGCCACTCTGTGGACTGGCAGGCTACAGGAGGCTCTGCTTGGTACTATACTTAGAGGTTTTATGCACTTAACTTGCTTCCAAGCCTGGAATTAAAAAATAAGCTCCTGCTCTGAGGCCACTGGGAGCAACATCCAAGGGGTTGGAGAGCAACATGTTGCTCATGAGCTTCTGGTTGGGGATCACTGCCCTAGAGGGTAGAGGGTAGATTTGGACATGTTAAATCTTCTCTTAAACCTACCAAAAATGAGGTAGAGTGCTTGTTGAGCTCGGGGTGGCGTTATCAGCAGTGCAGCTGCATTAGCCACTCATTCACCTGCTGACATAAGTCTGCAGAAAAGAAGTGTGGAAAAAGGTTCCAAAGTAAAAGGTAATCAGCCTACCTTCTGATGTATAGGGTTCCAGCTACTTGGCAGTGCATACCTTAAGAGATAAATTCAGCCAAATATCACTGCATAGATCTATATACAGGAAATAAAAATGTATGTATACATAAATGTGTATGATCTATATGGTTTGTTATTTATTTCCCCCAGAAATATCATGATGTAATCCAAACATTGGAATTTATTTTATTAAAATAAAAATGTTATTGGTGATATATATAATATTCATAGCAGATTTTTTAGGCTCACTCAAATGGATTCCAGTACAAATGAAGAAACAATGAAGAGAGACAGAGGAATAGTGAAGATAAACTTGATTACTTCAGAAATGGTACAGAATTATCAATGGACTAGATCTAGAAAACTTCTTATTTCAGTGTGCTGAAGTTTATATTGAATTTTCATTTTTGCTATAGTTGCCGTTCAAATTAAGATTTCATTAGTTCAGTAGGTTATAGAATTGACCATTCTAAGCAACTTTTCAGTTGGTCTACATTATTTATTTTTATATTAGCTTTTTTAATTATTTGCCTTTTTCTTCTGACTCTTTCCAGTATTCAAAGGGGGGTTCACTGACCCCATCTAAAAAACAACTGCTCTGTAAGGCTACACATTTATTTTTATTAATATTTTTTTTTTAATCACTCTTCTTTTTACTCAGGCCCTCTCCTATTCATATTCCAGTCTTATTCAGATCAATGGTTGTTAGGGTAATGTGGACCCTGGCAGCCATATAGCTGAAACTGCTGCTGAATAAAAAGCTAAATAGCTCAAAAACTGTAAATAATAAAAAATGAAACCCTATTGCAAATTGTTTCAGAATATGTCTCTCTAGGCCATGCAAAAAGTTAACTCGAGGGTGAACAACCCCTTTAAAATAAGTCACAGCATTCAATATGAAGGTCAATGTGCTACTCGTTACCCTAAATGTCATTGGGACTCCCAGGCTGTTCCCTAGAGACGTTGGACTGCTGCCCATTACTGTATATTGCCAGGACCGAGGGAACTGATACCTTTCCAAGCAGCAAGGTTGCGGCCCCAACTGTAGGTGGGTAGGGTTGCCAACTGGCCCATAAAAATGATGTCTGATCCCAATGTTATTAATAGGGAAAAAAGATAAATATATAGGAAGGCTGGTATTTTTTTCAAGAAAAGGTGGCAACCCTACTCACACACTCCCACAATTCCCAGCAGGCCCCTCACACACTATCCCCCAATTTCCAGTGGGCCCCTCACACACTATCCCCCAATTTCCAGTGGGCCCCTCACACACTATGCCCCAATTTTCAGTGGGCCCCTCACACACTATCCCCCAATTTCCAGTGGGCCCCTCACACACTATCCCCCAATTCCCAGCTAGGGTTGCCACCTTTTCTTCAAAAAAATACCGGCCTTCCTATATATTTACTTTTTTTTCCTATTGATAACATTGGGATCAACTATCAAAAATACCGGCCAGGCCGGTAAAATACCGGCTAGGTGGCAACCCTATTCCCAGCAGGCCCCTCACACACTATCCCTGAATTCCCAGTAGGCAGCGGGCCCCTCACACACTCCCCCAATTTCTCGCAGGCCCCTCACACACTATTCCCCAATTCCCAACAGGCACTAGAACCCTCACACTCCCCCAATTCCCAGCAGGCCCTTCACACACTATTCCCCAATTCCCAGCAGGCACCAGGCCCCACACTATCCCCCAATTCCCAGCAGGCACCGGGCCTCTCGCACATTACAGCAAGTCAGTCACACCGACCCACGTGCAGGGTCGACCCCTTAACTCCAAACGTTTTGGAAGTAAAAACAGGTACAAATTTTTTTCTCTCTCAAGTAGCGCAGCTAAATTTTTGAACGCCCATTTTTGTGGCCACACCTTCTAATTACCATGTTCATTTACAAAATTTGGCAGATTATGAAAGTTTGAAAATATTTCTCTGTTACAATTACTTATTTTCTTATCTCAAAAGTGTTACATAGTATCTAATTTGCACCTGTTACCTGTTCTGGGCTCTCTGCCAACAGACAATTAAGTTAGAAACTCTGTTTCTTTTGCTGGCAGTTCAGTGCAGAGAAAAGAGGGACTTTCCAGTACAAATGAAGGACTGCAGGTTCAGCTGTCAAAAAGAGGGACTGTCCCTCCAAAAAAGGGACAGTAGGGAGGTATGCGATGCGACCCAACGTCAAGGGACCAAACACCCAGCCTAGAAATTTGAGTGGCATGAGCGCTAATAGAAATATTTGGATCTATTGTATAATTGTGCATGTGCCGCTTTCTCCATTCATATTTATTTGACAAATTTAGTCCCACGCAACATAAACCTTGCGACGACTATAACAGAGCCCCTGCTCGAAGTATTCTCAGCAGCACGTTCAGACTTCGGATTCGGAACTCGAACTTTTCTCAGTATCACGTGACAACATGTTTTCATGTGTCTGGCAGAGGTCGCTTTAGTATTTACTGATAGAAATCGACATGTACCGCCCAGCCTGTGGTACTGGGGGAAGAGCGCCACCTGCCGGTTATTTTATGTCTAGTCCTTCCAGCACATAAGCAGGTGGCGCTCTAATCCCAGAATGCTAGTGAGCGGAACCAGGAAATAGTTCCAGTCAGCTTCCTTCCGCTTGCAGCTGTTGTCCTTGCAGCCGCAGTCATGGCTGAACTCAGCAAAGAAACCAAGCAGCGCCTGCAGAAAGTCTTTAAATGTGGACAATTCACCATCCGCTGGGGCTTTATCCCAATGGTCCTGTATTTAGGTCAGTATCGTGTTATCTTACAGTCACGTGTGTAGCCGAGCAAACGTCGCCAATGTCGGACCTCGGCCGTGT
This sequence comes from Xenopus borealis, assembly GCA_024363595.1. Classification (NCBI taxonomy): domain Eukaryota; kingdom Metazoa; phylum Chordata; class Amphibia; order Anura; family Pipidae; genus Xenopus; species Xenopus borealis. The sequence continues at coordinate 32,090,928 of CM044442.1, read as the reverse complement.
CCTCCTAGTGCAGACGCACGCAGTGTTCATCCTGTGACTTTATAGCCTTGTACCGGAGACCTTGTTGCTCCTCCTCCTTATAGTACTTAGGTTTAGCAGTGCTGCCTCAGTTATCTGTAATGGTACATGATCTGTACATCTCTCCTATATCCAAAGATTCTCCTATATCCAAAGATTCTCCTATATTCCAAAGATTCTCCTATATTCCAAAGATTCTTTGCCTCCAAAAAGTAAAAATTTTTGCTCCTTCTTGTCTGGACTGGTTGCCGAAATCAGCGAGACCCGACATTCAAAAAAAGTATTTTCAGTCTTTGGCAGGATTAGCATTTTTATTCATTTGATTTGTTACAGATCCTTTTGTTTGGCCCTTTTTGCTTGTGGAATTTATGGGATCCCAGTAGCTGTCATAGAATGCCACTGTCCACAGAATAGTATGTTCATTTACAGGAACAGTAACATCAATAAATCAGTGTTTTATAGTACATAATACACATTTAATACACTGATGCCCTGCACTGGTAAATCTGCTATGTTTGATTCAGAAATACTACTATTGTTTATATAAATAAACTGCTGTGTAGCAATGGGGGCATTAGTGATCTGTGGGTGGAATTTCCCTGATCCGTACCTGACTATAGCCCGGCCACATCTGCGCTTCTGGGTTGCTATTACTGACCCACCCTGCCGAAAGGGCGTATCGTTTATAAAAGACAAAGTCGGAAGCTGGCATTTGATGCCACCCATGTACAAGGACTGCCCAAACCTGCCCGACCTGTGGGTATCAGCCTGGCCCGCACATCACTAGGGGGCAGCCATTCAAAGGAGAAAAGCCTCAGGTTATACAGCTGACAGCAGATAAGCTTTGTAGAACATTATGGTGTTATCTGTAATCCACTATTTCACCATTGCTACACAGCAGCTTGTTTATATGAACTATAGTAGTGTTTATGACGTAAACAGATCTGTTTTACCAGTGCAGGGAAACCGTACATGACATTTTCATTACTTTATAATATTTACATTTTTTGGTGTTACTGTTCCTTGAAGGTCAAATGTAATCTCACCATCTGCTCAGAGAGGGCACAATGAAAGTTAAATAGAAAAACCTCACACAATGAATGTCTAAGTTGTGTAATTTATGTGCCTTCCAAACCTTGTAAAAGTTCATTTTAAGATAATGTTTATATTTATTGGGTAGTTATGTGAAAAATATTTGAATATCTCATTGGTTTTTCTCGCTTGACCCAAAACAACTTTCTTGCTGAATAAGCTGAAATCCTCTTCAAGCATGTTACTCTGATATAAAGCAAATAAGTATTCTAGTTAAATATAACTTGGCAGACTTTTCATTTTCTTTTTATTGTTTCTATACCTTACACTGCAGTATTGACATGTGAATTCTTTTTTCTGAAATTGAACTTTAGGGACAGGTAAGCTGTTTTTCAGCAGAAAATGCTCCTGCACAGGTTCCCCTTCCATCAACAAACTCCCAATGGGTCTCCTGTTTCTGCCTTTTAATATTTCCTCAAATTTATCCAATTTGCTTTTTCAGGATTTAAAAGAGGAGCAGATCCAGGAATGCCAGAGCCCAACATACTAAGGTAAGCACACAAAATTCAGAGAGTTGGGTGACTGGATTACCTTTTTTTCCTTCAGTTGGTGGATTGTAAAAGACAATAAGTTAGCGTTCTGCAGTGGGTCTGGTACCCAAGGGTTACCCGTAAAAACCTATGGTACCCAAAGGTTGCGGGTAGAATTTCCAGGTGCAGGTATATAGAGGTGGCCTTATGGGTCTTCTCAATAGTGATTTTTACTCCTTTTTTCTGATCACTCCTACTTCCGATGATTTCCAGTTTACAATGACAGCACTGACTCTTGATGGTCAGCGGGTCACGTATAGGGTTGCGGATAAGATATTTTCGAGTTGGGTAGCGGGTCCAAGCGGGTGAGAATGTGGCTCCGGGTTGCGGGTACAGGTTCCAAAAAATGGCCCTGTGCAGGACTCTACAATAGATACTGTTTCCTCATACAAGCTGTACTGTTGCTTGAACAAGAGGAAAGAAAAAAAGTTTTTTCTGTATAGAGATCAGCGCCTAAGGCAATGGAAATCTTAGAAACTAATAAAGTGCAGTATGCTTAGATAATGAGGAATCACCCAGTTCTAGTATATATATTTATAGGATTGTTTTCCCTTCTTTCTGGTTTAAAATAACCTGATATTACTTTTACTGTGATATAGAAATTAGTGATAGGTGTTTAAAGTGGACCCGTTGCCACAAAAAAATATTCAAAATCCTATTTTATCCCATTAGTCAAGCAAAATGAACATTAATTACACTATATAAATAATTTTAATCCTGTTTCCTTCAGTCTGGGAATTCATAATTATAGCAAGCAGGCAGGAGCCATTTTGTGGACACTGTTATTAAGACAAGCCTTGTATCATCTCAGAATCTTGTTTGTGAAGCAGAATGGGGGACCCGATGTCCATCCCCATGTCCTGGCTCCACAATTAAATGGTTGAGAGAACTGGGGGAATGTGTGGGGAGCAGTGACATCTAGGAAGTGCTGAATGGAAAGTGAAAGTAATTATCTGCCCCACCTCTATGCATAAGGCATAGAGGAGCGGCAGACAATATTTGATTGACAGCTGAGATTTTTAAATGAACTTAAAACAGCTATGAATGCTTTAATAAAAATTTGAAATTGGATTTCATGTTTAATTTGAAAAGGACTTTTATTATACAGATTTTTGTGTCTGGGTGACGGGTCCACTTTAAGGAACTTAGTTTTGTGTTGGAGCCAAATATTCACTCCTCCACCGAAATGGCTGAAGTGGCTACTCGCAGACCACTACTGTGGTGTATCGCATGTAATTAGATCCTCATGGCACTCTCCCTCCTGATGTTCCAATATACATGGACTCCAATGTAAAATGGAATAGAGAACAAAAATAGTGTAATACTATTTTAATAAAAAAAACTTCAATAAAAAATTTTTTGCACTCCCAGTTCTCCTGAGGCATACTCGCATATAGTATTTGTTATGGTACTGCACAGTCCGTGGGGTGTTGTAGCCAGCTTCACCTTGGTCCCTCATGCAGGTTCTCCCCTATCTCCTAACGCGTTTCGCTGTTCAGTATCATAAATAAGTGTAAACGGTCTCCTCTTTTTAAAAGCCGAGGGTTGTCGCAAAGAGCGGGCTACTTCCTGTTCTTTTGCGTTCCATTCATTGCGTTCCAGCATATTACTTACTATGTCGCGTGAATTGCTCTATTGCGCAGGCTCCACCTGGTCCTCCTCACTGCCGTCAATCCCAAGCAGGACTGCCCCAGTGGTGTCCACACATCACTACTTTACTCAAATTTAACAAATTTGTTTCAAGTCCATAAATCGCTACTATCACATTCAGCAAGATTAGTACAGCATGTATTTTTGTTACAATATATTGTTTCCTAGTTCTGCTATAACTCTTCTATAAGCATTTCCCAAGTTTGTATTTTCTTATATTTCTCTTTGCTGTGAGAGTTATAGTTCAACCTTATGTGGGGTCGCAATTCGAACGATCAAATAGGAAGAATTTGATCAAACGATTTAATCGATCGGATTTTTTTTTATTCGATCTAAAATAACGATTCCCAATTCGGTAGCTTGGTTCTGGCGAAGTAGGTGGTTGAATAAAAATTTAAAGGGGAAGTCATTCGACCATCGAATATTCGACTATTCGATGGTCGAATTTGCCGAATTTGCATATTCGAAGATTCAAATTTAATTAAAATTTGATCGAACTTCGAATTCTTCATGTGAATTTTGAAAATCTGCCTCTAATTGTATATAAATACATTTTGATTAATATTTTAAAAAGATACAATAAATGAATAAATAAATATCATTCCTCCTTATTTTATTATATTTACTTTCTCCTCTGAGATGAATTTTCTATTTCATGACTTTAAAAAAAAAAAAAAAAAGTACTAATTGTGCTCATTGTTGCTTATAAATAAATCATACTTTTTAATTATTTATTTATATAGTCATGATTATTTAATTGTGCTTATTGATGTGCTTGTGTATATACTGTGCTTATATACTTGCTATAACAATGCTCTCAAATGTTGCTTGAACAGTTGGATATTTTTTATTGTCGGGCGGCATTCTGGTTATTCTCACTGCTGACCAATAAAAAGCTATTTGATGTTTTTCAGCACCTTGTATGTATGCACCGGGAGGTATCTCCACCCACAGACTTGATTTTGGCACAAAAATCTATACTTGACTAATTAGTTGAGTATGAAGGAGGCTTAGGGAAGATGAAATCTGCAGGATAAGTCTATTTTTATAACGCTAGGGAAAGCAAAGCAGTAATAGTGACCACAACAGTGCAAAAAAGAGCACATTTTAAAGGTTATAAGATTATTTTGCAGACTAAGAAAACCTCTAGAGAAATTTCTGACATAAACAAGAAGTTATGAGTCAAGGGATTCCCTCGTATGTCACTGTGTTAAAAAGGAGGAAGGGAACTCTGTGGAACACATTGAACTTTTCCACAGTATAGTTGCCTTTATTGGTTAAAAAAAACAAAAAAAAAACTTTCTGTAAACTGCTTTAGGTATTATCTGCAGAAGTGTGAGTCATGCCTTGCTTTATGCAAATGAATGGGCTTGGTTAGCATGGTCACAAAGCATGTAGTATGGACTTCATTTAGTGGCAAGGGTAATACCATACATGGACCAGTAAGCAGAGTCTGCAGTTTTTATTGTAGTATAAGTTGGCTTTAGGCTAATGTCAAACAATCCCATTCTCCACAGGTTCTGATGCTGAGTATTAAAGGGATACTGTCACAGGAAAACATGCTTTTTTTTCAAAACACATCAGTTAATAGTGCTGCTCCAGCAGAATTCTGCATTGAATCCATTTCTCAAAAGAGCAAATAGATTTATTTATTTATTATTTCATTTTGAAATCTGACATGGGGCTAGACATATTGTCAATTTCCCAGGTGCCCCATGTCATGTGACAATGTGCTAAACTCTGTTTACTGCTGTACTGCAAGTTGAAGTGATATGACCCCCTTTCTCCAGATAGCAGATCCCTAACACAAGATAGCTTTCTGGCTGATCTTAGAACAGCACTTTATAGTAAAATCCAAGTCCCACTGAGACAAGTGTACTTGTTTTTATTTAGTCTGAACAATCGGTTCTGGAGAAAGTGGAGAGTAGCTGCATCTTCTCTTATTTCTTCATATACCCCCCCCCCCCCCGGTGACGTGTACTTGCACTCAGAGCTGTGTAGTAAGAAGCAATTTTGGGTACCTGTCAGTCGCCAAAAATGTACCCACTTCTAATAATTTTAAATACAAGCACTGGAAATAATCAAAAAGCAATCCGATAGGATAGCTTTGCCGTCAATACAAATTTATACTCATTAAGTTAACATCTTATTTATAAAGACAAATAGCAAATGGTTAGAATATTACAATTCTGTATGATGCTATGGTATGTAGCCGTGCTGTCCAACTGGTGGCCCGAACCCCCATGAAAGTTTTCCTGCTGTGATTCCTTACCTTGTGTAATCTTTAAAAGTTGTCAGTACTGAGATTAACCATCCCCTACACCTCAAATTCAGACAGTAAAATCCTGCATTGTTTACACACGTAGTCCCCCACAGCATTGTTCATATCTGTAACACCTTTATTGTCTATTAGTCACACCCAGAATGAAACTGTCCCAACACATCTGATGAACTGCTGGAGAGGGACCTGTATTGTGTCACTGTATGTAGCACAGTATGAACTGGGCCATAAACAGGGAGATTAAAGCTGCCAATATCAGTCCTTTAGACCAATGCGGCAGTTTATTTGCCGGGGGCTTCCGACTGGTTTCCCTGATCCAAATCTAGTCAACATATCGATCTGGCAAGTGAGGCAAGATTCATTTTTCTGGCAAGTGAGGACCACCTTGGCTAGTTGATTTGGTCCTCATCCCGTCAGTGCCCAGTCTTTGTTGTAATCCGATCGTTTGGCCCTAGAGCTGAACATTCGGATTAATCCGATATCGCCCTACTGTTGGTGGGAATATCGGGGAAAGATCCTCTCTCCAAACACGTGGATCTTATCGTGTATGGCCACCTTAAGAGTCCTGATAGCTTTACTTTTTTTCTGCTGTATTCTGCCTTTCCTGTGTGTGCCATACTCTGCCTGTGGTAGGCGAACATGTTGGGTGGTTTATCATTTGGAAATTCTTGTTAGGGGTCCCCAAGGTGTTATCATCATGTGCTGGGGGGGGGGGGG
>CM044442.1:32041885-32076568 GCA_024363595.1 Xenopus borealis | reverse complement strand
ACGTCATCACGCCAGCACATAAACCCGGAAGTGCGCCGGCGCGCGCGCCATAGGAAGACCAGCGCTGGAGGAGAGAGGATGCACACGGCGAGCGTCCCCGACCGAAGCATGGGGAAAGCTCCCGTGTGCTCGGGGCACAACCACTAGACCACCAGGATGAACGTAAGTCCTTACAAATGCAAGCTGTCATATTTATGTGATTTTTTTCTCTAATAAATTTGAATATACTTACAACCCGTATGGGAGATTATTTAAGAAGAAATTTGATTGTCTAATATTCGATCGAATAGTTCTGACCCAAAAATTCGAATTGAGTTTTCCCTCCGAAAAAAAACTGAATGTCGGATAGGCAATTAACATATTCAAATTATTCAAGGGACCTTTGCCATTGACTTGTAAACAGACTCGGCAGGTTTTAGGTGGCAACTATTCCAATTAGAGCTGTTTCCATGTTCGAGTGTGATAAATCTCCCATTCAAATTGGGCGATTAAAATTTGAATGTGTGAATTTTGACACCAAAAAATACAATTTGAATTTGAATTTACTTTCAGTAGACCCCTGGCATTCAAAATATGGCATGTGTTATATTTGTGGGAGATAAGATCCTGTAAATTGCAATCCTTCAGGTTATAATAAACCATTTTGGAATTGTCCGAACGTGTACTTTTAAAATATATATACAATAGCTTCCTGTGATAAACCTATTGTCAGTGTAATTATTAGCCTTGCAATTTAAGTTCTACCATAAACCATAAATCTCCATAAAACAAAACATATTTTGTATTGCAAGTTTGAGAGATGTGGGACTTTCAAAATAATTTGGAGTGTCGTGTATGAAGTACGCTTCGTCCAACCAGATTTAGGAAGCTTGGGGCAGCCAAAGCTGGATAATAAAGCACATACACATTGTCCCCATTTTGCCAAGTGTTAGTCTGCATTGTAGTTTTTGACTGCTGGGATTAGTCTGTTTTTACTATTTCCTGTTATCACTTTCATTGCTTGCAAATAATAAAATGGTTTGACCGATATTTTTGAGGACATTCCATAATTTTCATGATCAAATATATACCTTTTCTGTAGTCAAGAAAGCCTTTTCCTGTGTCTAGCTTGTATTGCTGGCTGCTATTTCTTATATCCATAAGTATTTAGGTTGGAGTACATACACATCCTGTAACATCTATGACCTTTACTGTCAATGGGTACTAGTATCTGTTGTGCAGCAAAATAAAGAGCTTGTAGGTTTGCTAACTCTCATGAATTTTTATTGGCTTCGTTATATTTCCAGTAATACATCAGGACCAAATATTTAACATACAAGATGGTTAAAATTGTCATGCTATTAAGTAGATGATATAATTTGTAACTAATACAAATAAATTAAAGATCTACAGTAATTGCAAATAAAAAATCATGACGGAAATGCCATTAAAATGTTATAGAAACAGCATTAGCATATTATTTTGGAGCTGTATTACATTAGGTTTGTAATAAGCGATGACCACATTTGGTTTCGTTGATATAGAGTTGCTGCAAAATGTATGATTTTACAAGTGGCAAAAATGATCAAAAAACGGCCAATCACTAATGCATGAGAAAAAAACGGCAATTTACTAAAATGCAAGGAAAAACACCATTAACACTAATTTTGCACTAATTAAAATTGCAAATTTTTCACAAAGCAGGACACTATTTGTAAGTACTATTAGGCTGCCCACAGAGGAAAGAGTCAATGGTATAAGAGTAGTGACACACGGGCAGATTCGGGGAGATTTAGTCTCTGGGTGACAATCTCCCCAAACTGCCTTCCCGGGCCATACCGCCGGCTTGAATGTAAATCGATAGCGGTATGGCACTCACAGTGCTTCATTTTTCGAAGTCGCCCGAAGTTTCCTCGTGAGGTAATTAGGGTACTGACACAAGCAGATTCAAAGAGATATGGGGGAAAATTCACTAAAGCACAAAGCGTGTAACTTCACAGATTCACTAACAGTGTCTCTGGCGAAAATTCGCTAGCGAAGGCCATCGACTTGCACAACTTCGCACCCTTACGCCAGGCGAAGTTGCACACTGGCGAAGGGACGTAACTACACTAATTCACTAAGATGAAAATTTTTGTGAACGTTACCCCTTATGCTAGAGGTTACGTCGCCAGGTCAGACCTGGCGAAGTTCAATACAATAGGCGGCTGGCGTCTTTTACCTTTTGTTGGGTGATAGTCTGAAAAAGAGCGAATTTTTTTTGGGGGGTTACCCTCCTTCCCACCTACATTTCCTAACATATGGCAACTCAGCTATACAGGGGGCACATGTTTAGGGCAATAGGAGAACTTTATTTTATTTATTAAAGGTTTCCTGGGTTATGTAGTGGCTGGAACATACTATATTATACGATTAAGTTTGCACCGTATGCAATTTAGGCATCGCTAGCATAAATGCGCTTTGCCTGGCGAACTGACCATAGTGCTACTTCGCTAACGTTCGCCGCCCTGAGCGCAAATTCGCGAAGGCAACACTAGCGTATCCACCTGCCGAGGAAACTTTGGGCGACTTTGGAAAACAAAACGAAAGAGCCACAAGTGCCATACCGCTAGCGGTTTACATCCAAGCCAGCGGTATGACATGAGAAGGCAGTTCGGGGAGATTGTCGCCCAGACAAAGAGGTGATTAATTACCAGGCGACTAAATCTGCCCGTGTGTTACTACCCTTAAATGAATAAATTAATTATTAACGGAGGATCCTCCTTCTGAAAATCAGCCCAGAGTCCAGATAGTGTACCTCCCTGCTCTAGCATGGGTTAAATGTGTCACTTATTATATCCCTCCTCCCATACAACCCAACAGAAAATTGATGGTGCTTTCCAAGTACATAATAAAATACAATTTATATATATATATATATGTTAAAACAATACTCAATTCATAGTTACATAGTTAGATCAGGTTGAAAAAAGACCAAAGGCCATCAAGTTCAACCCTCCAAATGAAATCCATAAATACACTCACTGACCCACCCCTCCATACACTCACATAAACTATTTATACTCAATGCAAGATAGGATATTATGGTATAGTATTTTTTTGTAGTTGTGCCCTAAATTGCTTCGTTCCTAATACCAAGTAGTCTTCTGGAAACCAGGATAGGTTAAAGATAGGAAAGGTTAAAGGGAAACTGTCATGGGAAAACTTTTTTTTTTTTTAAAGGCATCAGTTAATAGTGCTGCTCCAGTAGACTTCTGCACTGAAATCCATTTCTCAAAAAAGAAACAGATTTTTTTATATTCAGTTTTGAAATCTGACATGGGGCTAGCCATTTTGTAAATTTTCCAGCTGCCCCTGGTCATGTGACTTGTGCCAGCACTTTAGGAGGGAACTGCTTTCTGGCAGGCTGTTGTTTTTCCTTCTCAATGTAATTGCATAGTATGCAGTGGGACATGGGTTTTTACTAGTGAGTGCTGTTCTTAGATCTACCAGGCAGCTGTTATCTTGTGTTAGGGAGCTGTTATCTGTTTACCAGCCCATTGTTCTGTTGTTAGGCTGCTGGGTGGGGGAAAGGGAGGGGGTGATATCACTCCAACTTGCACTACAGTAGTAAAGAGTGATTGTAGTTTATCACAGCACAAGTCACATGACTTGGGGCAGCTGGAAAATGGACAAAATGTCTAGCCCCATGTCAGATTTCAAATTGAAATTTAAAAAAATCTGTTTGCTCTTTTGAGAAATGAATTTCAGTGCAGAATTCTTCTGGAACAGCACTATTAACTGATGCATTTTGGGGGAAAAAAAAATTCCCATGACAGTATCCCTTTAAGGGGCAGATTTACTAAATTCACATGAGGGATTCGAATATTTGATCAAATTTTCAAAAAGATGCGATATTCGAATATTCGATGGTCGAATACTTCCCCTTTAAATTTAAATTCAATCACCTACTTTGCCAGCTTAAACCTACCGAAATGGGGATCATTCCCTAAGATTGAATAAGAAAAATTTGATCGATCGCTTAACAATCGTCGAATATTCGATTCGATTATTCGATCGATCTAATTTTCCCTATTTGATCGTTTGATCCATCGAATTGTGCTAAAAAAAAATTCGAATTAGAATTTTTTAAATTCCCCACTATTCCCCTGCTATTCCCTGGTTAAATTTCGAATTTTTTTTTCATTCGAAATTCGACCCTTAGTAAATCTGCCCCTAAGTGTTCTAGGGACACACCATATAGTTATTATACCACTTGATTTCACCACGTGTAATCTCTCAGGTTGGTACTTACAAACAATATTCATTCTCTTGCATACAGTACATCAAATCACTTTGCCAGAAAGTTGCTTCTTGCTGTTGTGGGGTATACAATATAGAGCACAGATAGTGTAAAAAACCTTTAATCACAGAAAACTTGTTTAAAATTACTCACAATTGTGATGTCAAAAATGGCATATCAAATCTCCCTCTCCAGTCTGACCATATAGTTTTCAAAAAATCCCGAGGTTGAGGGCCCGACTATGACCAGCGTTTTCATCCACCATGTGTGTTTCTCAGGGCAACCATCTGACACCGCCCTTAATAAGGAAACCTTCATTAGCTGGTTATTCATCTGTGTAGTCAGAAGAAACATACAAGTTCAGAATCTCTGCTTTTTTTTTGTTTTCATCCACCAGCTAACCCCCAGGTCCCACCCCTCCCTGCTTCATTTTTTTTTATTTACATATTTAAAAAAATATTTTGGATTCTTATTACTGCTTGCTGCAATACCCTTTCCCATATCGATTTTAGCTGGCTTACCCAGCTAACTTGGAAGACTTATGAAATGGAGAATTATATATTAAATTAGTATTAGCCTGTCTTCCTTGTAAAAGAGGGAGCTTCTTAGCTCGTAAAATATATGCCGCCCGCACTCCTCCACATGACCCTCTAAAATGGCCCTTCTATCCTAGCTTCCCCATAATTCTTTGGCTCACCTCCCGCCTTGTTCAAACACTCCTCCAACCTCTTATCCATTCTTTCCCCTAGCACAGCGGACCCCCTTCCTTTGAGATGCTAGTCGTCGCTACTAAATAGATTGCACCCCAAGGAAAAATCAGCCCCGTGCTCTAGGATTCCAAACCCTTACTTCCTACACCAAGACATGAGCCACGCATTTAGCTCCCTAAGCACTTGCTGTCTACCTAAACTTGCACGTGGCACAGGCAAAATTTCAGAAAAAATTACGTTGAAAGACCTTCCCTTAATCTTAGAGCCTAGATCCCTGAACTCACGCTTTAAGGTCTTCCATCTACCATTAAAGGGGTTGTTCACCTTTGAGTTAACTTTTAGTATGGTGTAGAGAGTGATATTCTGAGACAATTTGCAATTGGTTTTCATTTTTTATTGTTTGTGGTTTTATAGTTATTTAGCTTTTTATTCAGCAGCTCTCTAGTTTGCAGTGTCAGCAATTTGGTTTCTAGGGTACAAATTACCCTTCCAACCCTGCATTGATTTGAATAAGAGACTGGAATATGAATAGGAGAGGGACTGAATAGAATGATAAATAATAAAAAGTGGCAATAATAATACATTTGTAGCCTTACAGAGCATTTGTTTTTAGATGGTGTCAGTGACCCCCATTTGCAAGCTGCAAAGAAATAGAAGAAAATTGCAAATCATTAAAAAACTATGAAAAATAAATAATGAAGACCAATTGAAAAGTGTCTTAGAATTGGCCCTTCTAAAATATACTAAAAGTTAACTTGAAGGTGAACCACCCCTTTAATGTTGTCATTAGTACCAATGTGTACTAAGACAGCTGGGTCATGCCCAGCACCACCCTATAATTTGTCTGCCCAATCAATCACAAGCCAAACCCTGGCACCAAGAAGATAAGAAACTGTTCAACTATTCTCAAAGTAGCAACTGCCAAAAGAAGTATACTTAACAAATCCACAAGAACAGCAGTTCTTATATTGGAACCTGGATTTTACCTTTCACAGGGACATATATGAAGCTTTGAAACTCTGACTTTCTCTGTCACACAAGGTAGCATTCATTTACAGGCTAATTATCCATTTATTTCAGTAACTGAAACAATGTCTTCCTGCTGCTCAATATGTTATTAAAAATTTTGCACTGAGAATATGTAAAAGCACCCATACATAATTATTCACAGGGAAGACTCAAACTAATGTCTGACCACCAATGGCATCCTTTGACCACCAACATGGATTTTCAGCCAATGCACGACATTAGATGGGAGTGCGGAGAGATTCACAGTTACTCAGGCAAAGAAAGGGAGTTCACCAAAAAGATTTAGGGACAAATTTACAAAATTCACGTGAATGGATCGAAGTTCGATCGAATATGATCGAATTCTGATCGTGCGATTTTTTTTTCGGATATTAGAATATGCAAAATTTGGCCTCTTAGATCATCGAATAACGAAATATTGAATAGATCGAATGATCGGATATTAGATCATTCGATCATTCGATGATCGAAGGATTTAAAATTTTAAAATCCTTCGAATGCCTACTTCGCCAGATTGAACCTACCAAATACCAATAGAAGCCTATGTGAACCCCTTTCTTATTTTGCTAAGTCCTGCTCGAATACCATTCGTTCGATCTAGTGCCTCGATCTTTCGATTCGTACAAATTTTTCGGAGGCTCGATGGAAAAAGTACGTTTTTTTTGTGAAATCGAATGATCGGAATTCGATTGTACAAATTCATTGAGAAATCGAATAAAACTATTCGATAAGCATTCGATAGTCAAATGCTTATCGAATTTCAAATAGATTTGTAGGATTATTGGGGAATTTTAGAAAATTTTCCCCTTAATATAAGATTAGAAACTGATGAAATGCTCAGAGAAAGGCCACCTTACACCCCATCACCTCACTATTTGGGAAGCAAAGTATGTTGGATTACCAGAAGGTTAAGAAGAAAACAGGCCTTTAGCTATAATTCATGCCCCCACCCACAGCAATGCAAAATATAAGAAAGGATTCACAAACTGTAGTCAGTGTAAAATATTATTGGGAGAGATGATTCACATTCACTTAGTTGAAGTAAAATATCAGAGGCCTAGAGGCTTTCTATTCTCTCAATGCAAAATATGAGAGGAGGCTATACTTTCCCAAAGAAACAATGTACTAAACAAAGAGGTGATTCATACTTTCCACCAAAGCAAAAGACATATTTACCCATTTTATAATTAACTGAATGTGTACCTTCTATAAATATCTAGTTTCTTGAACTAAATGTACTGTTAGGGGCAGATTTACTAAGGGTTGAATTTGAGGGTTAAAAAATTGTATGGGAATAAAAATCCTTTGAATTTTAGTATCGAATTTGAAGGATTTTAACGGTATTCGATTGGTCGAACGATTGAATAGGAAATATTCGATAGAACAATTACCATTCAATCAAATTTTTTTATTCGATCTAAAATAATGAAAACCAATTCAGTAGGCTGAAACTGGCGAACTAGGCAGTCGAATAAAAATTTAAAGGGCAAGTTATTCGACTGTCGAAAATCCAAATATTCTAATAGAATTTTATTCAAATCATTGGATTCGCTCAAATTTTCAAATTCGATGGTCGAAGTGGTCTTTAAAAACATTTGAAAATTCCAATCTTTTTGAAAATGCGATCGAATTTCGAAACATTCATGTGAATTTGCCCCTTAGTGTTTTTTTGGAGCAGTGCTTTGAAACAATATATTTTGTATTGGCATGTTCGTGAGACATGGGACTTTCCAAGGATTCTTTTGCATAAAATAGGTTTACAATATAAGTTTCTGTATTATGAAAAATATTATTTTATTTTAAATATTTAAATCCTATATCTTGTTACAGAAGTGGAATTGCATAACAATTACAACACATATAGGTCCCTATGGTGACATTCAAAGCTGGACAGTTTCGGACTGGCCCACCGGGAGACCAGGAAAACTCCCGGTGGGCCCAGGTGTCAGTGGGCCCTCTTGCTTCTAAAAATTTAGCCTATTTCTTTATGGGAAATGCTTAATAATGGAGGGATATAGTAAGTAGATATAAAAGACTAGGAGAATAAAGAGGTTGTGTGAAGAGATGGTTAATTATCGTTTGGAAAGTGGGCCACGGTTTAAGGTTTTCTGGTGGGCCCCTGGCATCCCAGTCCGACACTGGAGCTGGATAGTGAAGCACATGTACAGGAATCACAGAAAATACTTTAGACTGGCCATATTTTATCTTTTCTAAAACACAGCACACATGGAGCTCTTTTTTATCACCATGTTTCCAAGTATAAGTTTGCATTGTAATATCTAATAGAAGTAATTCTTTAAAAAAAATATTTCAATGATTACCCAGCAAGTCCAGTTGTTTTTTTAGAATTACTTCTATCAGATATACCATGATGTTGAATGAAAATCTTCATAGTCATATTGCATTGTAATATTTATTTTGCTGGAAATAGTCTGTTTCCTGTTACTGCTTTGGCTTTATCTCTTATGTAGAGGTTATGCAAACTGTTCTTGCCAGCTCTTTGTATATTAACCATTTGTTCTTCCATCAACAATAACCCCATTCTATATGGATATTTACACAAAATGAACAATAATTATTTTTTAAATAAATAATATTTATTTAAAGTATTGCAATAAATACCAAATAATAAATTACACTTTTAAGATAAAAAAAATCCAGTAAACATTGTTATAGTGCTATTATTTTTATCTGCCATTGTTACATCAGTCAGTTCTTCATAATATATTTATTGAAAGGGCTTTGACTGTAGTATCAAGTTTATTCATTCTCATGTAAACATGCAATTTGCACATATTTGCAATATCTTTTACTGTGTGATTTAAATCACAAAAACTGCAAAATGCTACAATTGCAAAATGGTGGGTTCTATTACTAATAAATAATTAGTTGTTATGGTTGCAAATAAACCCTTTTGTGTGTAAACCATTGCGTTGCTGAGCAGCATTGTGTGGTTTGAAAAAACATGAATAGTGGAGGCTCTTTTCATTAAAGAACATAAATCATAGGTGTACCTTGGAAAGAGCAACTGTTAATGTGAATGGCAAATTCAACATAATTGCAGTAAAATATAAAATAACTTGGTCAGTCTTATCCCTGACTGTTCACATAGTATGGCACATGTTTTCAGTAAGCTGCATAATAATATTTCATGTAAAACAAAATACAGTTCTCTAATACTGAATGCAAATGATGTTGTATGAATTGGCATTTCTTTATGAAGACAGTATAAAAATATAACAAAAACAAGTAAAATAAAAAAAGGTGCTCACCAAAACTATAATCTCCAGTAACTTTGCAACGGGTTCAGTATCTAGCACTAGATGCTAGGTCTGTACCCAATAAGCCAAGGGTTGCATGTTACAGGTATCAAGAAAAATACAATTTAAATGATTTTTTTACTTAAAAAATTATAAATAAGTTACTTATACAAAGTACATGAATGTATAAAATGTAATAATATCTTTTCATAATAAAAGAGAATGTAAATTATAAAGAGGTTAGTTCTCTGTAGAGACTAATATTTTTAGTGCCACACAGTAGCACAGTATAATAGGTAGGATAGGCATGATTACACCTAAATATTATTTCCACCATGGAAAGTACCAATATATCTCACTGCTCTTGCAGTTTTCTGTATATGGTCAATAAAAGCTTGCAGGATGAGTCGGTTTGTGACTTTCTGTATCCAGAGATTCTCTGACTTTAGAACCTGGGGGATCTGGGTATTAGTCTGCTTTTCTTTGTCATCACTTTCTGTTTTAGATCTTTTCATCTAAAAAATAAAGTTATTTGCATAGACAGTCAGATATGAAACAATATGACTTTTTTCATAGAATTCCACCTGTCAGATTTGAAGTAAAGAATTTATATTTAAAGCAACGCAAATGGTTCTTCATGATGAGTACAGCAAGGTTGTGGATTATCCAGCTTGGCTGCCAAGGGTTCTTTGCCAGAGCAAAATTTGTCTGTATTATTAGATTTCCCCTATATTTTGTACAAGAAAGTGTACCCTGCTTTTAGGTAAATCACTATGACCTTCAACAGATTCAGGAAAGTCTCTGCCAGAATTTAATGAAAGCTCAGAAAGACAACCTCCCCAAACCAACACCAATGAATTTCATACAACATACTAGATTATTATTATTACTAACATGTTCCATATTCCACAGCTTGTTCAATAAATGGGTGTATACAGTAAACATATAGATATACATAAAAAGTAACCAATAACTAATACAAGAGATAAAGAGGGACCTGCCCAAAAGAGCTTACTGTAGGTATTATACAAAAAGTTGGCAAATAACCTATCATGTCATGTGTTCTGGTATATTATACGTACATGTAACTAGTGCTGTATTTATAGTACCATGTGTTCTTGGGGCATTATTTTTATAATTGTTATTGTATTTATCCTACAATGTGTAGGAAAAGGAATTATACATTAAACTGGCACAATGTTTATTTTATCTTACACAACTGTAAAGTCACAGTTTTAGGGTTTGGTCAAATACTAAATTACCATTAACAAGTTTGTCTTCAGAGCAGGAGAAGGGAATGATTGGTGCTGTATTTATTAATATGGTGATTGAAGAAATGTATGTGACTATTTGAGCTGCCTGTCTGTTGCCAGTTTGTTGCCATGGGCCTAAGGATGCCCACTATGAAATGCAAAAGTCTGGTAACCTCTACCTTTGTGAATCAGCCACTGGATGATTAATCAAACCTATGATTTATCTGCAAAATATATGGAACTCACCATCCTCTTAATGGCCCCTGCTAGTATTTTGGTCTTGTATTCTATAGACTCCACAGTGTTTCTCTCGCTTCTGAAAGTCTCCTTCACATGCAGTAAATATATCTCAAATATCAACAGGTCATGGTGAATCTTATTCAGGCATTTGTCCTGTAATAGAATGTTTCCTGTTAAACTCCATCCATGAAACATGCTCATTTTGTACACTACAGAGAATAAGTATGCAAAATAAATGTGTTACCTTTTGGAATCCTGTGGAGAAGCACCTATCTTCAGTGGTTATTTTAGGGAGCTGCAAGTTGTTTTCTGCCAGCATTTCCATACTGTTTTCACAGACGCCATGATTATCGCATAGCTGAAGTACAAGAAATATTTACATTACATTCTAAATATTCTTTCATATTACTGCATTTTATTTGCTATTATTTGTTTGATTCTTTGCTATGTCATGGTTTCTTTGCCTTTTTCTCAGGGGACCCAGATGACGTCAGTTTTATAATACATGAAGCAGGTAGGACAATAATGGGGTTTGACTTCACTATGAAACCAACCATAATATTATTACAGTAAAATATTAACCACACGTTGTTATAAGAAACAAGGGGCAATGAAACTGGTGACATGCTACAATTTTTGCCACATTAAATACATGGTCATACTGTTTATATTTCCTTCCTCACTTCCCCCCACTAAATCTATTTAGAAATGCTTCAGTTAAAATAAACAGTAAAAAAAAAAAAAGGAAATCACAAAGTGGGTATTTTCAGGAAATGATCGTGCAGTATTTTACAAATTGTTGATAGCAAGAAGGCACTGGAACATGCCCTGATACAGCACATGTGGTGCGTGTGTGCAGAATTGCACACAGTAGGAGATCAGCTCAGTTGGGCAGACATCCCCATCTCCCCTGGGAGCCAAGATCACACATATCTGAAGGTACAGTTTACTGGCAGAGTGGTTAAGGGGAAATGAAGGAAAATTTTATAAACCTGAAAATTAGAATTTAAAGCCACATGTGCCATGGCCAGCCAGCGTGGAGGAGTCTCACTTTTAATAATGCACCCTGCATCTCGGCCACCTAGTGCCTTGTACACACATTATCACATGTTACAGCCCAGAAAAGATGGAAAAAATATTCTGTGAGGTGCAATAATTTATATCTTGTCCCACTGAAATTCTAGGGCTGGGAGTCTGCACTTGTGCTTTTCTACAGAACCGTGGGATATTTTCAAAATTAGTCTTTTTATTTTAATGAGAAAGTAAAGCTCTGGAGACAAGTTGTCCCCAGTATGTTTATTTTTTCATTCCTGGCTTGGAGGCAAGTTTTACAGAGCCACCTGTAGGTTGCCAGTCCATATAGGAGCAACCAAAAAGCCAATCAAAACCCTTGTTAGATACCCCATGAACATTTTTCATGCTTTCCTTGCTCCCCTATTCCCTTTACTGTACATCTGAATGTTGTTCACTATAAAAAAAAAAGTTTGGGGACCTCTGCCTTACTGCTACAGAATGGATCTCCCAGCACATAGCAAATGCGCAAAACTGCACTTGCTGCGCACCACAAACACCCCTGATGTGGTAAATGGAGCGGAAAAGGTAGAAATGGGTGACCAGAAAATACGTCCCACCTCAACTGGACTGGTAATTACAAATGCCAAGTGAAGCTTCACTTTAAAGGAACAATAAAATTTAAAAATGAAAGTGTTTTAAAGTAATGACAATAATGTATTGTTGCCCCGCACTGGTAAAACTGATGTGTTTGCTTCAGAAACACTGCCATAGTTGAAATAAACAAGCTGTTGAGTAACTGCGGGAGCAGCCATTCAAGCACAGGATACAAAGTAGATACTGATAGCCACTGTAGACTCCATTGTATACTACAGAGTTTTCTGTTTTCTGCTGCATTGCCTGTGACTTTTCTCCCTTTCAGCTTTGAATGGCTGCCCCCATGGCTTTACACCAGTTTCTTTGTATAAACTACAATAGAGTCTATAAAAGAAACACATTAATTGTACCTGTCAGGGCAATACTACATTATATTTCCATCCCATTATTTTGGTGTTACTGTTCCTTTAAGCCTATGCTGTACCATGACACAAATAGACAATGGTTTCACTGAAAGCAAACAAAAGAGTCCCAGAGGTCTCATTAATGAGTCGGGTCCAGGATAGTCGAACGCTGAGACACTCACCTTAGTCAGGAGTGAGGCAGCCTCTCGCTCGATGAGTTTCGCTAGGGCTACAGGGTTGAGAACAGCAGGACCTGGGTTTTCAGCAGCAACAAAGTCAGTCTCTTCTCCAGAGCCAATGAGCGGCGCAGGGGCAGATCCTA
Source organism: Xenopus borealis (assembly GCA_024363595.1). Lineage (NCBI taxonomy): Eukaryota > Metazoa > Chordata > Amphibia > Anura > Pipidae > Xenopus > Xenopus borealis. The sequence continues at coordinate 32,063,481 of CM044442.1, read as the reverse complement.
CCAAGGTGAGCGGGCACAATCCAGGAAACAGGAGAGAGGCAAGTAGTGATGCCAACAGCAAAGTGGGTCCTGAGGAGAGAAGTGAGTCTCATCAACCCAATGACAAAGCCAAGCTGTAATGTCTATGCATTGCTGTCCCTTGATTTACCCATTGGTTTACCTGTCTGAGTGTATGCACACATGAGATAATGTAACAAGCACAACTATCCCTGTGTGATTCACACACACACACATCTGTCACTGAGCAACTCCTACAGACATTTGTACAGCCCAACACAGACATAAGTGACCATCAAGTACATCTCAGGCAATAATAATCATTGTACTTACTTGAACAGGGCATTTCTGTTTGTCTTGTGTAAATAAACCCCAGTGTGTGGCTCTGAACTGAACTACCCTTGCATCTTTACCAACTTTTATATATTGAACACAGGGGAAAATCCATTTGTGTTTCCTTTTTTTTTTTTTTCTTTACACCACTGAATAAGTTGAGGGGGAATGTACAGGCAGTTGTGAAATAAGGGGGGGTAATACTGTTGCTTCCCAGACCCGAGTATGTACACTTCGTAAGAATTAAACATAGGCATTTACAGAATGAAGTATGTGATACTGGGGAATTTATTTATTGTACTGAATAGTTTCTATCATCAGTCTATTCTCATCCTCTCTGTCTCTTTCTGTCTTTATCTTATCTCTGCTGCTTAGTATACGTTTGCTGATCAGCTTTCTTATCTATAAAGAATATGATTAAGGGTTAGGGCACAACGGGGCGATTTGGGGAGATTGAGTCGGCTGGCGACTAATCACCTCGACTTTGTGGCGACCAATCTCCCTGAATGCCTTCCCTCACTCTGCGCCTGTCTTAAATGAAAAATCGCTGGCAAATCACATGCGGCGACTCGTTTTCCAAAGTCGCCCAAAGATGCCTTGCAAGGAAACTTCGGGCGACTTCGGAAAACTAATCGCCGCATGTGATTACCGCCCGCGATTTTTCATCTAAGCCAGGCACAGAGTGAGGGAAGGCATTCGGGGAGATTGGTCACCGCAAAGTCAAGGCAATTAGTCGCCAGGCGACTCAATCTCCCCAAAATTGCCCAGTGTGTCACCAGCCTAAAGGTGACTTTATTCTTTCAGAAGAGTCCAGACAGATTCTGTAGAGGAGTTTAAAATATACTTTAGTACACATGGAATAAACATAGCTTTGAATTTTGACTTTTTAGTTATGGTGTGTATTTTATTTTTTTTGTTTTATTTAAACAGTAGGCACTCCTAATATCATGGTGCCAGCCAGTGTAAGACTTCAGAAATATTTTTAAACCCTTTAAAAGAATCATCCCCAGGATCATAGCAGGTAGCCTTGAATTGACTGTTTATTAGGTTTTGACATGCAAATTATAAACACATATTTTAATACAGAAAACAATTATGATAACATGGATATGTATAGGCAAATCAGGTCTTTATGTCAAAAGTCAGCACTTTAGTCATGTTGGGAACAGCTTCCCTTCCTGTAAAAATCTTTCTGCGGCCATTATTGCAAGCAAATATCATTACACCTGCCTTTTTCTTTCTTTTAATTTTTTAAAATTTATTAGGATGAATTGTTTAATGAAGTATTATTGCTCTGTGGAATCTGAAGGAGGGAACAGACTTGGGGGGGAGGGGTTGTAGTAGGGTCCGTCCCATGATGAGTTAAGGGGAACCAGAGCAGTTCAAGGGGTGCCCTTATAATTTCCATGGATCTAATTCAGGTAATTTCCAGAGGAATAGGGTCCGACTGCAAAATAGAGCCGTCCGCAACTTCTAGAGCTAATGGATGAATAGGTTTTGACAGAAGCCCATCAAGTGCCAACATGCCACCAGATGAAGTTTAACCCAGCTTCACAATGTTATCAATGCCGTTCCTTCAATTTTATGATTGATTCCCCAAAAATGCATAGCAGTGGTTTGAGTAATAAAATAGGCAATGGAGTAAATTCTCTAGCAAATTTTCCCTACTACCATTGTATGGGGAAGATACGCTGAGAAATTTTCACAGAGAATTTTACAAATCAGAAATTTGCCACACAGCACACAGCAGAAAAGTTATGATATTTAGTAAATATTTTTTGTTGAAAAGACACCTGGCAAATTGAGGCAACCTTTGTCAGAGCTAGGTGGGGAGAAAATTCCCCCTTTAGAAAATACTGTATATCTTAATGGTGGCTTTACAATGGCAGATCCACTCACTGGCAAAGGTTGCCAAACAAGCGGATATTGCAACGTGAAGCCCACCTTGAGTGCGAGATATCGGGCTGATCTGATCGTGGGCCACCAAGAATGCAGTTGATGGGAATGAGGAATTTGATCCTCGATCCAATGTGAATTTTTGTCAAGATATCAATTGCAGAAACCCATTTATCTGTCGCCAGCTTTTCTAGCCCCGTTTATGACCACCTTAAGTTTTGTATTTAATTTTTTCTGAGAAGAGATTTGCCTCACTCAATCTTATAGGCTTCACTTTAACACTAGTCAAACTAAGCCCCAGAGCAGTTTCTGAGACTTTCCTCTCCTTGATTCTGATAATATTTTGTCTATTTTAATACATCATTTTAAAAAGTAATCTAAGAATTCTGGACTGTCAACTCCTGCGAGTTCATCTATAATTGCATCAGATAAACCCCTTCTAAAATCATCAGCATCATTAATTTAAATAGCGCCTACAAGATACACAGGGGTAGATTCACTAAGATCCGAAAATTTGCCAGCGTAGGCTTGGCTAGCGTTCGCTGCACTTCGCCAGGCGAATTTTCGCCAGCGCTACACAAATCCACTAAAGTGTGAATTTACGCTCAGGTCGGCGAATGGTAGCGTAGTTGCACTAGTTTTACTTCGCTAGGCAGATCGCTGTTACGCTAGCGAAGCCTAATTTGCATACGGCGGGAACTTTAACTTATAATAGAAGTAAATGTTACAGCCACTACATTCCACTACACAAGCCCAGGAAACCTTTAATAAATAAAATAAAGTTGTCCTATTGCCCTACATGTGACCCCTGTATAGTTGTGTTGCCATATGTTAGGAAATGTAGGGGGGGAAGGAGGATAACCCCCCAAAAAAATTATCGATCTTTTTCAGACCTCCTATGCTAAAATACGCCGGCTTTTTTTGGGACTTAGAAAAAATTGAACTTTTTTTTTTTAACCTCCTATCTATTGTATTGAACTTCGCCGGGTCTGACCAGGCGAAGTAACATCTAGCGTAAGTGCTAACGTAGAGGAAAATGCTCATCTTAGTGAATTTGCGAAGTTACGATCCTTCATCAGTGCGCAACTTCGCCTGGCGTAACGGTGCGAAGTTCCGCAATTCTATCTACTTCGCTAGTGAAAATTCGCCAGAGCCGGTGTTAGTGAATTTGCGAAGTTCCGATTTGACGTCACGCTGGCGAATTAGCGCTAGCGTTAGACGCTTCGCGCTTTAGTGAATCTGCCCCACAGTGCTTTACCTTAGTAAAGGAGGAGAGTATTTGGAGATCAGAGATGAAATATAGGGAGGGGCTTCATTGTTAAGGGCCTCGGATGTGAGGGTTAGTCATTTTAATTTGATTGTAGAGGAAATTGGGAGCCAGTAAAGGGACATGCATGTGGGAGCAGCTGATGTTGGGAGGTGAGAAAGATGGATGAGTCTAGAAGCCACATTTAGAATAGATTGGAGTTGTGAAAGATGACTTGTTGATTACTGCAACCTACTCCTTGCAGGTATTCTAAGTCGGGAGATGATAAGAGACTGAAGAAGTGTTTTGGTTGATTCTGAAATGGTCATATCCAGGCAATGTTGCATAGTTGAATAAGACAAGATTTTGCAAGTGTTTGAATGTGTGGTGAAAATAATTCCTAGGCAGCGTGCCTGTGTGGTGGAATTAAAGGTAGTATTGTTTAATGTGAGCTATATCTGAGGGACAGGGGAAGATCTCGGAGGAAGTTCTGTTTTTGAAAGGTTCAGACATCCAGGAGGAGACAGCAGAAAGACAGTCTGTAACTTGGGAAAGGACAGAAGGAGAGAGATCAGAAGCAGACAAGTAAAATCATCAGCATAGAGGTGATACTGAAGTCCAAACGACAGCAGAGGGCCTAGAACAGAACCTTGAGGAACTCCGAGAGAGAGCATGAACAGTTGTAGTGGAACAGAAAATTTCTCCAACTACGCATGTGCCGATACGCCATCTCATTCTGAAGATTTCCAAACAGAAGAAGATGGTGCCCTGATGCCTGAATCTACATTAAAATGTTAGGGGCATTTGTCCAGGTTAACACTTAGGTTGAGGGGAGGGGTCTTGGTGATGATGGGGGGTAGGGGTTTTTAAATTTAGGGTTGCATTCTCCTTTAACATACTGAGAAGGCATAGATGGCAGTGACACCCTCACTAACCTGGACCCAGCCAAAGTCAATGTGCCTTATAAACCCCAGCTTAAACAACCCAGGTTTTAGTCTCTGGATGGGGGGGCGCTAGTTTTTAATAGAAAATGGCACGGCAGAGTAAGACAGACATGAACCAGTCATCCGATTTTTAGGGTAAGGACACACGGGCAGATTCAGGGAGATTTAGTCGTCTGGTGAATAATCGCCTCTTCTTCTGGGCGACAATCTAACCGAACTGCCTTCCCGTATGCTACAATGAAAAGTTACCAGCACTAAAGCACACGCGGCTGCTTGTTTTCCAAAGTCACGCGAAGTTGCCTCTCAAGGAAACCTTGGGCGACTTCAGAAAACGAAGAGCCACGTGTGCTTAAGCGCTGGTGACTTTTCATTGTAGCGAACGGGAAGACACAGGAAGGCAGTTTGGGGAGATTGTCACCTAGAAGAAGAGATTAGTTGCCCGGCGAATCTCCCTGAATCTCCTGAAACTGCGTGGATTGAATTCTCTTTTAAGACTCCAGTTCCCATAATGCCCATATCTATTTATATTTCTTTGCAAGTCACAGAATACGCAAGGCATTGTGGGAACTGAAGTCCTGACTGTAGAAGAGCTGACTATCAATACAATATTTCAGTGGAAGTAGTAGTAATGGAGAAGAGAGGGAATTGTAACAGAAACTACTATCATTAGCAATTATATTTACTAATACTGTAACTTCATCAAACAAAATATTTAGTTAATAGATGCTGGAAAATTGCTTAGAATTACATTGCTTTCATTATGCAAAAACCCCAGCATTTTTGGGGGTGGATATCCCCTTTTAATACATGACATACAGGGTGGGGATCTCCCAAAAAATCTTAATTTCCAGAACAATGTAAGAATAATAGTGCCATCCTGAGAGCAAGTAATTTGAGGCCAGCAAAGTTATAGAACTTCTAGCCAAAGTGTGGTAATGGCTTTATTCTATTCTACAGGCAAATGTTAAAAGTTAAAAAGTAACTTATTAATTGGGTTTTTATCTGCTCAGCATTTCTAAGGTTATTCATCAATAAAACATTCTAAATGCTGATACAGTGAAAAAACTGATTCCTGTGCTGGGAGCAGGAAAGATTTGAATGTAAAAATTTACTTAGTATTCTCCGCTGACATTACAGGTGGGCGTGGGTATATTACATGGCGGGCCAGGCTCCAATTCGGGTTGGCACTATATGTGTTGCGCTATGGATGTGTGTAGTGCAGTCTCCATAACAGAATGCCCCATGTCTTAACACTTTTTATATTCAGATTCAGTCAGATCCTTTGGCGGAAATTCACTAAAGGGCAAACTTTTGCCTTGGAAATCTTTGCCACACCCTTCATTTTGCCAGATGTTAATTCGCAGCACATATTCTAGTTCATCAAAATGAGAAGTTACATCTCAGCAACCAATGCTGGTGAAGTTTCACTAGTGTAAATTAGTCTGTGCAAGCATTTCATAGCAAAATTTAGCTAGCATTCATTTCTGCCTAGTGGAACTTTGTTAAAGTTGGACATAGACTATAACATCTACTTGTTTGGCAACATCGCCAGACAAGTGGATTTTTCCCCAGTAACATCAGGGCTATATCGAGGGTAATCAGAACATTCGGACCTATAGCCGAACACATTACAACAAGGGCAATGAGCTCCGACAGGTCAGTTGGGTTAATATCAAACCTTCCCGATCGATATCGTGGCCAGATATTGATCTGGAAGACACGTCGGAAGTGTCCATACACGGTCTGTCTGTCACGAACGGCACCCTAAATCCAGAACCAGTGCTAGGCTGGTCTCGGCTCTTGCTTCTGCCTTTAACAGCCGCCTTTCACCTCAGTAAGAGTCCTCGGCTAATTGGATGCCGCCAGGTTTTACTAAGAGGGGAGCAAAGCTAAAGGTTCAGGACAAGCAAAAGGGCACGATTGCCTCACCATGGATACTAGATGGAAAAACGCCACTAGGAAGACAGGCCAGACAACACAGCGAGGAGCAGACAGGCTGGGCCAGCACAAACAGAGTTCAGGAATGATCAGACAGGTCGGAATCAGGATTGGAGAATGCAGAATAGTCGGCAGACAGGCAAAATTGGTGATTAAGGGTTAATGTTTTTATGGGAGGTACTTTAGACCACTTAAAAGTTTGGGCTTAATAGGAACCGTTAGGATTATGCCACACAGGAAGATCCAGGGAGATTAGTCGCCTGGTGACTAATCGCCGCATCTTTGAGTCGACTAATCTCCCTGAATGGCTTGCTGGTATTTCGCACCCGCTAGCACTAAAGTCACCTATGCCTATTCACATGCAGCGACGCGTTTTTCAAAGTCGCTCAAAATTGCCTCCCATTCAGAGAGATTAGACTGAAATCTTCCCGTTTGGCCTACCCCTTAAGCTTTTGACAAAGTAGCCAGAGGGCTACGAAATGCGTCAAGCGTAATGGTTCTGTTCTTGTGGTCGATCTTTTGTATTGATTTTTTAAATGGACGAAATAAATACTGGATTTTTTACATATTACTCTACGTGGTGCTCCATTCTTCACAGACGAATACTTGATTGATGCTATCCGGAGCAGTTCTCATGTACAGCACACTGTGAGTTTTCAGATTGGAGAGTTCAGAATAATCAGGCAGGCTAGGGTCAGGATACAGAGTTCAGAATGATCAGGCAGGCTAGGGTCAGGATACAGAGTTCAGAATGATCAGGCAGGCTATTTTTTGCTAGTGACGGCCACTTCGCCCCTTTAGCAAACTTGCCCACACGCATGCACATTTTTTATATTTTTTTTTAATTTTTCAATGCAAATATATGTTCTGCATTAGTTTGCCATTTTGATTAAATTGCTATATGGAGGCTTTTTTATTGGTCTGAATTCAAATATGATGTATTTAGTGAACCTTGAGGTTCTGATGGGAACCCAAAAGTATTTAGTATTTAATGTATTAATAGGGTCTTACAACCAGCTCTGTTGCCTTAACATTAAATAGTAAACATATCTGGAAAATATTTACTATTTGCTGATACATTTTATTAACTCAATTATCATGTGCAAATAATTATCATTAGCGCAGCTCCTCATGAATTAGTATTTCCTTCAGCATCTTGGCTTGTTTCGGTTTTTGTCATTGAAACACTAGACTTTTTTTTTGCTAACTAAAAGTAATTGCATTGCAAAGTGCAAGAGAGGGATTCCCCATGCTGAGATGTCATTTTTTTTCCTATGATATGTAGGGTTACTGAAGCAGATAAAAATATCGGCCAATGACACATGGTATGTTTTGTCGTTAATAATCTCGACCAGCTTGGGCAACAAACAGAAAGAGAATACCTTACATTGGTGCAGTGTGAGCCACTGGAGGTGAGATATTTGAATGTAAAGTCTGGGGTGCCCATACTTGACTAATGCAAGGTCTACTTTTAGTGATGTTGTCCCATTATGATCTACATTCATAAAAGCATTGTTAGCATTCTGTCCAATGGAAGATATTACTTGCATATTATATTGATTTATAAGAGAATTTATATTACTATATTTAAAAAACAACTATTTCTTATTTAACCTTAACAGACTAAATATCTGAATGAAAAGAATAAAACAGAAGAATGATTTAGACAAGCTGTTTGTTGATAGTGTCTTGAAATCTACTGATCACCAACTAAAGGTCTACTGGTAGATCCCAAACTACCTTTTGGGCACCCCTAGTGTCATCAATGGAAAATGCAGAAGGTAAATGTTTTTCCTCAGAGATTCACACTGACATAAACACAAAGGCATTCTTGGTTACAAACAGAATGAGAATGGTGGGTCATATTGATCATACCATTAAAAAAAGAGAAAGAAACACAGAATAAAAGGAAAAGAAGGAAGGAGAAAAAGGGAAGGTAAAATAGGATAGTATATGGCAGCTGGGTATCACTTTTAACTGATCTGGTGGTCTTAGGGGTCACTGTGTTCTATATTCAAGTCCTGTTATGTTACAAGAGGTTTTAGTCATAGATTCATTCATGCAATGCTGAAAAAAGAGAGGGTCATTCTCGTATGCCAACCAGGGTAACACAAAGGTATTTTACTGACATTTTGTAACATGTGCCATTGGCTTAGTTCTTGATTTGAGTGGAATTTGGCCATCAAAGAAAATGGAATTACAGTAATGGAATGGCATTCGATAAAAACCATTTATAAAGGGTTACTGGAATCATTCTCTTATATTTTACAATGACAGTTAGTGGGCTTTAAAGGAGAATTGAACCTCTCCCGCCCTAACCCCCAGCCCCCCACCCACTGTAGGCCCCCCTCCCTCCGGACTACCTCTCCCCCGGGGCAAATGCTACACATACTGTGCATGCGCCACAGAGCGCCGACGGAAGAAGGAAGAAGACGTTGCTGTACAAGATGGCTGTCCAGGAACCTGGCTGGAGGGGACCTGAAAGGGGGGGGGTAAGTAGCGACTTAGGGGCATTTGCCCTGGGGGAGAGGTAGGCCAGGGGGAGCCTACGGGGAGGGGGGACAGGGGGTTAGCGCGGGAGGGGTTGAATTCCCCCTTAAAGGAAAACTATACCCCCAAAATGAATACTTGAGCAAGTTTATATCAAATTAAGTGGCATATTAAAGAATCTTATCAAACTGGAATATATATTTAAGTAAATATTGCCCTTTTACATCTCTTGCCTTGAACCACCATTTCATGATGGTCTGTGTGCTGCCTCAGAGATCACCTGACCAGAAATATTTCAACTCTAACTGTAACAGGAAGAAGTGTGGAAGCAAAAGACAGAACTGTCTGTTAATTGGCTCATGTGACCTAACTTTATAGTTTGTTTGGTATGTTTGTGTGCACCGTTGAATCACACGATCCCAGGAGGCTGCCCTTATTTTTTAAAATGTCTATTTTCTAATTTATACCTACCCAATGGCACATGCTACTAAAAAAAGTCTATTATTATGAAAATGGTTTATTTACATGAAGCAGGGTTTTACATATGAGTTGTTTTATGCAATATGTTTTTATAGAGACCTACATTGTCCTGGGGGTATAGTTTTCCTTTAATCTGGGAATTTAAATTCTGCTGTACAGTAGTCAATACCTGACAGTTGAATGGGAATCTCAGGGTCTCTTATGCTGAACCACAATCACTCATTATGAGCACAAGTACTTACCTTGCCTCATGGCCTAAAGGGGTTGTTCAACTTGGAGTTACATTTTAGTATGTAGAGAGTGATATTCTGAAATCATTTCAATTGGCCTTCCTTTTTTATTACATGTGGTTTTTGAGTTATTTAGCTTATTCACCAATTTGAAATGTACAAGCTGGTTGCTAGGGTCCAAATTACCATAGCAACCATGTATTCCTTTGAATAAGAGGCTGGAATATGAATAGGAGTGGGCCTGAATATGAAGGTGTGTTATAAAAATTAATAATACATTCTAGCCTTATGGATTGTTTGTTTTTTAGATGAGGTCAGTGATTTTGGAGACTTAGAAGGAAAGACAAATAAATAACTATAACAAATAAATCAATGAAGATCAAATAAAAAATCTGCTTAGAATTTCCAATTCTATAATAAAAGCTTACTTAAATCCATACTGTCATGGGAAATCATGTTTTTTTCAAAATGCATCAGTTACTGGTGTTGACATGGGGGTTAGACATATTGTCAGTTTCCCAGGTGCCCCCAGTCATGTGACTTGTGCTCTGATAAACTTCAACAACTCTTTACTGCTGCACTGCAAGTTTAAGTGATATCACCCCCAGCACCCCATCAGAACAATGGGAAGGTGGCCAACTAACAGTTCCCTGGTAAATATAAGAACAGCACTCAATAGTAAAAATCCATGTCCCACAGTGACGCCTTCAGTTTCATTGAATAGGAGAAACAATAGCCTTTCAGAAACAGTTCCATAGTGCAGCACTGACTCTTTCTGAAAGCACATAACCAGGCAGACTGACCTGAGATGGCTGCCTACACACCAATATTACAACCAATCTTATAACTAAAAAAATACACTTGTTGGGTTTGAAATTTCATTTACATGTTAGAGTGAATTATTGCGAAGTAAACAATGTAAGTTAGAAATAAGGTACACCATAAATCCCTTTAAAGGGGAACCACCCTTATTAACTATACTCCAATAACCTAATTGATTTTTTTCTTGTATTTTGAGGGAACTAGGACATAGTTTCTCTTATTTTGGTAACATCCTTTTATTGTACTACGTAATTGTCAGATAGAAAGCATTTACAAGTATCATTTCCCTAACTTTCAGCCAAGGGATGACCAGTGTGCTGAGTCAGTATATTTTTTCCACTTTATGTTGCATTTGAATGAAACCAATAGCTTCCTTTTTATTAATGTGATAATTATAGGCATCTTTAGTGAAAGCAGTTTGTGAATTTAAGGGACCCATGGAATCTCCGAAGCAGTATAAACTTTGACATTTGACAGCACTTCAGGCAGTGTAAACACTTGGTTTGATATTTATAATGATTTGATTACAATTCTCTCTTATATAGACAGAATCTCAGACAACATGCATGACATTAATTGAAGAAACAAGACAACAATTTGATTACACTTTTATTACATTTATTTAAAGTGCCCACATATTGTGCAATTTAAGAGTGTGAATGCAGAACGTAAAGAAGGCCCTTCTCACTACAGCAGGGGTAGGGAACCTATGGCTCTAGAGCCAGATGTGGCTCTTTTGATGGCTACATCTGGCTCACTGCCAAATCTTTAATAAAAATAATGGGTGGCATGACCTGCGCTCTGCGGATAGAAGACATGTTCTAAGCACAGGCCACGCCCTCCTCCGCATCCATCTACGCTGCAGCCTAGCTCCTGTCAGCGTGACACATCGCTTTGCATCCTGCTTCCGCTGCCCCTGCTCTGCTGGGTGAGTCCTGTTTGTGGGTTCCCTGCACCCATGGATTAAATGCGATAATCAGCATTGGACAATTTACAAATGTACAGTTGGTAGAAGTAGCATGTTAGGTAAATCTGACAAATGCCAGAAAAGAAGACATGAACAATATTATGAAGAACAGTGATATTTCAAATGAGTGATATTTCAAAAATGATTTGCAGGTGTCATGTATGTCATATATAATCTGATGAGGAGAAATACAGTGAAATGGTGGATATTGACATTTGCAACTGAATGATTTTTAGTTGTCCTTCACAATAGAAAATAATAGAACAATTGCGATAACCTGCAAATCATTTGAAACATCACTCATTTGAAATATCACTGTTCTTCATCTTTTTTTTTTCATGTCTTCTTTTCTGGCATTTGACAGATTTCCCCAACATGCTGCCATGAGACTGTACATTGGGCTTTTGCATTATGTCTTGTGAGTAAGTGGATTGAGCAACAAAAGTGACATTTTGTGACTGGATCGGAGGAGTACATTTATAGATATTGTCCAATACATTATTATCCCATTATCCATGGGTGCAGGGAACTTTACTTCACATCAACCACAGACTGCAACGTTAGCTTAAAGTTCCCCTTGTATCACCAGCAACATTGCTGTGGTCTGTTAGACAAACATATTGTCTTGTGTGAGTCTGACCCACATCTCACATCTAAAGCACATTAAGACCAACCTACGATCCCATTTAACGGATGGAAGTCTCAAAGCCTGCATGAAACTTAACCTCACCACGTATCAACCAGACTATAAAGCCATAAGCAAAACCATGCAGCACCAGAAGTCGCATTAATGGTAAGAAGTACTATTCATCACTGGTTAGCAACAGCATAACAAAGTTATTAGAAAGAATTCACAGAGACTTATTGTACTTTAAAAGTGTTGGTCTTAAAAACGCACACATTTACTTGTATTTAGTTTTAAACATATTGCATGGCTCTCACAGAATTACAATTTTAAATATGTGGCGTTTATGGCTCTCTCAGCCAAAAAGGTTCCTGACCCCTGCCATAGATATTTCAGAAAACGCCATAATATCGATACAGTTAGAATTACCTAAACCTCAATTCGGTTCAACCAACTGGAGGTTTCGTTAATGAGGACTTCTCCTTATTTTTAAAATCAAATTGGGCCAACTATATTGGTGATAATATAGAGCATTGTAGATCTCCACCTACTTTGAGCAGCCTCAAAATCGGTTCTGAGGCCACATGTCTTATCCTATTTGATTCGGAGAAGAAATTACACACTATTAAAAAAGTAACTGACTAAACGCTACACAGCCTTCAAAACTACTAATTCACAGGAGGATAAAATTAAATACAAGAAGACAAAACTACTTTTAGATACATTAACTGATGAGCATACAACTCTTTAAATTATACGGCAAACAAATTTTATAGATGGGGGAACAAATCAGGAAAACTTTTGGCTAAAATAGCTGCAAGTAAAATAACCCTTGCAAACCTCACCGGGGTGGACTAAAGACTCTGATCAGCTAAAGAACATCCTAACAACCCATTTCCAAATGCTATATGATATCCCAACAGATGACCCAGTTGATGGCCTTAAAGGAAGCTGGGCTTCAAAAACTGTCCAGGATAGGGAAATTCTCGATGCCCCTGTAACAAATAAAGAAATATTAAAAACAAAGGATTAAAAAATAACAAGACACCAGGACCTGATTAGAAAATATTAGCACCTGAACTATCCCCTATCTTAACCAATCTCTATTTGCTACTAACAAGGCTCGTCATTATGACACAAAGCCAATGTAGCAAGAATAATATTAATCCCTAAAGATGGTAGAGATCCAACAGACTGCACATCAAACCGACCTTGATCCTTACTCAACCAAGATATAATAAGTTTGAACAAAATAATGGCAGACAGCCAAGTAATCGTTCCCAAAATACTTACAGAACACCAAGTAGGCTTCCTTAAACATAGACAAACAGTGGAAGCCCTCCATAAAATACTCACAGCAATATATGATTGTAATCTGGAAAAAAAGGAAACAAGGAATGTTACTAAGCCTAGATGCAGACAAAGCCTTCGATCGGATCTCACACATACACATTAGGTGACTGTTAAAATATTAAAATTTTGGCATCCTAATGTTCAATCTTCTCAAAAATGTATATCTCGATCCCAGAATTCTGAAAGATTCACGGTTAATAGAGGAACAAGGCAAGGCTGCCTGCTCTCTCCATTATTATTTAATTTAGCCATAGATCCTCTATTAAGACATTTTCAGCAAAACCCACAAATGTCAGGCATACCAATAAATCAGACACAAATAAAAGTCACAGCTTTTGCGGATGACATATTATACAAAGACATCAAACAGATCTCTTGCACATGCTCTGGTCATGCCCTAAAATACAAAATTTTTGGCTGGAAAAAACCTCCTATTAGATGCAGCTAGTAAACAAACCAATCCAACCAACCATAGATTGGGCCTTGCTTAGTACTGTTCAACACTACCCAGTTTTGAATAAAGGGGAAAAACATTTGTACTATTCAAATTTTCTTAAATTCGACTCAAATTTTGGGATATTCGATAGTCAAAGTAGTCCAAAATTACTTTGACATTCGAATTTTGAAAAGTAAGTAAATCAGCCGCTATGTGTTTTTAAGTGTATGTTTTTTTATGGACACTGTCCAACACTACTTACAAGAGCTGTTTGTAGGGATTTGTTGTTGTTTACAGAGCAGCCTACCTTTTAAGTAATTTAAATTAAAAGTTATATTTTATTCACCTAATGTGTTCTTGGAGCTGAAATGGTTAACTAGAGGCTTGCCTGTAGCTGCTGCACTAGCAACATTGTATGCAGCCTCAGGGGGCCTTAATTGTTCATTGATTGTTACATTATATTAACCTGCAGCTTCTGACAGAGTAACGAATTTCTTGTGCTCTTTTTGGTTTAAAAAATGTTAACTATACACAAACTGTTCATATGGAGGAAAATTGTTTGCATTGTGCATATTTGCACTTTTGCAGATTTTTATTATATACATTTATTTGAATTTTTTTAACTGAATTTTTTAATAACAGTTTTGTATTGTGAGGTTACAAATGAAGGGTTGTGAGATTTAAATCCCTGGATTTGATGCATTGCTTTAATTCTTCAATCATGAACTGCACTCTAAGGGGCTGGGAAGTGAAAAAAGTCGAAAATCGACCATCATTTTTTTGGGGGGGTCATTTTCGATCGACTATGGCTGTTTTTGTATGCCAGCATCATTGTTATTTGCTATAAAGTCCAGTATCTTATCCTTTGTTAACCCTTCAAAAAGCTTTCCTACCATGTCAGACTAACTGGCCTGTAGTTTTGAGGCTGAGAACAGGATCCATTTTTGAATAGCGGCACCACATTAGCAATAAACCAGTCTCTGCACCATGCCAGACCTCAATGAATCCTGAAAAAAAAGTAGAGAGGTTTGGCAATCATAGAGCTAAGCTCACTAAGTACCCTATGATGAATCCCATCTGGCCCTGAACCTATTTTTATCTTAACATGTTCTAGTCTCTTTTGAATTTTATCTTGTGTGAACCATGGATCATTAGGTGTATTATTAGAATTGGGACTATTAATAAGGAAACCTTCATTAGCTGGTTCCTCATTTGTGTAGACAGACGAAAAGTATGCATTCAGAATCTGAGCTTTTTGCTTGTTCTCATCAACCAGCTGAACCTCCTCTGATATTAAAGGTCCCACCCCTTCCTGTTTCAATTTTTTACTATTAATATATTTAAAAAATAATTTTGGATTATTTTTACTGCTTACTGCAATATCCTTTTCCACATCGATTTTAGCTTGCCTGCTAGCTTTTTTACATGATTTATTGACCTCCTTGTACCTTATAAATGATTTGGCTGTCCCAGCTAACTTGAAAACCTTAAAAGCATGTCTTTTCTTACCCACCTCAACACCAACACTTCTATTGAACCAATTGCCTGAAATTTTGTGTTTTAGTTACTTCCTTATAGAATTGCCTCTGCAACAGAATCTCAAAGGAGACCATGTTATGATGTTCAATATTATTAGTTATTACAAGATCCAAAAGAGAGTTATTCTTAGTAGGTTCCTGAACTAGCTTATTTACAAATCTTCTAGCTTTCTCTGTCTTGGCATCCACATTACCCCAGTCAATGTCTGGATAATTGAAGTCACCCATAATAATAACTTGACCTAGTTGTGAAGCGCTTCTATTTGTAAAAGTAGCTGGGCTTCATACTCGTCACTTATACGAGGTGGTTTATGGCATACACCAATGAAAATTTTCTTTGTAACCTTATGCCCAGTCAAAATCTCAGTACAATTCTAGGTCTCCCATTTTACGTGACAAACTCTGTGCATACAGCATACAGCGGAGATTACTTCTTTTACTTTTTAAATGTGCATTACTTAACTATGTTAAGTTAGTATTATCTTGTTTTCCTTGTAATAGAGGGACCTCCTTAGCTGGTAAACTGTATGCCCCCTCACTCCTCCCCATGACCCTTACTAATCCCACTACCCTGTCTACCCTAGCTTCCCCATAATTCTTTCTCTCACCCACCCCCCACTTGCCTAGTTTAAACACTCCTCCAACCTCTTGGCCCCCCTTCCATTGAGGTACAATCCTTCACGATTGTAAAGGTTGTACCCCAAGGAAAATTCAACCCAGTGCTCTAGGAACCCAAACCCTTCCTTCCTACACCAAGACTTGAGTCACACATTTAGCTCCCTAAGTTCCCGCTTTCTCCCTAAACTTGCACATGGCACAGGCAAACTTTTATTGGAAGACCTTCCCTTAATATTAGAGCCTAGATCCCTAAACACACTCATTAAGGTCTTCCATCTAACATTTATCTTGTCATAAGTACCAATATGTACTAAGACCATTGGGTCATGCCCAACCCCACCCAATATAAAGAGAGATATACTGTACATATACACTAACTGCCCAGTGGAGAAGGCAGGTGACAGACAATAACAAGTTGAGAGGCAGGCAAAAGAGCAGGGGTAGCTTCAGACAAAAGGAGTCAAAAGGCAGGAAGCTCAATAATAATGTTACAGCATGAGTAACTAATAAGTTTACTGCACTAAGTGGGTCCCTGTCTGGATTCAGGTCAGATTAGAAGTTATATTTTCCCAAGGTTTCCAGTTTTACACAGGGACTCCTGGGCAAAGTACAATTATGTTGAAGCACACCAGCTGTTGCTGAACAAATCCCAGCAAAATATTACCTTTCTCCTGTTTCCTTCATATACTGCACTGCTGATTTGAAGGAGCAATTAAAGCATTACAGTTGATTGGGCTAGAAATTAAGTGCCAGCCAGGAGGTATAAAAGCACTCAGGCAGTACAATCTTCAAATTTTTTTCTAAAGTCTCAATGTACCCACAAATTAATTTTCTATCAGAAACAAGTACAGTTTGCTGTACTGGCACTTTAGCAGAAGCCCAAAGGACACTGAGCGTATTCAGAACCACTGACCTGGTGAGGGGCACCATCATATATACAAAGTTAGCCAAGATAATTACAAGACCCTTCTTTTGGCCATTTTTGTTAACCCTAACAAACTAATTATAATCAAAAATATTTCTATTTAGGCTTACTTTTTTCTAGAAAATCAATTTGAGAGTCAAAATGTGTTTAAGTGTACATATATATTTGCAATTAGTGTTAACACTTATCTGAGATGGTAATCTCCAATAGCTGACTGATAGACCCCAACTGATTTATTTCATTGTCTTCTGTAAACTAAAAGGATAGACATTTAGCAATTTTAAAGAATTATGAGTACTACAACCTCCCTTTCCCATATTCAATATACTAGTGTTACATTAAACTGAATGAGCTGAAGATGCAGGGTGACAGATAGCAGTGCTGCCATCTGTTGTTTTTAGTACAAATTACTCAGTAAGCATTTTTTGCTTTAAATGACTAAAGTTAATTTGCATGACCCACAATACCACGGACTAGGATACAGAACTTGTGGTTTTTGTAGCGATTTAAGGTTTGTTGACCACAATGGGGAACAGCATTGTAAGGAAATGTAGGCAGGCTGACTTAATAGGGGATTCCATTAGCAGTTTAGAGAAAGATGTATGTGCCCCATTAAGAGCCTCTTGGATCTAGACCTAAAATGTGCAATGGTTTAATTTTAAAATGAAAAGGGACATTTACAACTGACTGTGTGATTTCCAACATGAAATGCGAAAAACACTGAAATAGCACAACCTGAAAAAAATTCTTGTGATGTCATTGGGAATAGTTTTACTTATATGTGGAATTTATCTGATGCAATTTGCTGGTCATGTGAAAAGTAACATATATGGATAACGATCACCTTGTAATGTTATGTTATGCCAAATCCAGATGTACAATATTGAATAATAAAATAAATTACTTGTATTCAATAACACTCAAATTCGGCCGAAATTCGATAAGCATTCGACTATTGAATGCTTATCGAATGGTTTTAGGCTATTTTTTCTTCGCTATTCGATTTCTCAAAAAACATCGTACAATCGAATATCGATCGTTCGAAAAATTTGGTAGGTTCAATCTGGCGAAGTAGGCAGTTGAATAAAATTTTAAATCTGAAGTACTTCGATCATCGAATAGTCGAATGATCAAATATTCAATTATTCGATCTATTCGATTTATTTGATACGCTCGAATTTTGCGTATTTGATGATCGAAGTGGCCAAATTTGCATATTCGAATGTACGATAAAGTTGTACAATCGGAATTCGATCGAATTTGATCGAACTTCGAATTATTCATGTGAATTTTGCAAATCTGCTCCAGAAACTCCCTATGAACATATGGTTAATTTGCACATAGAGAATAAAAATGTTGGGTCTTAAAGGACAATAGAAAATCAATAGTAACCCAAAGTAATGTTCCATATATATCCTAACTTAAAGCCCATCCACAATCAACCTAGAAACAGGGGGGAAATTATAACACAGTTATAAAGATGGTGGCCTCTGCAGAGACTGAACTTCGGGATACAAGCGCATGATTGACAGCTCAAGTTTCCTTTATTAGATCTAGCTAAGCAATATGCACTGAAATTGTTTAATATTTCCACAAAATGTACTTTTTTATAGAGCTATAAACTATCCTTTACATGCCTATGTCATGGGTGATGCAGCAAAGTTATTTAAGAGGCAAGGCACCAACCTATCAACAAGTTCAACACTCCAGCTACAGAAATAATTTCATTCTATACAGTGCTAAATATTAGACACATATTTCACAGTATCACATTTAAAAAGAAACAAAACCATGAAAAAAAGTATCAGATATATCTGATTTTAGCCAGTGATTGCATTAGAGCAAGGAAACTTTCATCTATGTATTTCAGTTTTCATCCCTTAATATGCTACACCTATGAAATGTTGTACTTTGCAGATTGATTGAATTAACCCTTTTAAAGAGGCAGCAAAATTTAGCATTTCATTTGTATTCAGTGCCAGAGGTTGAACATTTTGTGCTCTCTCATTTTAGGGGCATTTCCCTAAAGTTAGGTTACCTAGGAAAAACTATTCATTTTTTTGCAGGACAACCTGAGCTTTCTAAATTTCCACTACTGGAACAAGATTTAGAGCTTTAATACCAAACAAATTAAAAAAACTTCTATTTGCCATGATACAGGGATTTATTGTAGAAAAAATATTTTATGCACAAAAATTAAGCTGATTTGGAAGGCCTCAAGTGTCTTGAATGCCAATTCCAGATATGTATAATTTTACAGAGCTTTCTGACTTCTATAGATCAAAAATTCCAAGCAGTAGTAAATTGACGAATTCCTCATAAGGAAACTTCATCGGCTTTGGAAAACAAAGCGCACTGAGTACATCCCACCGGCGATTTATATTCTATCCAGCGGGGAGGCAGTTTGGGGAGCTTAGTCGTCCAAAGAAAAGGCATTCTTTCATCGGCCACTAAATCTCCCTGAATTTTCTCATCTATCTCTGCACTAAAGCACTACAGTAGAATGTGGCATACTTTAGATTCCAAAGCCAAAAAAAATCCTGGAACATTAAGTTTACTCCAGAAAACCATATCTTTTTGAAAAGTAAATATTTTGCCAAATCCAAAATGGGTAACCATGTCTTTCTACTCCAAAGTACCAAAAATATAAGCTTTTCTGAATGTAGCAGTTTCTGTAAAAATGTATGAAAATTCTGAAAAATCACCTAAAAACTTTTAATTTCCAAGTTTGTATCTCCCACACAACATTGGGTAACAAGAAAAAAATGAATCAGTTAATAGTGCTGTTCCAGAAGAATTCTGCACTGAAATCCATTTCTCAAAAGAGCAAAAAGATTTTTTTATATTTCATTTTGAAATCTGACATGGGGCTAGACATTTTGTCAATTTCCCAGCTGCCCCAAGTCATGTGACTTGTGCTCTGAGAAAACTTCAATCACTCTTCACTGCTGTACTCCAAGTTGGAGTGATATCACCCCCTCCCTTTTCCCCACCCAGCAGACTAACAAAAGAACAATGGGAAGGTAACCAGATTACAGCTCCCTAACACAAGATAACAGCTGTCTGGTAGATCTAAGAACAGCACTCAATAGTAAAACCCATGTCCCACTGCGTACTATTCAGTTACATTGAGAAGGAAAAACAACAGCCTGCCAGAAAGCAGTTCCCTCCTAAAGTGCTGGCACAAGTCACATGACCAGGAGCAGCTGGGAAATTGACAAAATGGCTAGCCCCATGTCAGATTTCAAAACTGAATATAAAAAAATCAGTTTGCTCTTTTGAGGAATGGATTTCAATGCAGACATCTACTGAAACAGCACTATTAACTGATGTGTTTTGAATAAAACATGTTTTCCTATGACAGTTTCCCTTTAAAGAGATACTGACCCCTGAAATGAAACTCTTTTTTTGTGCAGCAGGAGTCTGTTAGCATTAGAAACTGTAACTAACAGACTGAGATGGGACAGTCAGGTTGGCAAAGTCAGAGTGTCAGAGAGTCAGGCTTAGGAACTTCAACTAACAATTATTTAAAAAAAAAAAAACCTCTCAGAAAAAAATGATCAACGTGACCTATAGGTAACATATAGGCCAGATTTACTAACAATTTTTCAAAAATTCGATTGATTCAAATAAAAATCTATTCGATCATTCAACTATTCAATGGTCGAATTACTTGCCCTTTAAAATTTTATTCAACTGCCTAGTTCGCCAGATTAATCCTACCAAATTGCTTTTAAACCCCACGGGAAGCTCCCATAGGGTTTTTCTAAGTTTTTTAGATAGAATTAAAAAAAAAAATCGATCGAATGGTTAAAATAGATCGAATTGTTCGATTCGAACGATTTAATCGTTTGATCAAATTATTTCTATTCGATCGTTTGATTAATCGAACTGTGCTAAAATCCTTCAAATTCGAATTCGTAGGATTGCAATTCGACCGAAATTCGAGGGTTTTTTAAACCTTGTATTCGAACCTTGATAAATCTTCCCCTTAATGTACATTCATATGTTATAGTGGACCCATCACCCAAAAAAAATATTAAAAATCATATTTTATCACATTAGTCAAGCAAAATGAACATTAATTACACTATATAAATTAAATAAATCTTGTTTTCTTCAGTCTGGGAATTCATAATTATAGCAAGCAGGCAGGAGCCATTTTGTGGACACTGTTATTAAGGCAATCCTTGCATCATCTCAGAATCTTGTTTGTGTACCAGAATGGGGGACCCGCTGTCTATCCCCATGTCCTGGCTACACAATTAAATGGTTAAGAGAACTGGGGGAATGTGTGGGGAGCAGAGGCATCTAGGAAGTGCTGAATGGAAAGTGAAAGTAGTTATGTGCCCCGCCTCTATGCCTAAGGCATAGAGGAGTGGCAGACAATATTTGATTGACAGCTGAGATTTTTAAATGAGCTTAAAACAGCTATGAATGCTTTTATAAAAATTTGAAATTGGATTTCATGTTTAATTTGAAAAGGACTTGGGTGACGGGTCCACTTTAAAAAGTAATGTTTTAGTGTCAGTATCACTTTAAAGGAACTGTAACACCAAAAAATGAAAGTGTTTTAAAGTAAATAAAATATAATGTAGGGTTTCCCTGCACTGTTAAAACTGTTCTGTTTGCTTCAGAAACACTACTATAGTTCATCTGCTATCTGCTGTATAACTTGAGCCTTTTCTCCTTTAAATGGTTGCCCCTATGGCTACACAGCAGCTTATTTATATAAACAATAGTAGTGTTTCTGAAGCA
>CM044442.1:31993504-32017590 GCA_024363595.1 Xenopus borealis | reverse complement strand
TCTTACTCAGGAGCAGTTAAAGCTGTGCTCCCCTGCTTTCCGTTTTGTAGCCTTCAGCCACAGGGGAGCGCAGAAATAGATGCACACAAGAGCATTTAGGTGCTGAACGCAGGAAAAACGCAGCATGTTGCGTCTCAACCTGTGTTTGTCGCCGACATGCGCTTGTGTGAGTATAGCCCCATTGAAAAGAATTGCTTGTGTCTATTCCTGTGCTCCCCTTCAGCTGAACACTAAGAAACGGAACACAGGGGAGCGCAGCTTTAACCGCTTGTGAGTAAGAGCCCTTAGGGCCCTTACACACGGGCGTTTGTTACCTGCGTTCCATTTGGCTGCGTTCAGCCGCAGGGGAGCGCAGGTCTAGACTCACTCCATTCTTTTCAATGACATTTTACCCATGAGAGTGTAAGCACCGAACGCAGGTTCAGACGCAGCGTCTGAAGCTGCGTTCGCGCTTATGCGTCTCGTGGTTACAACGTGGTTACAAACGCCCGTGTGCAAGCGCCCTTACTGGCCTTGAGCTCTTCTTGCCACGGTTTCAAGCCCCACCATGTGGACCAGCTTCAGATTTTGGGATTTGATGATATTGAGTGAAAGTGTAACATCCCAACCAGCTGATCATTGTCAAAGCACCTCAGTTGGTGTGATGTTCTGGTGTGATGTAGTTTTTAACTCATAATTCTGGACAATTGTTGACTGTAATTCAGTGTCTGCCAATAATAAGACAATGTGGTAATATTCCAGATTCAGCGATATACTGTTGTACTTCCCAGTTTTATTGGGAGGATATTGCTGCTGCTGCTATACCTGCAATATACAAATAGGGATAATGCGTTTTGGTTTAGTCTCACTCCATTTCTTTTCTTGATTCACAAACAGTTGAATAATGCAAACAAAATTGTAGGGTTATTTTCCTGACCATGTTTTCATATACAGTACCTGTAGCCCTGACATTTTACTTTACTGAAGGCTGACCATTCTTAAACAGCAGAGTGCAGCAATGGTAATCCAAAGAGTTCATATTTTCATGCCTCTCTGTGCTTAATCTTATGTACACAAGTATTTGTTTGTTTTCAAGTACAGGTATGGGATCTGTTATCCAGAAACCCCTTATCCAGATTCAAATTAAGGAATGACTGCCTCCCATAGACTCTATTTTATCCAAATAATCAACTGTCAATATAGAACAGTACCATGTACAAAATCCATACCAAGTTATAATTAATCTTTTTTGGGAGCAGAACCAGTCTATTGTGGTTATTTAATGTTTACATGATTTTATAGTAAACGTAAGGTATGAAGATCCAAATTACAGAAAGATCTGTTATTGGGAAAGCCCCAGGTCCCGAGCATTCTTGGTGATGACAGTGCATCAGTGCTTGAATTGGAGTGAAAAAATTGAAGGGATGTGCTGAGTATAGCGCAGCATGCAAAAACAAGCCCCTCTCACAACAATAAGCCAGACCCATTATTATATTAAACCTCACACACCAATACTTTCTGATTTCACCCACTTTAAAGCAAAACCATTTTGCTATTTCCATTTTGGTATTTCCTTCTAATGCACAGTTTGATGCCCAGTATGCATAGATTTACCTAAGTATGTGGCCTGTAGGGACCCTAAAACGAAATAGCACTAACCCCATCATATTCTATATTACTTAAAATTATTTCGTATAGATCATTCTCTCTCTATTCTGTAACCTGATGCTGCTTTATACTTTAATTTTCTCTTTTTGCTTCCCCTGTTTTCTTCTTCTCTCTTTTTCTCTAAAACCCTCTCTGATGTCTCCACCTTCTTCTGTCTGTTTAACACTTTTCTATCTCCTCTCTATTTCTCTCCCAGCAATCTTTTCTCTCCTTCTATTATTCTCTCCTTCTATTATTTAACTATAGTTTATTTTACCTCTGCATTTTATTTGCATGCAAAAGTGGAGAGGACTGGATCAAAAGACAGTTCCGAGATGGCATCCCTGTGCATCCCTCCCCAATTCCAGAACTGCAGTGCATGATATCCCTGCTTGGTTGCTTCCCTTTAGTTTTTCTGATAAATGGTGTGTCTTAGTATGTGTCTTGTGTATATTGCACAGTGAATACAACATCTTCAGAAACCTGAACATAACAGCAATAAAAAATGTAACATGTATAATATACATGTGCTTGAAAAGAAAAATAGCGTACAGGTAGGGGATCTGCTATCAGGAAACCTGTTATCCAGAAAGCTCTAAATTACGGAAATGCTGTCTCCCATAGACTCTATTTTATCCAGATAATCCAAATATTTTCTTTGTAATAATAAAACAGTACCTGTACTTGATCCCAACTAAGCTGTAATTAATCCTTATTGGAAGCAAAACCAGCCTATTGTTTACATGATTTTCTAGTAGACATAAGGTATGAAGATCCAAATTACAGAAAGATCCCTTATCCAGGTCCTGATCAATCTGGCTCACCGGTCCCATACCTGCACTAATTAGTGCAAGGTGTTCACTGGGGAATATAATGTGCATTTTGCTGACCAATCAGGGGCCACTGCTCTCAGCTGAGGAAGGGAGGGTTTGACCCCCCCACCGAAACGTTGATACTTTGGTGGCATAATAAATGGGGTAAGCTCCCCAACTGCATACAATTGTGTGTGCAGCCCTGTTAAAATACTTCTCTGTAATTACTTGACCTTGGCTGGTCAGACGGATAGACTGTACCAGCAGTACAGTATAAAGTGAAGTGACGGGTGTGCAATGAATATTACTACATTCCACTGCTCTTAATCCCACATTCATTTGGGTCCCATTAGTATAATGTAATTAGAAGGTGTGTAGAGGTTGCAGTAGTTTATGACAGTGGAGACAATATAGCTGGGCTGTTTCAGAGGAAGCTTCTCTATATGAATTATAATATGGTATAGGCTGAAACTATTAAAGGGGTAGTTCACCTTTAAATTAAATTTTAGTATGACTCTGAGGCAATTTGCAATTGGTTTCCATTTTTGACCCTAGCAACCATGCATTGATTTGAATAAGAGACTGTAATATGAATAGGAGAGAACCTGGGTAGAAAGATGAGTAATAAAAAGTAGCAATAACAATACAGCCTGGAGCCTACTGAGTGTTTGTTTTTTAGAATGGGTCAATGACCCACATTTGACAGCTGGAAAGAGTCAGAAGAAGAAGGCAAATAATGAAAAGATTATTAAAAATAAATAATGAAGACCACTGAAAAGTTGCTTTGAATGGGCAATTCTATAACATGCGAAATGTTAACTTGAAGGTGAACCACCCCTTTCAATAAAAAATATGATGGTTTTTGTCTCTATGAGCTTACATAGAAATTTGACCCCCAAAATGTCCTACAGGCTATCCATATGTTTTGTGCAAAGTGACGGTGGTGCCATTAGCTGCTATGATATGTGTGTCTGGATATATATTTCAGTTTCAAACCTTGGTGCAAGAGTCCCAGTTGCATACTTAATCACTGGCTGATATAATACCTCCATATAGGAAGAGGATTGAGCCTTAGGCATTAGCACATATATTGTAGACAAGGGCCCCAGATCATTACAGAATTGGTTGAGGTCACTAAAGAGCCAACATTGGGTAGTCCATCTGTTGCTACTTAAAAAAGACCTGCCACATGTATTTCTTGATTTGCCTTGAGCAGAAATTTGAGCTGGCAATTGCTAATGTTCTCCTAAAAGACCCAATATTATACGTATATAACTATATCAAACCTTAAACTGACACAACTATTTTATTCATTTATTCAGATAAATTCAGCCTATATTTACTGATTTACTGGCTGCCTTGTGTCTCTTGTAACCTGCTGTAGTTACCCCTTTGCTTTATTTTAGTCAGTTTATAGCAATTCAATGTGTGCATACAAGGAAGTGCATTATATGCCATAGCAAAGAGTTTGTGTTATTGGTGGTGTTATATACAAATTGAATATAGTTATACGTAGTATAGTTATATATGTACTTCCTCAATTTAATCTCGAAAACCTTTGAACTTGCTCAAAGCAAATCAAACATTGGTTCATTGATATTATTGCCTTCCTTATCACTCCTCTTCCTTTCATTTCCTTTGTGATTTTGCCTTCCTTCCATACTATGGCACTTTGCCAAGGAAGACAGGTGGCATTTCTATCTATACAAGTAAAGTGGGCAATACTAACATGTTCCATCATAACAGCAGCTTCCTATTGCAGTTGGGCTCAATACAGAAAAATATTGTTTCATTTTTCTTAGTACATTAAATAATTAACAGTAGAGATGACTATGAAGATTCTCATTCATCCAGCTCATGGTATATCTAACACAAGTAACTCAAAACAACTGGACTTGCTGATGAATTTTTAAATGAAGACGTTTCACTGCTCATCCAAGCAACTTCTTCAGTTCAGCTGACTGTTGTAGGGGAGTTCTCAGCATAGAGACTCTTCCAACAATCCAATCACAACGGCACATTGTAACTGTTCAGAGAGGTGATGTCTGAAATTCACCGAAGTGTTGATTCTGTGTGGTTACTATGACAGGATTACCAATGTGTAATGCAACTCCTAGACACAGGTGTTACTTGTGAGAGTTGCATGAATGGATATGTGAAGAGTTCTGAAACCACCAGGGTACAGATGTTAGAACAGCACTGCATGTAGCAGACAGGTGGTGTCGAAGGCCCCGTCTCTGTTCAGGGATGGTTTCTCCACCTTAACATAAATCGCCTCTTTCACACCTCTTTCAAGCCAGTGGTCTTCTTTATCCAGGATTTGGACATCTTTATATGAGTGTCCCTTGTCATGTGTACGGCCCAGGTAGCAACCCTATTTCAAATTAGTCTGCCCCTTATACAGTCCTGCACCAATCACTTATTGCTTTAGGTTGTGTATGTGACTGACAGAGAGTCCTTGCACATGCCCCCATAGTGTAACATTAACGCTGCAATGATTAACCCTTGTTATTAACACAGTAAATATTGTATCTAAAAGTAAAAAAGGACTCCTGTACTTATATCCTTTCAGTATAAAAGTAAATTCAACACATTTCCCGGATTTTACATAGTTTTTTCCTGGTCCCCTGAAAAACGTAAACTGGGGGTTCTACTGTGTTTGAAATGGGTCTATGTGAGATGGTCTTCCTGCAGTGTGCTGCTATGCTGAAAGAAAATACACACACACATTAGGGCCTTTCTCAAGGATCCTTGAGAAAGGCCCTAATGTGGGCTGAAATGTTGGACGTACAGATGCACATAAAAATAAACACAATTTTAATTTGTAACAGACTGGACAGGGGGGGTCCTTTTGAACATATATGTATGTATATATATATATATATATATATATATAATCCTCCAGGAAGCCGGCACTCTCGTTAAATGGTCAAATATGCCTGGGTGCAGTATCAAATCATCATAGACATAACATCAAAGGGATCCGCACTCTCAGGACTTAATGAAACAAAAAATGATTTATTTAAAAAATGCTGACGTTTCGGCCTCCTCCGAGGCCTTTCTCAAAGTATACAATGGTAAAAGGAACTGCCTTATATACACAAATTGGCGGGAACTAGGCAGAATATGCTGACATCATATCCACGTCACTTATTAGCATACCAAATTAACAGAAAACTTAAAACATAAAAAGAACAAATACACTATCGGGAAATATACCCAAAGTCGTCTTGTAACTCTCATTGTATTGATAAAAACATAATATATATATATACTAAGAGCTGTTTATAAGGATATAATTTATAGGATATTCATGGAGCTTTTGTATATAAATATATGTATGTGTATATATATATATATGTATATATATATATATATATGTATATATATTTATATACAAAAGCTCCGTGAATATCCTATAAATTATATCCTTATAAACAGCTCTTAGTGATGTCATCAGTTACAAATCAGTTCTAATTGTAGCTTAGTGATGTCATTTTTGTCACATAACTCACTAAAACCTGTGTCTAATATCAAAGAAAACAGCATTGTGGTTGTGATGGGTTACTAGTCTTGGTACAAATGCACTTTTATTACATTAGTCCAGGTACCAATAACGTTTTTAAAAATTATCTTTTACTTTTTATTATTTCGTTTTTGTTCCCATTGACTTTGGGGGCCGCAGCAGCCTGAAAATCTGAACTAACTAATATACAGTTTGGTATGCTCAGATGGGCTGCTGCTGAATCAACAAGAGGAATGGTGTGTCAAATTCAAAAATACAAAAGTGCAGAAAATAATATCATATGTTCTCGCTGTGTAAACCCCAGTCCAGGGGTTACAAAAACTCTTTATTAGGACATGCATAGCCTAACGCATTTCGTGCCACCTGGTCACTTACTCATAGCCTCATGCTTCTGCCTGACTCAACTGACAACTCAAGGCTCCTGCAGCTCCTAGAAGCTGGCCATTGGAAGAAACCAAAGTGCCACCCTAGGATATCAGGTCCTCAGGATATATATATATATGACGGTTCCTAGAGGATCAAAACGCATAGATGTCTCAAGTTATTATGCAGCAGTAAAGCATTATTTTTGCTTTCATCTGTCTGTTGCTGTGAGTTGCTGTGGGTCTTTAGGGCTTCTGCACTCTTCTGTTAATTTGTACTCTGAGCTTTTGCTGTGCTCAGCTCATCAAGTGGAGCCTTGATTTCTTCCACTCCTCTGTACTACATCCCATGTGATATGTACACAAATAATGTAATCTAGTAAGACACCTGGATAGATATATATACATAAAGCCACAGACATAGCAGGTACATTGTGACTCACAGCACCACTCTAGTCCTGACTAGATCTGACTCAAACAAGTCTGCCTGATTTCCTATTTCCTGTACAGGCTCCAATATTTACCCATAAATGTCCCATACTTTGTACTGTGCAATTGAGTGACATGATTGTTGAACTTGATCAAATTGTGCTGAAAGGGAGAATGTTGGCATTCAGGAAAAGGCACAGCTATAAGATCATGTTTATATTAGTCCAAAGTTTGTTTTGTCCTTTTCCTTAAAAATTTCAATTTATTCACATTTAAAGGGCACCTGTAATTTGCCCCCTGTAATTTACCACCACCAACAGAGATGTGGGCTTATAATATTAATAATAATAATAATATGCAGTATCTCAATGTGTTGTGGCACTTGCTTATTAAGTGGATGCATGTGTCTCAACATGATCACCCACACCAATTTTTTGGGGAAAAAATATTGTTTCCCCCGACCAGAGTGCAAGCTCTATTAGTCAGCACCTCTGGTGGGGAGAAAAAAAGGAGTTGATAGGTGCCCCCTAAGGAGTCAGTTATGTATGCCCTATTCTTTAGATGCAAGTGAGTTCCAATTCAGGTAGGGTACTTATGGAGCCATGGAGCTACTGCCTGGACATTAGCTCCAGGGTGCCCCTTCATCACTAGGCACAACTGCATGCGATTTTGAACAAGAGGCACAGAGTGGCACAGAAGTGCAAAGAGCAAATTGTCACGCAAATCATGCAAGTAGTGTTTCAGGCTGATTTATTGAATATTTCTGCAAAAACCCTAATAATCTCTCCCTTCTCTTCCACTTCCTGCTCCCTGAATTCCCAGGCTGTGCAAGGGGAGCCAGTGGTGCTCAGCATCTGAAAGTCCCACTCATCCAGTTTATCATTCTGTTATACCCTATTATAGAGTTGCTTAATTTTGCACTTTAATATGCTATGATAAATGGTGTGCTTAAAATACGTTATTATTATTATTATTATTATTAATAATGATAATAAAAACAATATGCAGTGTCTTGTGTAGCAATTCAAGCACCTGTGATGTCTCTGCTCATGCTAATGAAGGTGAATTGCTCTTTAAGCTGTGAGTTTTTCCCAAGAGACCTGTTTGTGTTAAATTGTTACAATAACTTATTTGCTTATCTCAAAATTGTTACAAAAGTATCTTAAATGGGTTGTTCACCTTCCAAACACTTTTTTCTGTTCAGTTGTTTTCAAATTGTTCCCCAGAAATAAAGACTCCCGGTGCGAGTAAGCCAGCGCAGGCAGGGAGAATTTTTTTTTCTTTTAACTACTAGAACCCCAAACCGGAATGCGGGCTCCATCAGCCTGCACCTTCGGTTTGGGGAATTTCTTTAGCCCCATAGGTGCCCTTTAAAGTTGAATGTTGGTGTCTCAGGTGTTTGAGTCTGGCAGCTCAGTAATTCAGGTGCAGACTCTAAACTGATACAATTTTGCAACATTTAATTTATACATTTCTCAGCAGCATCTCTGGAGTATTAGCAACTATTGTATCAATTCTAACAGCTGCCTGTAATGAAACCCAGAGATTCTGCTCAGCAGGGACAAAGATAAGAAATGTATCCATTAAATGTATCAGTTTAGAACAGTTGGGGGGTCGGCAACCCCCCCTGCCAGAGCTGCCTTAGAAAGTGAAAAATGACACTTTACATTTCAATATTAGAAAAACGGTTACAAATAGAAAATAGACAGTAATTGAAAAAAGTCATTATTTCTGGTGATCTATCTGAAAACAACTAGTTGTTTGAAGGTGAACAACCCCTTTAATGCACCTGGTGGCTGTTCTAGGCTCTCTGCCAAAAGCCAATTAAGTTAGAAACTTGTTCAGTGCAGAGAAATTCAGGACATTTCAGTACAAATGCGGGACTGCGGGTTGACCTGTCAAAATCAGGACTGTCCCATTCAAAGCGGGACAGTTGGGTTGTATGGTGTTGAGCCTTACTGCAATGTCCTGTTTGAATCGCCCCTTGTACGGCTTATACGGCTGCGTGTTCAGCTGAGCAGGACAATCTTTCGTTCGCATGCTTTGCCTTTAGAATTCTGACTGGCCATAGAACACAAGATGATTAAAACCCTTCAGTTATCGCATATATCTGACCAATTATTTATAGGGATGCACCGAATCCACTATTTTGGATTCGTCCGAACCCCTGAATCCTTCTTGAAAGATTCGGTCGAATACCAAACCGAATCCGAATATGCAAATTAGGTGGGGGAAGGGGGAAACATTTTTTACTTCCTTGTTTTGTGCCAAAAAGTCACATGATTTTCCTTCCTGGCCCTAATTTGCATATGCAAATTAGGATTCAGATTTGGTTCGGCCAGGCAGAAGGATTCGGCCGAATCCGAATCCTGCTGAAAAAGGCCGAATCCCGAACCGAATCCTGCATTCATTGCATCCCTATTTATTTACATTGCAATGGATGACTTATAGGCTGAGTCTTACTATTTGCAGTTTATATGTGATTAGCTGTGGTTGCTGACTGCCCACATAAAATTGTTTTCAGCCCACCCCTTAAAGGAGAACTAAAGCCTAACTAAAGAATGTTGTACATAATGTTTCATGCTTCTGTACCAGCCCAAGGCAACCACAGCCCTTTAGCAGTAAAGATCTGTGTCTCCCCAGTAGATGCCCCAGTAGCTCCCCATCTTCTTTTCTGCTGATTCACTGATTCACATGCTCTGTGCTGCTGTCACTTACTGAGCTTAGGGACCCACTCACAATATACAGTACACATAGAATAGAAATATAGTCACAATATAAGGCTGATTAGTAATTAATACAGATAATTACTAACATAAACCAGGGCAATAAGCATCAGAATTTAATAATCAGCCCTGTAGCATCAGCTAAAGGCAAAGTGGATTATTGATTCTTTGATAGTCTTGGCACTCCTACTGACACTGCTGCAGTTTTTGTTTTCTCTCTCATACCTCTCTCTGTCCATTGAAGAAGAAGGCTTGTTAAAATGAATAAATCCCAATAGCAGCCTGATGACTCCTACACATTCTGATGCAGGATCTTGGCAGCTTAAACTGCGTGTCCTGTCTCCCGACATTGCCATCAGCCTCGTATTGGCACAGGGCAGTCCTGCCAGCAACATGCATCTCATTAGGCAGAAGCTCCACTAGACTGTTTGAAGGTGAATGTGACAGCACAGAGCAAATACAACACATAGATTGGTAAAAGAACAGCATATGGGTGCAGCTGCTTGTTGCATGTGAACAGGTTAGACTAGTGATACAGTGTTGGCCAGCTGGATATTTGTAGTTTGATATTTTGTTTACTAGAGATGTCTAAGCTCCTGATTTGAATACAAAATGCATCCATTTGCATTTCAAGTGTCAGCAAGTGCAGAATAAGCTCACTTACCACCTGATCACTTACCACCTAGATTTTCTCTTTTGAGCAATGACAACTTGATGCACCTGATGCAACAACTTAATGCACCTGTGTTCATAAAGTGTCCCATAAAGTGAAGTGTGATATGAGCTAAAAGATGAAGCTTTATCCATAACTTGAGTTTTATCAATTATGTGCTCCTGTGGATTGCACTGTATGTATACAAAGTGCCTGGCTGCAAAAGTATTTTGTTTAGTCATTTTGTCAAATGCTGCTGACAGAACTCCTGCCTGGCCCCATTGATAGTGGCTCCAAGTGCAACACGATAGACGCACTCAATTATTTTCAATGGGGCTGTACTCACACGAACGCATGTGAGCGCCGAACGCAGGAAAAATGCAGCATGTTGCGTCTGAATCTGCGTTCGGCGCTTACACGCGTCTCGTGGGTACAACCTCATTGAACAAAATGAGGTGCGTCTAGACCTGCGCTCCAAACGCAACGCAGGGGAGCGCAGGTCAAAAACGCCCGTGTGTAGGAGCCCTAAGACTGGCTCAAGGCAGTTGATAATTTCAGTACTACCTCGCATTTGCACTTTGCCGCTTATGCAGCAAAACAGCCACAAGCAATGTTTTAGTGAAAGGTGCACAGGGCCGCCATCAGGGGAGGACAGGGGGGATAAGTTTCCCGGGTCCGGGGATGAAGGGGGACCCGGCAGTGCTGCATTTTTCCAAGAGCCAGGCCCCCCTAACTAGCGCCTGTGCGGCTCCTTCCGATGTTCCAACGCTGAATGCGGAAGTGCTGAATAGACACGAAGTCCTGAAGCGGCAGGAAGACACGAAGTCACGAAGGAGCCGACACTGAAGTCCTGAAGCGAGGGAAAATACCCGATTTCACGAAAGGAGCTGAAGCCACAAGTTTAATTCTACTGACATTAATGTGGGTTTTTTGTTTCTTTTTTAAATCCCCTGGCCACCAATGTTTTCTTTTACTACTCTATATGCCCCTGCCACCACTTTTTTTAATTTTTTTGTTTTGAGGCCCCAATTTTTTTTAACTTGTAAGGGGGGCCCTGTCGCCAATGTTTTTAAAAAATATATTTTTTGGGGCCCCTACAATTTTTTTGATTTCTAATAGCAGCCCTGAAGGTGCATATGTAGTGGTGAATACATTGTAGGGATGCACCAAACACACTGCTTTGGTATTTGGCTAAATCCCTTGTGAAAGATTTGGCCGTATCCTGAACTGAATTTGAACCCTAATTTCCATATGCAAATTAGGGTCAGGAAGGGTCAAAGAGAACTGCATATATAACATTTTTGTACTTCCTTGTTTGTGTGATGAAAAGTCGTGTGATTTTATAGGGGAACTATCGCGAAAATGCAAAATTAAAGGACAAGGAAAGGCAGAATTGTGATTAAACTGATGTACCTCAAACCTGGGGCCAGTGCTCCTATCAGGCGAAATCTACACTTGCCCCGGGTTATAGAAGCGAGCACCACGGAGATCAGTACTTCCTTATGCGCGCTGATGCACATTTTCCTGGACTGAAGCATACACATTAGAACGAAAAAGCCGAATTTAAAGTTAAGGTTCAGCTTTTCACTCTAATGTGCATGCGCATCAGCGGAAGTCAATCTGTAGTACAAAAGAAATGAAGCATAACTTGAAATTGCATGTTGTGCTTAGAGCCTGCAAGACGCCAAATGTCAAATAGTAGCTGAGAATATTACTGTTTCATTTAATTTTGTCTTTTCGTGAAGTCAAAATTGGCTTTTGCTTTTAAATGGCAAATAATCTGTAAAAATGACTGCAAATTCGTTGCAGCATATTTCTTTATTATACTTCATAAAATGTGTAAGGCCAAGCTTTCTGTATGTATGTTCAACTCCTGGCATACACATTCAGTGAAGTGTCTGCTGTAAGGTAAGCCACCCATGTGTCACGAATTTTCAGAAAGTGTAATTGTGCTTGTGCAAGAGATCTCATCCTTATTCCAATCCAAGTGCAGAATTGTGTAAGGGGTAAGGTAACAGTAATCAGCTTTGGCAGGCGGCTATGCACAAAATATAGATGCCCACTGGGTTTCTAAATTAAGAGGCAGAAAATCAAAGGCCACCTTCATTTCCAGTTTCAAAAGAACCTCTTTAGACCTTATGCAGATTATTGAGTCATGTCAGACAGCAGGCAGAATGTCATCAGTTGTCACTTTCACACAGCCATGAATTAAAATAGGAGACACTGATTCATGCGTAGCATGTGATTCAGCTGCCAGTGTCATAATTCATTCTGATTCAAGCAGTCGCACCCCTAAAAAATATATTGCATTTTACAGTGAAAAATGTACAGAGTACAACATGTTCTAGGGATTTTGTAGAACTGTCAAAATCTTTTTTAAAGCGAGCGTCTCATAAAACCAGAGACTGATTCTCTTTTAAATGGCCAGAGACAAGCAGATAATTTGAGTTGTCCTATTGGCTCACTAAGTTGCTAGGGTTGCCACCTGGCTGGTATTTTACCGGCCTGGCCTGTACTTTTGATAGTTTACCCCAATGTTATCAATAGGAAAAAAAGATAAATATATAGGAAGGCTGGTATTTTTTTCAAGAAAAGGTGGCAACCCTGTATGTAGCAAGTGGAGTAACTATTGAGGAAGCACACCCCACATTTGCAGGGGGGCCCAGGAAACTTTGGGGGCCAGAATGTGGGGTCAGCTTCCTCTATAGCTAATAAGAAACCCCTCCTCCCCTGCCGCTATTTATGGGCAAGGAAGAGGACACAATTTGGGGTGGGATTTGGGAGGAGTCTGGGCAGGACGGGAAGTGGCAGGAGTAAGGCGGGCGGGAAGTGGGCAGGGAGGATGGGGGGTAGGAGAGCACTGGGCCCCTCTGAACGTTTTTTTTGCAGGGGGGCCCAGCGCACTCTAGTTTCACCAATGTATGCAGCCTCTGCAGGTATAAAAGATAATGTTATTCCCTCAGTGAGATATACTATTATTACTATTATTATGCTTTTGATTATATGACTCTAAATAGGAATATGTTTGCATGTCCTTGGTACGTGTTTTTTTAAGTTATGTTTTAGCAACTTTTCTGATTGTGTTTTTCCTGGTATTAATGGACCTAATCATGGGATTCTAATTCAGTTTTATCTGAAAAAGGGAAGTTAAGGTGATAAGAAAAATATGAGCAGAAAATAAAATGTTTATGGTTTTGTGAATAATAAGGAAAACTGAACAGCACTCTTTTGAATTAAAGGACATTGGTATTAGTTGTATCTCTACATCGTCTTGAAGCTTTTGACAACCAATGATTTGCACAAGGACTAATGATTATGTCTCATTGTTGGCTATACAGACAGCTAGAAGCTGGAAGACAGAATTACATGTATAAAGACTAAATATTTTTTCCAGTGCGAAGATTATTAACACAAAATAAACTTTTGGAGCTTTTTACACATTTTGGAAGTGAGGGTGTACTTATCTCCTTGTAAGCCTCACCAATGAGACTGATAGAGATATCAAATCAAATCCTGTAGAGATATCAAACGGTCTGTCACACTGGGGGTCCCCCACAACTGCAGGGGCTGCTGAAGCTTCTATAATTACACCACTTGGTGCAGCCTTACAGTATGTTTTAATAGATTAATTTTAGACATTGTTGCTAATATGCACACGCAATGTTGAATAAATAATCTTTGGATGATTCATTGTTTCTTGACATGCAAATAAACAAAGCACAGTTGAGTTCAGATGAGAAAGTCACTTAGTATTTATATGAAATGCTGTATACTTGTGTTTGTGCCCGGCACTGGGAAATTCAAATATAGGCTTCATTTGCATTCTGCTTCATTGATTAAAAACCTGACAGCTGGTGAGACCTTTTCTTTTCCTTCCAAAGCCTTTGTTGGCCAGGTTGTGTAACCTGAAACTATTTGGCTTCCAAACCCACCTGCACAACTACCTCTTTTGTATGCCTGACCTTAAGGTAATTAATCAGCCGTCTGTTATCTTTGCTCCGTTGTGGTTTCCACCTTTTTCCTTTAATAAGCAGAATGAAGGAACACCAGGCCTGATATCCTTTTCTGATTATTATCTTTAGATTCTTTGTGTAGCTGCTAGCATTTCCCATAGAACACCTCTAATGACATTGAAATCCCAAGGGTCACTGTTTTACAGTTACACCTTTGGGAGGGGACTTATTTAGGGTACACCTTAATGGTAGTTTGAGCCATGTGTTTCAAAGACTTCCCTTGGTTGTAATTAAGGGCTCCTACACACGGGCGTTTTTACCTGCGCTCCCCTGCGTTGCGTTTTGCTGTGTTCAAACACAGGGGAGCGCAGGTATAGACGCACCTCATTTTGTTCAATGAGTTTGTACCCACGAGACACGTGTAAGCGCGAACGCAGATTCAGACGCAACATGCTGCATTTTTCCTGCGTTCGGCGCTTACATGCGTTAGTGTGAGTACAGCCCCATTGAAAATAATTGAGTGCGTCTATACCTGCATTCCCCTGCGTTTGAATGCAGCAAAATGCAATGCAGGGGAGCGCAGGTAAAAACGCCCGTGTGTAGGAGCCTTAATGAGAAGCCTCAGGAGTTGCAAATACATTCAGTCCTTTATCTTTTCCCAAACTAGGCAAGAGCCCTATGGTAGTTATAGTCACTGCAGGTGACTCATTAAAGGAAAACTGCATCAAAGCTTGGCCCTGCTTGAAGACATTTTTATTGACTGTCCAGTCAGAGGGATCCGCTGTCCTTAATTTATACAAATAAACACTTTTAAAATAAATAATACAAACTGTATTTCTAAACAGTGGTTGTTGATTCAGTCATGCTCCTAAGTGCTTTTGGGAGAGGCACATACAATTTCTCTTCACTGGACAAATTGTGTGGGACATAGTTGTTAAAATATGAAAATAATGAAGTTTGTGAAGCCATGTCTTGCTCCAAGTGAAGGTGTTCAATAAACACAAGGGTATCCAGGGTAGTTAAGAGAGCACTTTTTCACCAAACACTGAGATTGAGTTTGGATTGGTTAGGTTATGATACAGAGGAGAAAGCAATTAAAATAACTTGAGTATTCCTTGGATCCATTGTCAATGCTGTATCTTCTACCATATGGCACTTAATCACTTTATATTTATTCTTATTATTCATTATGTTTTTCTTACACTTGTGTACTTTTAACCAGGTAAAATTGTACAGTGCTGCATATTGTAGTAGTGCTATATGATACAGTTATACATACATATATTTGTATGGTCTGTGCTCAGCATAGTTTAATACTAGGTATACCCTCTTTGTCTGTTCTAGCCGATCAACCTTTAAAATACACAAGACCATGAATAACCTGTAAAACATATTCTTATAAATGGTGTTTTGGAATATCACATGGCTTATGAGAAATAACGTACTTTCAGTAGCGTACGCTTTGTGTCCAAGATGGCAGCGCCCAGGGCCACGTCAGATTAGATCACTTTACTATCTTGTGAACAATATGTGTACTCCATGATTTATGGGGTGGGTGATGTATTGGGAGATGGATGATGTGTTAGGGTTATCAGATACCAAAATTCCATGTTTCACAGGCAGAGTTTTTTCCAGGATTCCAATATGTAAATCCTGGCAATCCGTTTTGAACTGGAAAGTACGTATAAAAAACCTTACAGGCTGGTTCAAAACCAAGCCTTCGAGAAAGGAGGTAAACTCTTTATCATTCCTAGGATACTATATTCCTAGAGTCCTGTATCTCTCATAGAGAAAGTACCTGTATCTCTTGTGTCACACATTCATTCAAGCTGTTGTCATGGAAACCTCAGTATCCTGCTGGTGTTCATAAGGGATATGTGGCTGGTAGTGTATTCAAATGCTTGGAAGTAATGTAATTATATACACCATTATCTCTGATGTTTATCTGTGATCTGTTATCCAGAATGGCCCATGGTGCAAGCCAAAAGGACCTATAAGGGCAGCCCATGTGGCTGTTTAATAGCTCATTTACTTTAACTGAATCTAACAGTAGATTACATGTTCATAAATACACAGCCCAATAAACAAATCTAAAAAGAGGAAAAAGAAATCTGGTTCATTAGACTTTGCACACACCTGTCATTTAGCGGTTCCAAGTCAGTTGGATGAAATACAAAACCGTTTGGATTGTCACTATATTATAATATTTGCTAACTTTTGCATTGCTGGGACCGTGGAGTGGTAATATACAGTTGTGCTCATCAGTTAACATACCCTGGCAGAATTTATGATTTCTTAACCATTTTTCAGAGAATATGAATGATACCACAAAAACTTTTCTTTCACTCGTGGTTGAAGCCATTTATTGTAAAACAACTGCATTTACTCTTTTTAAATCATAATCACTACACAAACTACCCAAATGACCCTGATCAAAATGTTTACATACAACTGTATATTATTATATCTTTGTTTATAATTATTTATGGATCAGCTACTGTTTGAGATGGGTGAATCATTACATTCTTTGCTTTTATATTTTAATATAATTTTATACCTTCAGACACACTGGGCCAGATTCAAATCAATGTGAAAATTTTATTTTATGTTTATTATGTGAAAACTGATGGTTGAGATCAATTTTTATTCTAATTCAGTTTCAATTTTTCCCATACACTTCAATAGAGTTTTCTTTGTTATTTGCTTTATGGGGAAAAATAAGGGTCAAGAGATATATTTTTATTTTTATTATCAAACTGAATCCTTTCTTAATTTGTATGTTTGTGAGGGCACATTATAAGCGTAGAGAAACCATAGATGATGTTGCGGCCTTAGGATTTTCTTGGCATATCCCACACAACCAGCACTGGTTTTTACCAATAGTGTTCAATTTTATATCAACTATGTGATTATATTTTTTCCAGAGCAAGCTTACACAAGCCTTAAAGGTGATGTAAAAATACAATTTTGTGTAAATAAATCACAATTCGAAACACCTTTCCAGTTGTCATCAAACATTTCAAACAGTTTAAAGTTATTTGTATATATAACTTCGATTCAAGGCAGTATCTGTCTGTCCCTTTATATGCTCTGCCCTAGCAGTTCCGACTTTTGAAACAGTGCAGCAAAAGCCAGCTGAATAGCAGGCCTGGGAAGAAGAAGCATGCAAGGCTGACTTCCGCTACATTTTTAAAGAGACAAAACCAACATTGCCAAAAGCAGCAGAAGGATACAGCTCCCAACTGCAAATACCTTTAAAGGGGTGGTTCACCTTCAAGTTAACTGTTTAATTGTTATTGTTATTTTTTATTACTTATCGTTCTATTCCGTCCATCCCCTATTCATATTCCAATCTCTTATTCAAGTAAATGCAGGGTTGCTATGGTAATTTGTACCCTAGAAACCAAATTGCTGACACTGCAAAATAGAGAGCTGCTGAATAAAAAGCTAAATATCTATAAAACCACAAACAATAAAAAATGAAAACCAAATTGTCTCAGAATATCACTCTCTACATTATACTAAAAGTTAACTCAAAGGTGAACAACCCCTTTAAGACCATTGCAAATATTTAATGTAAAGTTGCTTACTATTGCATTTCTTTTATTAGGCTTTTTTCTTTCACTTTTGAATTGTAAATGTTCTTGTGAAATGGAATTCTGATTTAGTCTGAATGTACAATTCATGAAATCATGATCTATCAGTTTTTTCACAAGAAGGCAAATCTGGCTGAACAACATTTCCCTGGATGGCATGTTGAGACGAGCTATGGGCAGGCATCTTGGCGGGGAATTTCAGTGTTTCCATTGCTTGACAGAGAGCGCTGGGAGGCAAAGTGCAAGGAAGCATGAATCTTGTAATGTTTTGCCTGAGTAGACACTAAAGAGGTAGAAATGGCAAGAACCAAATGAGTATTAATTTGCGTGTGTACCTTTCACTTCTAAATTTGATAGCTTATGTTAAATTATTTACTGCTCCATTTAAAAGTTGTAATGAATTTTACCTCTGAAGGGTGTCAAAGAAACTCACGCTGCTGTTCAGTCCAGAGCAGAACCCCCCAAGTTAGTTGAAATGTTGGTCTGCACAGTGTCCTCGAAGTCTCGTGGGACTTGGCACATTTGGGCAAGCGGATTTAATTTTAACAGATGGGCAAAATAATCTAGTGGATCAATATAAGTTTGCTATGCCAGTGAACAGGGCCTACAACAGGGGGGCGCTGGGCAGGTACCTCTACAACTATCTTCTGCCCCCTTCCCCTGTGCCACTCTCTTCCTCTGACACTCTGCCCCTTTCCCCTCCCCTCCATCACTCTCACCTCTTTCCCGATCTCTGCCCCTTTCCCCTCCCCTCCATCACTCTCACCTCTTTCCCGATCCCTCTCTGCCCTGCGTATGTAGTAGTTGCAGTTTATCTGGGGCGCACGTGCAAGCACGCGCGAGCGAGGGGAAAGGAGAGGGCATCCAGGTTGCCTAGGGTGACCGGCGCTGCCAGTGATATACTTCTTTGATATGCTATTCCATTTAAAACCTTAGAATCTGACCTGCTGTGCACACTAGTTTTTGGCACTGTTCTGTTGCATCATAGTAACATAGTAAAAAAAGACACACATCCATCAAGTTCAACCTTTTAAGTCTATATATAACCTTCCTAACTGCTAGTTGATCCAAAGGAAGGCAAAATCCCCTTCTGAAGCCTCTCCAATTTGCCTCAGAGGGGGAAAAATTCCTTCTTGACCCCAAGATGACAATCGGACCTATGGAAAAAAGTAGATGGCGACACAATCTGGTGAAAAATGAGTACTGCATATAATATGCTTTTAGAATATTTTATGTAGTAACATTTTTATGAAACAAATCCTGCAATTAGCATACTCTTTTTTGACATATGCTCTTCATCATTTACTTTCTTGGAAAAGAAACATATAAGTACATAGAATTTTTTCCCAAGATTCTGTACAACCCTTTTAATAATTTATTAAGAACACATTTGCCTGTACTTTATTCCAGTGTATGTAATGAAAGCAATTTTGAAGGCGAAATCTTTCCACTAGTTTGTGAACATCTTTAGGGCTCCTACACACGGGCGTTTTTCCCTGCGCTCCCCTGCGTTGCGTTCAAACGCAGGGGAGCGCAGGTATAGACACACTCAATTATTTTCAATGGGGCTGTACTCACACGAACGCATGTAAGCGCCGAACGCAGGAAAAATGCAGCATGTTGCGTCTGAATCTGCGTTCGGCGCTTACACGCGTCTCGTGGGTACAACCTCATTGAACAAAATGATGTGCGTCTAGACCTGCGCTCCCCTGCGGCTGAATGCAGCCAAACGCAATGCAGGGGAGCGCAGGTCAAAAACGCCCGTGTGTAGGAGCCCTTAGGGTTAGGCCAGATGGGAAGATTCGGGGAGATTTGTCGCCCTCTTCTTTGGAGCAACTAATCTCCCCGAACCTCTTCCCCCTGCCTTCCAGCTGATTAATGAATAATCGCATGCGCCTATTCACACGCAGCGCTGCGTTTTCCAAAGTCGCTGGAAGTTGCCTCCTCAGGCAATTTCGAGCAATTTCGGGAAAGCGCAGCGCCGCGTGTTAGTAGGCGCATGCGATCATTCATTAAGCAGCTGGAAGGCAGGGGGAACCGGTTCGGGGAGATTAGTTGCCCCAAAGAAGAGGCGATTAGTCGCCAGGCGACAAATCTCCCCGAATCTTCCCGCCTGGCCTTAATGTGAAGGTTGCCTCTTGTTAATTAATTGCTGATCCAGGTGCTTGTCTTTTAAGTTGCATTTATTGGTTAAGCCCTAAATAGCAAATCTATACAGTGTTTATATATACATTCAGTGGAAATGGGCAGGGATGTACAATTCATTAGTCTAGCATCTGAAACAAAGTAATTGAAGCCTAGTTTAAAATTCTTGTTTGAAGTCAGGCATTTAAAAGTGAAGGCGTGGGAAGATTTTGTTTGCTAAATGTGCACCACACCTGTAATTTGCAAAATACATTTTTTTTTTAAATCACCCACGGCATATATTGCCCCAAAAATGAAATATGCACAATAATCATTTTCATAATTGCCAACAGTCCTCAGCACAACATGGTGTGCCTTGATTTTTCAAATGGTAAACTGGGGTCAGAAAATCTAAGGTTAGTGTTTCTGTGCCAGAGATGTCAATCTTTTGTTTTGAGCTCAATATACCTGTGTCTGCAGAGCTATTGTAAGGGTAGGGACAGACAGGGAGATTCGGGGAGATTCTGTCGCCTGGCATTTTTAGCAGGCGACAATCTCCCCAGATTTCCTTCTCCCTGTCTGCCGCTAGTATAAGTGATAAAGCGCCAGCGCCTGTGCACACGCTGCGCGGCGATTTCCGGAATCGCCCGAAGTTTCCTCACGAAGTATCTTCGGGCGATTCCGGAAATCGCCCCGCAGCGTGTGCACAGGCGCTGGCGCTTTATCACTTATACTAGCGGCAGAAAGGGAGAAGGAAATTCGGGGAGATTGTCGCCTGCTAAAAACGCCAGGCGACAGAATCTCCCCGAATCTCCCTGTCTGTCATTGTTCTTCACAATGACAAATGAGCACTGTCTACTGTCATGTGACAGACATAATGGTCTAATGGTATGTGGTAAAGGAACTTTTTATTTTACACTGTAACGTG
Organism: Xenopus borealis; assembly: GCA_024363595.1. Classification (NCBI taxonomy): domain Eukaryota; kingdom Metazoa; phylum Chordata; class Amphibia; order Anura; family Pipidae; genus Xenopus; species Xenopus borealis. Next base: position 31,996,856 of record CM044442.1, on the reverse strand, counting down.
CTCCTTAGATCTCTTAAAGGAGTGGTTCACCTTCAAATTAATTTTTAGTATATTGTAGAAGGGCCAATTCTAAGAAACTTTTCAATTGGTCTTCATTGTTTATTTTTCATAGTTTTTTTAATGATTTGCAATTTTCTTCTGCATCTTTGCAGCTTTCAAATGGGGGTCACTGACACCATCTAAAAACAAATGCTCTGTAAGGCTACAAATGTATTGTTATTGCCACATTTTATTACTTATCATTCTATTCAGTCCATCTCCTTTTCATATTCCAGTCTCTTAATCAATGCAGGGTTGCTAGGGTAATTTGTACCCTAGAAACCAAATTGCTGACACTGCAATCTAGAGAGCTGCTCAATAAAAAGCTAAATAACTATAAAACCACAAACAATAAAAAATGAAAACCAATTGCAAATTGTCTCAGAATATCACTCTCTGCATTATACTAAAAGTTAACTCAAAGGTGAACAACCCCTTTAAGGACACTTAACAATAAGGCGTAGTGTAAAACCATGCAACAAAAGTGCTGTTGTGTGTTTGATTGTGTACATCAATAGGAAGGAATGTGTTTTGCACACATTATGCTTATGATGTAATGTGCCACATTACTAAATATTCAAGATTTTTACCTTTAAAAACAACAAATATTACAGACCAAAGGTTATTCGCCTTTGAGATAACTTTTAGTATGATGTAGAGATTGATATTCTGAGACAATTTGCAATTGGTTTTAATTTTTTATTTAATCTTTTTCAGCAGCTCTTCAGTTTGCATTTTAAGCAATATGGTAGCTAGGGTTCAAATTACCCTAGCAACCATGCATTGATTTTAACAAGAGACTGGAATATGAATAGGAGAGGGCCTGAATAAACAGATGCATGATAAAAATTAGCAATGGCAATACATTTGTAGCCTTACAGATCATTTGCTTTTTAGAAGGGGTCAGCAATGCCCATTTCAAAGCTGCAAAGAGTCAGAAGAAAAAGGCAAATAATTATAAAAATATGAAAAATAAATGAAAACCAAATGGAAAATTGCTTAGTATTGGCCATTCTTTAACATACTAAAAGTTACCTTAAAGGTGAACCACCCTATGGTTTCAGATGTTACTTGGTTTGTATATCGCTTCTCACCCTCTCAAAGACAGATGGTTACATTATTTGACCAGAATATACTAAATTTGGTTATCTGGAGGTTAATGACATGCTGAAATAATTACTATGTAACTACATGGTCACTTTCCCAGCTGCCCCCAGTCATGTGACTTGTGCTTTGATAAACTTCAATCGCTCTTTACTGCTGTACTGCAAGTTGGAGTGATATCACCCCCTCCCTCTCCCCCCCCCCCAGCAGCCTAAGAACAGAACAATGGGAAGGTAACCAGAAAACAGCTCCCTAACACAAGATAATAGCTGCCTGGTAGATATAAGAACAGCACTCAATAGTAAAAGCCCATGTTCCACTGTGACTCCTTCAGTTACATTAAAGGGATACTGTCATGGATATGAAGAATATGATTTGCAGTACTCATTTTCTACTAGATATTGCCACCGGCTACTTACTCCCAAAGGATTGCTATAAAACCATGCCAAAGACTGCTTTGTGACTTATAAGGGATACTGTCATGGGAAAACATCTGCACCAAAGTTCAATTCTCAAAAGAGCAAACAGATTCTTTATATCCAGTTATGAAATCTGACATGGGGCTAGACATATTGTATTGTTTTCCCAGCTGCCCCCACTCATGTGGCTTATGCCTGCACTTTAGGACGGAACTACTTTCTGTCAGGTTGTTATTTCTCCTACTTAAAGGGATACTGTCATGGGAAAACATTTTTTTTCAAAACGCATCAGTTAATAGTGCTGCTCCAGTAGACTTCTGCACTGAGATCCATTTCTCACAAGAGCTAGACATATTGTTAGTTTCCCAGCTGCGTTCCATGCAGTGACGTTTTTTAATTAAACAACGCCTATAATTAGAATACACTTCAGCATGTAATACTTTTGACCACCCTCTTGACCACACACGTTCAAGGTCACAGCCACAAAATTCCCTTTACTAAAAGAAAGCATAAAATAAATGTTAGCATATTATACTTTGTTGCTGCTGTCACATTGTTACTTTCAGCACAAAAGCAGCTCCTCTACAGCAGAATAATGCGGTATGTGAGCCAAAAACCAGGGATATTCTTAAGTCAAAAGCTGCAGGTCATTTCTGTGTAAACATGGGAACAATTTTTCCCAGAGACCAAGGTCTGGAAACTAAGCCTAATGATTTTAGTTATTACTGGTGCCCTTTAATCTTGTGTCTGGCAACTCAGTAATCCAGGTGAGAAGCCTGAATTTGCTACATTAGTTGATACATTTCTCAGCAGCATCTGTGGAGTATTAACAATTATTGTATCAATTATAACATGTATGAAACTCAGCAACTGCTCAGCAGGGACAAAAATAAAATATAAAGTAATTTTAAAAAATATTTATTTCTGGTGAATCTGATCTGAAATCAACTGAACTGAAAAAAAAGTTTTGGAAGGTGAATACTTTAAACTGGCACAGGCTCTTTACTTTCGGACATTTGTCAGAAGCTGAACACACACTTTAAACATATTCAGTAATCCCTCAGTAAAGTCTGAATATATAACAGTAGGAAAGTGCATTAGCAACCATCAAGTGTAATGTTTGACCCTCAGAGTATGTATGTATTTGTAAACACTGATTTAAATAAAATTCTTTTTTTCCTTAACAGATTCTTCCTGAAAGAATTCCAAGCCTGTATGTGGATAATTCAGCCGGCAAGGTATATTATACAATAGAGTACCTTTGTTAAAAATGTTGCAGTGTACATAACAGTATGTGTGCGTAACAGGCAACATATTTTCACAACAGAAAGGAATTTGATAAAGAAGCTTCTCTGTGTATGTGTCCAAAATACCCAACCAAATATTCACAGACACTAATAAAATGAGTAGCTGATAAAAAGGTGCATTCTTTCTGTAGCGAGACTTAGCAATGCAGTCAAGTAAAACACATTAATTATGGCCTTAATTGTGGGAAATTACCTTCTTTCACATTTTTAATTTTTTGGCAAAAAGTCACCAAAATGGCAGTTCCCAGCAAATACAGCAGTTTACTAAAAGGCAAAGAAGACAATTTGCTAGTGTATAGTGCAGAGCTAGAGAAATCTCAGGCAAATTTTTGTAAACTTTTTTGTCTACTTCACCTAGTTCCACCTGGGGAATTGATAAGTTGAAGCTCAACATTACTGTGTCAGTGACATTATATCCTGTATTCAAAAAAAGTCATTAAATAAAGAAAAACTCTGGTGGTTTTTCATAAATGAATGCAGGCT
>CM044442.1:31974375-31992459 GCA_024363595.1 Xenopus borealis | reverse complement strand
GTAACTTTCCTTGTCCTTTAAACATAATGTTATAATCATAAGAGCCACACCGATTTGTATTTTTACTCAAGTTTTAATATCCTGTTTTGTTTCTTTCTATTCAGCTTTATGGTGAAAGTGTATCTTGTGCAGGAAGAGCTCTGAGAAATGCAGTGAGAAGCCAAACACCTGAACTGATTAGGGATCGCATGTATCTGACGTGTATATGCAGGTAAATTGCACAATATGTAAACAATCTGTGTGTTTGAGTGTTAACTTTAGAAACTGTAACATTAAAGAATACTGTCATGGGAAAACATGTTTTTTTCAGAATATTACACTGTAATCCATTTATCAAAAGAGGAAACAAAAGAGATTTTTAAATATTTAAGCTTGAAATCTGACATGGGGCTAGACATATTGTCACAGCTGCCTCTAACAGCACTCAGTAGTAAAAAGTCTCACTGAGACACATTCAGTTACATTGAGTGGGAGTATCAGCAGCCTGCCAGAAAGCAGTTCCATCCTAAAGTGCTGGCTCTTAGTGAAAGAACATGACCAGGCAAAATGGCCTGAGATGGCTGTCTACACACCAATATTATACATTTAAAAAAAATACCCTTGCTGGTGCAGGAATGAAATTTTATATTGTAAAGTGAATTATTTGCAGTGTAAACAGTGTAATTGAGAAATAAAAACTACACCATAAAATCATGACAGAATCCCTTTAAATTTCCAATTTAGTATTTATTGATAGATAAACATTAAGCACTTTTATTTTTTTTTCCCTTTGCAGAAAAAGTTGTGTGGGGTCTGAACTGGTGGATTGGTTGCTGCAGCATTGCCCCTTTGTGCAGTGTCGATATACTGCAGCTAGTATCTGGCAGATATTATTGAAACTTGGGATCCTACTATCAGGTTAGTTTTGCAGGATCACGGCCATTCAAAATGTTTTGTGTATTAAGCATTAAGCCGAATGATACACTTGGTAAGCATTTTGTAGAGAAGACTTATCTCCTGAAGAGTAGCAGTGACAAAGTTGATTCCTGTTGCAGACAGATGGAATCACCAGAAGTAGTATACACTTGCACAAACTGTTGTTATGTTATTATTTGGATGGGCTAATGTTTCTTGTGATTATTGTTCAGGTGTTTCATACATGGAATTTCCAATTGGAGACAGTGTTTTCCACTGCTAAGGTTACAGAAGTTGGGGCAAAACATGCTGTCCAATCTCCTAGTGGGATATGTGTCTGTGATTCTGTTTTGCTTTATACAATGCTAAAGTTTAATCTTAAGTCCAGCAAAAAAATTCACTACTGTGCGCCACTTACTTGCTTGTAGGGTGCATTCATTTCCCAAACTGCCTCTAAGTCTAACGAAATCCAAACTTTGCAAGGGGAAGAAGCACACCAATACAATCAGGCTTAAAGAATTAAGCCTTCATCTTTTTATTGTTGCAGAAATTTGTGGCACAAGCTTTCGGGGACCAACCCCTTCCTCAGGTGCAATTACAAGTCCTCTCTTGTAGTGAAGAAACCACAACTCATACTTTTGTTTCTAATGCAGTGGACAAGCAGCTGTGTTTCCAAGACGCATATGTCTTCTACCAATTTTCTTCTGAAGAATGTGGAGATGTCTGTGAATTTGGCAGAGAAAAAGGATGGCTCATGGGTGTCAGACTTTTAAAGCAACTTGCCCCTCTTGTCCCTCTTACCTCAAACATGTGTGATGTGTAAGTATTCTTCTGGCTTGATTAATAGCAATACCAATAATTCCTTAAATACCTGTGAGATTTTGTGCTGCAAGCATGTTCTTTGGTTGTAATAAAAATCCTTACACATAGACAAATCTTTGGGGTATAAGTCACTGTAAGACAAAAGAGATATATGCATTATGAAGCCCACCATTTATACAAAATGTCACCATACACCTTGGGTTGTCAATTAACTGTACTTTCAATGTGTATATTCCATGTATATTTTCTATACATGATGATATGAGGTGATCTGCTTAGCGAAATTTAGTAGTACTCTTACACTTTGAATAGGGCGAGTACAAATAGGTTGTATAGACATTTTTGTTAGAGATGTTTGTGCAAAGTGCAAAAAGTGGCCAAGGAAGCAAATTAATGACAGAAGTAGGGATGCACCGAATCCACTATTTTGGATTCGGCCTAACCATTAAATCCTTCCCAAAAGATTTGGCCGAATACCGAACCAAACCCTAATTTGCATATGCAAATTAGGGGTGGGAAGGGGAAAACATTTTTCACTTCCTTGTTTTGTGCCAAAAAGTCACGTGATTTCCCTCCCTGGCCCTAATTTGCATATGCAAATTTGGATTCAGTTCGGCCAGGCAGAAGGATTCTGCTGAAAAAGGCTGAATCCCGAACTGAATCCTGGATTCAGTGCATCCCTAGACAGAAGAGATCCTCTAATGGCCTAGACATGAGCAAACATTCTTATTAGTTAGAACTTCTGAAGGCAATTCTGCTTTAAACTATGAAAAAATGTTTTTAGAACTTTTATGACTTTTCGCATATAGGATATGATGTCACTGACATAAGATTGAGGAGGTTGTAGTTTCTTTTCATCAGTTCACCAGGTCTAAGCTGGTGAAGGAAACTCTGGTGAAAGAGATAACGTTCTGTAATTCGCACATTTGTTACTTTGCAGAGTAACAATTGTTCACCTGAGTGAAAATACACCTGGCGATAGTCTCTTTTGTTAGCATATTGTCCTCTATGCCTGTTAAATGGCAATGTCCCTGCGGATGGGATTTCTGGGGAATTTTCTCTTACAACTTCACCCTATAGTTAATCTGCCCCTATGTCTCTTACTCTCACCTAGCAACGCCAATTGCTATATTAAACTCGCCTCCCTGCTCTCTTTCTGCAATTGTATGTATACTGTATCACTCTTCTTTGAAATTAAAAAAAGTACCAACAAATCTAATTTTACCTCACCTTAGAATTTGTTTGTCTAGTACAGAAGAGTTCTTACTGTATATATAATCAAAGCTTGGTATGTTGTGACTTAGTATCAGTGATGTAACTGTTATTTTACCTAACAGTAAATTCATTTTAGGGACCCCAAACTTCTGGTAGTTGAACAGTACTTATTGAAATTGCTCAATACTTCCTGTCCCACTTAGTCTTCCATTTTCCAGGCATCCTGCATCCGCATGGTCTGCTTTCCCTATTGGTTTGTCTGATTATTAATTTTAACAGCAAGTGTGTATTATTACTTTTATATAACTAAAATGCCAAAAGTATTGTAATAGACAGGCTGCAGCTGATAGGTACGTGTCCTTTCATTAACATTCAAAATGATTTACAGATATAAACATGCATATAAACTATTGCCCTGAAATGGAAGGCCAAATCCCTAGCTACAGTTCAGTTCTAGTATGATGTATGTGTAATAAGCAAGATGTCATTTGCCTTAATTTATCTTTTAATGGATAAAGCATCATCATCTACAAATTTTTATTATGTACCCTTGTGAAAATGTAGAGTACTAGTTTAATTGGCAGACATAAGGACATTTCTACAGAAGAGCACTGGGGCCAGTCAAAAAAATTCAGAAGGGTGAGATGTAATAGGGTGAAATGTTAATGGTTTATTATAAATGTTTCAATGGAAACTATACCTATAACTATAAAAAGATATTGCATAAAACAACTCATATGTAAAACCCTGCTTCATGTAAATAAACCATTTTCATAATAATACACTTTTTTAGTAGCATGTGCCATTGGGTAATCATAAATAGAAAATAGCCAAATGTTGCTCAAGTATTCATTTTCGGGGTATAGTTTTCCTTTAAGTAATGGTTAATACATATATTTAGGTTGGCCACTAGGGGGAGCTAGAAGATAATAGTTGTGAGCGAAAGGTGGGTGGAGAATAGGAAGTTATGAAAGGGAAAGTTCATGAAGTGAGATCAGAGATGCGTCATGGGAAGCAAGATGAGCAGAGGGTACTGCAGCAGTAGAGTCGTTTACTAGAAGAGGTACTGAGCCTAGGTAGTGTGACACCTAGTGGTGTAATAGTACACTCTAGGAAGTGCAAGTGAGAGAGGTAACTAGCATGGGCAGCTATGGCCCCAACTAGGAGTGAGTGAGCGTAGTGTTCCCAGTGGGAATCCCGCCAGTCGGGGTTTAAGAGGAAAAGCTGATCCAGATAGAGCCAGCCAGGGCCAAAGATTCTGTCTGCCTGTGAGTCCCTCGTGGCAGTATGTAGCTATGGGCAAAGTTCTGCAAAAGGCTGGGAGATTGAACCCTGTGAATGTGCTGCTCTTCAGTTGAAGGCTGTGATGATAAAGAGAACATAGTTGAACTTCAACTCTCTGACTGCTGTGTTTCACTCAGGGGTTCCCCCACACCAAAGGTCAGTGGTACATCAAGAGTTAACAACGGGTAAGTAATAAAAGATATTTGCCTCCATTACAACCTGCCTTGTCCTGTCAAGAAAGTGTTCTATTTTTTAATGAGTAGGCTAAAAAAAGCAATATGCACTGCAATAGCTATGGTACATTGTGTAAGTTTGGGCATGTGTTATCCAGCTGATTAATAGCTCTATGGGCAGGTCACCAGTGGATTAGAATTGCTCCCTATTGATAACAAGTTCCTGGACACCTAAGCAATCACTGGTCAATTGTTCTTTGTGCCATAGCCTTACCCATGAACAATATTAAACTCGTGAAAAGTGACTGAGAAACTGCAATTAATGATATTGTTTTTTTTTTTAAATTTCTCTCTGCAGGTCAGCTGAGAAGCTAGATCATTCAAATGAAGCAAACAACAAAATCCTGCAAATTCAAGCACTTTCCCGTCTCACTTCTGCGGTAATTTTTTTTACTATCTACTGATTCATATCTAATGTATTAAGACAAAGCAAATACTTTAAGAACATACAGTATGTGTGTACAGTATAATAACATACAGTATGTGCATTTTAGAGTCTTGACATGTCTTGTCTATACACTGCCTGTGTCTAGCTTAGAGTGTTGTATAAAGATACTTAAAGAGATACTGTCATGGGAAAACATTTTTTTTTTCAAAACGCATCAGTTAAAGGGGTGGTTCACTTTTGAGTTAACTTTTAATATGAAGTAGAGAGTGATATTCTGAGACAATATGCAATTGGTTTTAATTTTTTATTATTTGTGGTTTTTGATTTATTTACCTTTTTATTTAGCAGCACTTTTGTTTCCATTCTAAACAATGTGGTAGCTAGGATCCAAATTACCCTAGCAAGAGACTGGAATGTTAATAGGAGAGGACCATACTAGACTTGGGGCACCTGGGAAATTGACAAAAAGTCTAGCCCCATATCAGGTTTCAAAATGAAATGTAAAAAAAATATGTTTGCTCTTTTGAGAAATTGATTTCAATGCAGAATTCTTCTGGAGCAGCACTATTACCTGGTGCATTTTGAAAAAAAATTTTTTTTACTATGACAGTATCCCTTTAAAGTATTAGGAGTTTCTTATCAGTAACTTCAAGTATCAATTAAAAAAGCATAAACTGAGTAATAGCAGAGGATTGAATAAAAAAAATAATTTTAAAGTGAGTAATAGCAGGGAGTCCTACGTGGACAGTAAGGTTTATATTAAAATAATTTTCCTTTAGGTTAATGACAAAATGTACAAAAATTCCTCCTGTATGTTTTTGCATGTACTGAATACATATGATAGGCAGCAGCCATGTTGACTGCCAAGTGAAAGTTGTACATCAGAGACTAGTAGTTGGTGATGTTTTGTTGCTGTGTATTACTAGTCTCTTTCCACTTTCATTGAGGTTTTTCCAGATGTTGCTTTTCATTTCCTAAACATGTGTCCACCTGTATTTATGCCAGTGATTTCAGTCTGTGGTTCTGCGCTTGTTGGATAATGAGAGTTGAGCATCTTGAAAGCCACAGGCTAGAGCAGGGGTCCCCAACCTTTTTTGCTCGTGAGTCACATTTAAATTTAAATAAGAGAATTGGAGAGCAGCATAAGCATGAAAAAGTCCATGGGGATGTCAAATAAGAGCTCTAATTGGCTTTTTGGTAGCCCCTATATGGTCTGGCAGCCTACAAGAGAGAATGTTTGGCAGGACACCTGTTTTTTATACAACCAAAACTTGCCTCTAAACCAGTAATTCAAAAATAAGCACCTGCTTTGAGGCCACTGGGAGCAACATCCAAGGGGTTGGAGAGCAACATGTTGCTCGCGAGCTACTGGTTGGGGATCACTGGGCTAGAGACTGCTGCTCTAAGGAAATCCTCCCTCACTAGAAGCCTGATGTGGTTATTGCTGCTGTCACAAATGAATTTGCTAGTAAAATGAGAAGTGACGTTTGCTTAGCTTGAATGTTTATTCATTATCAGTGATTTCAGGAGGAAATATAAGACCGCAAGAAGAGCTTTTAGGTAATTGGTATCCTCACTTGCAGATAATCTATCGTTCTACTTCTACAAAATGTTACTAATTTAAAGAGACATTTCCTTGTAGCTTTTCTGACGTGTTTGTGAGATTTGTAATAGTTTGCACATTAATTATTTTTCACCCATTAGACACAAACTGGGTCTTTAGATCCTATTTTCATTTTATAACCCTTGAAGTGTTGAATTAATGTGAATCTCTAATCTACATAACTGGTGCTAAAAATAAATGATGATGTTACTGATATCTGCTAAATCATTTCTTTTTAGTCCAATGAATGCCCCTGTCATTGACTGTGCAAATGACTGAAGTGCAACAAAGGCAGTCACTGGATATGGTTAAGGGTTAGGCCAGACGGAAAGATTCTGGGAGATTCGTCGCCTGGCGACTAATCTCCCCGAACCGCTTCCCCTGCCTTCCAACTGATGAATGAAGAATTGCCTGCGCTTATTCACACTTGACGCTGCGCTTTCCCAAAATCGTTCGAAATTGCCTAAGGATGCAACTTCGGAAAACGCAGCGACATGTGTGACTAGGCATAGGCGATTCTTCATTAATCAGCTGGAAGGCAGGGTGAAGCGGTTTGAGGAGATTAGTTGCCCCAAAGAAGAGGCGATTAGTCGCCAGGCAACAAATCTCCCCGAAATCTTCCTGTATGGCCTAACCCTAAAACTGCTTGTCTGTTTGACTAAATGGAACCTGATCTGATTGAGGAACTGAGATAACAGTTTCCTTTAGTAATTACATGTATCAGAATTAGCTTAATCTTAGACTGACCAAAACAGTAGTTTAGAAGAGGTCTTTAAGGGCTAGAGCAGAGTCAATTTGGAGCGATTCCACAAATCGCGCCGCTGCGTGTGAATAGGCGCAGGCGTTTTCAAGTAACGCCGGTGCGCCTCAGGACTTGGCTATTCGGGGAGGTTCGGGGGCTACAAGTCGCGGCTACAAGTCGCCAGGCGACAAAATGCCCCCGAATCTCCCCGTCTGCTCTAGCCCTTAAGGCAGTGTCAGAGGGCCCACTAGAGAACCAGTGCCCACTCTTGCAGAAATTATAAGGAGACAGTGCCAAATAACAGAGGTTATATATGCTTATGGTGGAAATAGAAAAAGGCTTAATAAGAACTGTCAGAGACTGGGGCCCACTAAGAGAATGTCTCGTTCTTTGGCAGGACAGTTTAACTTGGCCCGAGGGTTAGACCCCACCCTGTACAAAACAATGAACTGTTATTGTTCATATAAGAAAGCAGGTTATTTGCATCTGCTATCAGATGTTTGCTTTCAAACTGAAGATCAGCAAATGCTACATTCTTATTGGTTGCTATGGATTAGTAGACCTGGAGCTAACTGTGCTAAATTGATTCTGTTCCGCCCTTGGGTACCTGTGTTGATGCTGTCCATGTATTCCACAGTATCTGCCCCTCCGTCACTTCTCTTTGCAACAGCAAACAATCCATATCCAACACATACCACATAATTAACATGAACAAACATAAGATGAATTTCCAAGGTGTAATATCAGTTCGAAAAACTTATACAAAAAGGACATGTTGAACCTTGAAATTTTACCTTCTAACAAGTTAAACCGTCTCAACATCTTTTTAATTGTTTTCATTCAGTTGCTGCTGAGATATCAGCTGAATACTGACGGTGAAAACTGATCTGCCTTGGTCATTTCCATAGCACAGACTGATCCATGATTATTTATTTGTAGACGAGGGTAAAGTTCCTCTTCCAGTCTCTGACATATATAGAACCATATACCTTTATGTGATATCAAGAAATCTCACAGAATTTGTATTGGCCCAAGGTTTATGTACAGTGTGAGTTTATTGAGTTGTATGTTATTTATGAATAAATGAGTGACAGGTATGGGACACATTATAATATGACAGGTATGGGACACATTATAATCTGACAGGTATGGGACCTATTATCCATAATCCAGAATAATTATCTCCTTACTTTTGCTTCTTCCATAAGTCTACTAAACAATATTTAAACATTAAATAAACCGAATAAGATTGTTTTGCTTTCAAATATGGATTCATAGATGAATTATTGTTGATCAAAATATAGGCTACTATTTTATTATTACAGAGAAAAGGGAAATATTTTTAAAAAATGTTAATTATTTCATTCATGCAGTCTGGATAACAGGTCCCATACCCATTATATTAATGCTAATTTGCGCTAGTGCAGTAATCCACAAGGATCAACCGGCAATTAGTTTTAATCAGTGTAGTGTATTAAGAGAAACAATTGGTTGCTTAAAATTAAGTGGTTATTGTGGATTGCTGCACTGGTATATTATATTATTGTACCTCTGTTATGAAACAAGGGCTGTAATCTAATCTTTAGCATAGGCAGATAGGAGACAGGCTTCCCAGTATCAGTCTTACATACTAGCTTGCTTGCAGTGATACATCATTACAATAAAAACAATCATTTGATTATTTTATATTTTCTTATTTAAATAAAAATGAATTAATGTCACTACATACATTCTATATAGTTATATGTTCTGTTACGGTATTATCCCCTGTCTGTTAATTAATGTATTGTTTGAAAGTACAGTGGCGAGTATACAGGAAGCACGAAGTTAAAATATACATACCATAACAAAAAATATAAACTCTTTACAGTATACAGTTATATTACTTTTCGTATAGATGTATATTCTGCACAGTATTAACTCCTTTAGTCCTTTGTGCCACTGCCCCCTTGTGGTATCTGCTAAACATTGTAGTCTTGTTAGTTGCAGTTTTGCTTTATTAATTTTAAAAGCCAAACAAATACAATATAAACGATCTGAAAAGCAAAGATCAGCTCTCTCCTAGTGGATTGTTTCTTCACTTTCAGGGTCTATAAACGGTGATGTGCTTTATAATGTTTGTGTATTTACTGTGGAGGGCTGTCCACGTCCATGTTTTATTCCTTTACCTGCTAATTGCCCCTTAGAATTTCTGCACTGTTTTACCAAGCATACTGTATCGAAACTGACATTTGTAATAGTTTGTATGTGTTGGATAGATAAGGGGATGGGAGGTCAGTATGTTACTGAGGATCTGCTCCTAAATACAGATGCTGGAGGTTAGGTATGTTATTGAGGATCTGCTTCTAGATAAAGACGCCAGTAGTAGTTTGTTTCTTGAAGGTGATTTTTTCTAACAGTGAGTTGTGGATTCCATATTATGTTCAGTATCAGGGCCAGAACGAAGGGTAAACAGTCAGGGCAGCTGCATTTGGTACATCTGTTGGGGGGTGGCAATTCGGGGCACATAAAACAAGAGTGGGAGGACTTATATAAGGGATTAAAGTGATTCAGTCATGATTTTTATGGTGTAGTTTCTAAATTACAGTGTTTACATTGCAACTAATTCACTCTACCATTTCTGAGCCCATAAGTATATTTTTTAAGCTGTAATATTGGTGTGTATGATTTTGACTATTGAGTGCTGTTCTTAGATCTGTTGTTAGATCTACCAGGGAGCTGGTTACCTTCCCATTGTTCTGCTGATGGGCTGCAGGGGGTGGGGGGGGGGGGGGGGGGGGGGGGGGGGGGGGGGGGGGGGGAGGGGAGTGATATCACTCCAACTTGCAGTACAGCAGTAAAGAGTGACTGAAGTTTATCAGAGCACATCTCACATGCATGGGGACTCCTGGGAAACTGATAATAGCCCCATCAGATTTCAAAATTAAATGTAAAAAAATGTTTTGCTCTTTTGAAAAATGGATTTAAGTGCAGAAATTTGCAGGAGCAGCACTGTTAACTGATGCATTTAAAAAAAAAACATGTTTACCCATGACAGTATCCGTTTAAATGGTGAAGTGTGGGGTTTGCAAACCTTGAGGTGAGCTTGTTGTGGAGAGGGAATGGATGGCAGGTGGAGAGTGGAGTGGGGAGCATACTGGGTTACAGCATGTATTTGCTTTGGATGCCAGTACCCGCCTTGGCTCGCCTTTGGTCATGTAAATACAAGCATCTAGGTAAAGAATTAAATGCTCTTAGTCAGCTGTTTGTCATATTTTACTTAGGGGAAGGTAAATAGACATAAATCCTACTCATAAATAATGTACATGTTCCCTTAAAAGAGATGCTTAGTTAAAACAGCATTCTGAACAATTCATGTTATACAAATTTAATGTTTTGAAACACAGACAGTAGATTCACATTAATAAAACATTTGAACCTTTGGGAATATTTGGAGTTAGGAAGAAAACTATCGACTTTCTAGAAACAATAAAGGGCAAGTTTGGATGCAAGTGTTTTCCCCATAATTCCAGTGTTATTGCAGCTGTAAGGTGGTGGTCTCAGGCCCAAATCTAAAGGTGGCCATACACGGGCCGATAAAAGCTGCCGACAGACCAAGTCGGCAGCTTATTGGCCCTTGTATGGGGCCCTCTGACGGGCTTCACCGATCGATATCTGGCTGAAAGTCGGACAGATGTCGATCGGGTTGGACTAAAAATCCTCTCGGATCGCGGCCGCATCTGTTTGTTGATGAGGCCACACGATCCGACAGCCCGTATGGCCTCAATTATGATCCGATCGTTGGGCCCTAGGGCCCAACGATAGGATCATCCCAATATCGCCACCTCAAGGTGGGCATATTGGGGAGAGATGATGATGTCAAACGAGTGGATCTCTGTGTGTATGGCCACCTTAACAGAATTGTGCTCAAAATCTTCTGTGTTCGTATGTTTTCAGTCTTGGCTTTAATTTTGTTTTAAGGTACACGTTTGATGTGTCCATTGATGCAGGCTGCTGTGGGAGCAATGGAACACTTTCAAGGTGGTGGTAGCTCCAGGGTTCCCATTTATATAATCAAATTTCTCCTTACAGCTTACTTATAAGCCCTTGCTCATGGTAATTTGCATAGTATACAGATGCAGGGTAACACTATGCATCACTATAATTCATAATATAATTCAGCTGACAACTATTGAAATCACAGGAAGCTTATTCTTTTTTCCCACACTGCAACGTTTAAAAGTCTCTTCCTCAATGAATCTGTTAATTTGTGCAAAATGAACAGAGTTGCTGATTTAGCAAAGCTAATTTTACATATGAATTTATATACCTTGTGCAATTGGCCAACCTTTCAGTAGGATATTTCATTTCATTATGATGTGTTAAAAAGAACTCTTTCGCAACACCTGGCTGGGATATTTTAGTGTATGGTGCTGAAATGCTTGTTTATCAAGAAGAAGCAGACATGATTAATGGATCCGCTGTTAATGAGGTTTGAGTGTGCACAGTAAGACTGCAGACAGCTATTATTGGTTTCGTGCAAGCCACATTACAGGGAAACAAAATGATACATGATCTGGAAGATTTTTCATATTCCAAGACAAAAAACACCTTGTTTTGTTTGTTGCTTTTTTTTTTTTTTGTAACACTTTAGGGTACCGGTAATTTCATTTTTAAACCTTTTTGACACCACCCATTTACAGTTATCCAGATTTGGATAAGTGGTAGCTTAGGTAGATATCACCAGATTCTAAGGGTAATGCCTTGCAGTGGGCTTAACACAGGGACCCCTGACCTTTTTGTACCTGTGAGCCACATTCAAATGTAAAAAAGCTGGAGAGCATTACAAGCATGCAAAGAATAATCCTAGGGGTGTCAATTATGGTCTGTGATTGACTATTTGTTAGCCCATATGATGACTGGCAGCCTATAGTACACATGTTTTTATTTGACTAAAACTTCCCTCCAAGCCAGGAACTCAAAATTAAGCTCCTGCTTTAAAGAGATACTGACACCTTAAATTTAACTCTCTTTTACATCTATTATAATATTGGCTTTGAAAGCTACTTCTAACTTTGCCATAAAGTATTTGCATGATGCTTTTACATTTCCTGTCTGTTGCCCCATGTTCCTGTATGAGGGGGCTGCCATATTTGTGCAGCAGGAGTCCGTTAGCATTACAAACTGTAACTAACAGGCTGAGATGGGACAGTCAGATTGGCAAAGTCAGAGTGTCAGAGAGTCAGGCTTAGGAACGTCAACTAACAATTGTATACAAGAACAAACCTCTCAGCAAAAAATGATCAACTTGACCTATAGGTAACATTTAATGTACATTCATTTGTTAAAAAGTCATTTTTAGTTTCAGTATCACTTTAAGATCATAGGGAGCAACATCCAAGAGGTTGTAGAAAAACATGTTGCTCATGTGCTGCTGGTTGGGGATCACAGGTAGAGTAAAGTCTTCTCTACACAGTAGGTTCTCTGCACAGACAGCCCAAGCTGCATCAACCATGTTCCTAAAAGGGACTCCTGCTCCTCTTGAGAGTGAAATGCAAAACTGTGCTTTGGGGATGATAACTGCCATCTTTCACTGTGTCACATGTTGTCAAAGCAATATATCTGCCATTGCCCAATTAAAAAATGCACACTGAAAGTCAGAGGGCTCTCTTTTTTCTTCCAGATTCTTAAAAACCTCACTCTCCCTCCTCTCCTCACACCTGTCTGTCCCTGTGCTGTCGGAACACACTGTAGTTTATGTTTATGTGTAATCTACCCATGTTGTTAATTATAAGGTAGAGTTGCTGAAGCAAACACGCCAGCTTTACCAGTGCAGGCCAACAATGCATTATATTTTAATTAATTTAATACACTTTCATTTGTTGGTGTTGCTGTTCCTTTAAGCACCTTTTATAATGCTATCATTTATAGGATATCCGTGGCTCTTGTGTACCATATAATGAATAAAGTGCCCCCTATTGTAAAATAGAAGTATAGTATAAGTTGCAAGGAGTTCCATGACCATATAAGAGGCCAAGGGCCTCATGCTTTTATACAGGTCAAGGTTACTTCTAATAGCCTTATATTTTCCAACAAGGGGTACATATATTATAATACACAAGTTTAGTAAGTCAAAAAAGACATCACTAATCCCTATTTATAACTGATGACATCAATAAAAGTCGTTTATAAGGATATGATTTACAGGATATTCATGGCTTTTGTGTATTAGGAGTCACTAACCCTAATAATCTTATCTCTTTTTTTTTATTTTTTATACCAAATTAGACAGTGTTAGAGAGTTTACTTACTGCTGCCAAGCAATTCACATCTCCTACTCACTCATCCACAGAGGGGATGTTCATGTCAAAACACATTTGCCCAGAAGCTTTGCCAAATAAAATGAAAGTCATTGAAGAAATTAGCTTAACTTGACTAAGCATATGTTTCCACAGAAATGCCTCTTTATGAACTTGAGATCCTTTGCTTTCTTTGTTTAATAGGTGCAGCGGGAACTGGCAGCTGTAATTGCTTTGAAAGCAAGGAAATCTGGTGAGTATTAATGAACCACAACAAAAATACCAGACAAACGTTTAGACTTCTGGAAGAAGGTTGTCCATTTTTGGATCCTCAGCAATTTACAGGACTGGTTGTGGCTTAAACCACAATTGTTTTTAGTGTCTTTCCATATGACAGCCTGTTCATAGAATCCCCATTCATAGAATGGGGATCCAGAACATGTCAAATGTTGAAGTTGAAACTGGCAGACATTTCTTTATCTAGCCTTGTATCTGAAATCAATCTCAAAGTTTGTGCTGTAAGCAATTATATATACTATTGGTATATGTTATTAGTGGCATAGTATCTTACAAAAACTTAATGATGAAATCAGTCTCCCAGGCACTAATGGAGCTCTGTGCCACTTTAAAGGGGTGTTTCACCTTTAAGTTAACTTTTAGTATGTTTTAGACTTTTCAATTGGTCTTCATTATTTATTTTGTATAATTTTTTCATTTCTTCTGACCCTTTCCAGCATTTAAACTGGAGTCACTGACCCCATCTGAAAACAAATGAACGTTAAAGCTACAAATTTATTGTTATTGCTAGTTTTTATTACTCCTCTTTCTATTCAATTATTACTATTCAGACCCTCTCCTATTAATATCCCAGTCTCTTATTCAATTCAATACATGGTAATTTGGACCTTAGCAACCAGATTGAGGAAACTGCAAACTGGAGAGCTGCTGAATAAAAAGCTAAATAACTCAAAACCCACAAATAATAAAAAATGGAAACCAAACCACAAAATGCCTCAGAATATTACTGTCTACATCATACTAAAAGTTAACAAAATTAACGAATTCGAAGGATTAGGGCCAGTACTTCAAACATTCGACTTGTTGAATTTTCAAATTTTTTCTATTCTAATCGAATTTGGCCTATTCGATAGTCGAAGTAGCCCACTGCAAAATTTAAATCTTTTTAAATTCAAATTTTATTTGAATATTCACTTTGATCCTTAGTAAATGTGCCCCTAAATGTCTAACCTTTAGGCTTAGGCCAGGCAATTTTGAGCAATTTTAAAAGCGCAGGCGTTTTTAAGCCTCGCCGGTGCGCAGCGGTGCCTAGCTATTCGGGGAGATTCAGGGGCGATCCGTCGCGGCGAGAAGTCACCAGGCGACGGATCGCCCCCGAATCTCCCCGTCTGGCCTTAGCCTAAAGAGCATTTGTTTTTTAGATTGGGTAAGTGTCCCCATCTGAAAACTAGAAAGAATTAAAACAAAAAGACATAATTAAAAAACATTAAAAGAAGAAATGAGGCCTATTGAAGTTGCTTAGAATTAGCCATTCTATAACATACTACCAGTTAACGTAAATGTAAATCATGTCTTTAAATAGCTTAGAGGTTATATAATCCAACGTGTTTGAATGTGAACAATTTGAATTTCTTTATTGCCGGTGCCCAATTTGGAATTTGAAATCATCACTGGTTGCTAAGGCCAGTGACTCCACCAACCATAAAGCAAAACCTTTGAAAAGTCCCTGCTCATTATTTATGCTAACTTACACAAACTTTTCCTGACTGATGATAACAGATACACAAACAGATGGAAGCCTTTTGTTAACTTTTTTTGGCATAATAAATCGCCTTTTCATGTTTAAAAAAGAATCAAGGGGGTAGCAAAATGTTTGTTGCACTTTATGTCTGGCACGCAAACTAAAGCTAAGAATACAATAATATAAAACAACCTGTCCAAGCAAGTTAGTCATATTCTTAAACCGTATGCTTGAGAGAAGTGGGTACAATGTTATTTGCTGGGACACTGCCTAAGGCTCTTTTGTGGTATTTATTTCTGTTGCCTCCAGTGGATACAAAGGGGCAAATTCACTAAGATCCGAAAAGTCGCTAGCGTTCGCTTCGCTAGTGATCGCCGCACTTCGCTAGGTGAATTTTCGCCAGTGCCACGCAAATTCAGTAAAGTGCGAATTTACACTAATGTCAGCGAACGGTAGCGTAGTTGCGCTAGTGTTACTTCGCTAGGCAGAGCACTGTTACGCTAGCGAAGCATAATTTGCATACGGAGGGAACTTTAAGTTATAATAGAAGTATATGTTACAGCCACTACATTCCACTACACAAGCCCAGGAAACCTTTAATAAATAAAATAAAGTTGTCCTATTGCCCTACATGTGCCCACTGTATAGTTGAGTTGCCATATGTTAGGAAATGTAGGGGGGAAGGAGGGTAACCCCCCCCAAAAATATCGATATTTTTTAGACTATCACCCTCCTATGCTAAAATACGCTAGCGTTTTTTTGGGACTTTTTTTTCAACCTCCTATCTATTGTATTGAACTTCGCCTGGTCTGACCAGGCAATGTAACGTCTAGCGTAAGTGCTAACATTCAGGAAAATGTTCATGTTAGTGACTTTGCGTAATTACGATCCTTCATCACTGCGCAACTTCGCCTGGCGTAAGGGTGCGAAGTTGCGCGAGTCTATCTACTTCACTAGCGTAAATTTGCCAGAGCCTGTGTTGCGAAGTTGCGATTTGACATCACGCTGGCGAATTAGCGCTAGCGTTAGATGCTTCGCGCTTTAGTGAATTTGCCCCAAAGTGTAGTATATTTTAGCAGTGCAATTCTCAGTAACAAAAATACAATATCAAAATATCAATTTTGTTGAAAAATTCACATCTGGGGATACAGCCTCCTCAATTTGTGCTACAGTCAAAGTAAAGTTGCAACTTGTTTTTGTGCACAACCCAACTGCCCAAGATCTCTTGGTTTGGATTTTGAGAACCCCCAAAGTATAGGTCTTTTGCGGAAAAAAAAAATTCAAGGTCAAGAATATCAGGTCTTGGAGATTGTACTACTGAAATATCAAAATGGATTAAGGTGTGTGTCAGTATAACTTTAATAGCCTAATTTGCAGAACAGGCAACCTCAGCTAGTTACACTGTGCAAATATATATTGTCTTACCTACTTTTGGATGGGAATAAGACAAACACGTTATTAAGAAAATGTTTTTGTAACTACTCATTAAGCTTGTTTTTAAACGTAAGGAGAAACCTTACACCTCAGTGGGGACAGAGATATCCACTGAATTTCTAGCCGCTAACAGTATTCTGTGTGCCCTTCTTTAAGGTACCTGGACCCTTACCAAAAATCATTTTTTTTACTTGCCCATTTTATAATAACAATTAAAAAAAAAACAAATATATAACAATATATAAATAAGTTCAATATAACAATATATAAATAAGTTCAATATACTGCAAATATGCATATCAGCAAATGCAGCCCTGTGTTATATCAATTTCATGTCTCACCACTGAAATGGGGAAAGTGACAAAACAAAGTAAAGCTCTGACCATAAAACATTTACTGGTTTTCATACACATATGTAGGATGTCAACAAATTACTACAGGGGTATCTATTAGAATGAATTTAGAATTTATTAAGTGCTATAACTATAGTCACTACTGCAAAATGTGTGATTATAGGCGTTGCTGAGGGATTTACTCCTCTAGGTACTACTTCTCCCAGCCATGCTTCAATACGATGCAACTGCAGCTTATTGTAGTCATTGTTGTATCCCGCACATATTAAATATGTTTTAGTGCTAAGAAACATAGATTATTTTGTAGGTTTTTTTTCATCATATGAAGTATTAGAGTTGCTTTTAACCCAAGTCTTCTTATAGATTTCCCCTTGTAAATATATTTGCTCCAAGGCTGCCATCTACAGCATTGCTTTAGTATTGCCACCTGCAACGTACAGTTTATATGAATGAATTGTAATAAGTGCATCAAATTTTTCTGTTTGGAAGTTGCACCAAGCCAGCAAATTATCATTATCATATAGTAGTGTGTACCAAAAAAAAAAAAAAATATTTCCTTAGATAAAAGTGGGTGTAAAATGTTGTGTTAGCGTATACTTAAATGTAGAGAATAAGTCTTGATTCTGTTGAAAAAGAGGTGTGTGTTCTATATTTGGGTATACTAAGCATGCCAGGACACACAGATTTTTAATTCACTTCAGTCAATTTCTGAACAAACAATGGTTTGCAGGGGCGTGACTACAGACCCTGCAGCAGGGGGCCCAGGAATAATAGGGCCCCAAAAGGTCCTAATGCATATAAAATTTCAAACAAATCAACCTCAAGACATTTTGGGGCCCTGAAATATAATTTGCTGTGGGACCCAGTAATATCAAATTAAGCCACTGATTATTTGTATTGATTCTGGGCGACCAATTTCTGTTGCGATTGTACCAAAGTTTATTGCCAAAAATCGAACACTAGGTCAACTGATGATCTGATGCATGCATGACTTAATTTTAATATTGAAAGATGAGTAAAGGTAAAACTACACAGGAGATTTTGGTCACATGTTATCCATGCAACAGCATGAGATTTGT
>CM044442.1:31941599-31956908 GCA_024363595.1 Xenopus borealis | reverse complement strand
ACAGGAGCTACCCAGAAATGTACCACTCAATACACAAATACTTCCACTTGTGGTCAGCCACACATATAGTCCTGGTCACCCAAATGAAATTTTCTTGGAAGGCTTTATATCCTGGCCATACAAATGAAATTGGAGGGCTCTATATTCTTGTCATCCAAGGAAGATATGTATACAAAATAGGCGCATAACTTACCCCTTCCCTCCAGCTTGTTCCATTGCACTTTGATGGATTAAATATCCGTTACTGGATAAGTTAGTTCACGTTATCACAATAATCACTGAACTTGAAGCCTAATTCATTATCAAGACTGAGGACTGAAGCAAAAAGTAAAGGAAGATATTATTTTTAGGTATGATGGTCTGCATCCAGTGTCAGATCCTGACCAGCTTTCCCATGGGGCTTTAACCTTTTTGCTGCAATTCCCTTATGTAACAGGAAATAGGTGGAGAGGAAAAAGAAAACTCAGGATATGAGAGAAGCACAGTGGTTTGTGATTTACACCTACCTCTTACTCTTTACGTTGTGTCTGTCTGTAGCAGTGTGCATCATATTGGACCTGTTTTAACCTAGATCAGAATTTAAGATGAATTTGAAGTAAAGCAAGCATAAGTACTATGTCCTGGGACTGTGGAATGAAGTATTTATTTGCTCTCTCTCCAACATTTAAGGCGGGAGTAATGTGCAAACTTGGACGAGAAGAATTCAGACGCATTGATTTTGTCCAGAAGCTCTCGAGAGAAAGTCAGTTCTTGCCGTCAGCATCCAAGCTACCTGATAAAAAAGTAGGTACTCTTCAATATTGTATAGGCATATTTGTATACCATTCACGTTTTGCTGAGCTGAGTTTGGAATCCTTCAGACTTGATGTCCCAGAAATGTATTCAGATGTGGTTAGACACTAACATGTTTTTAAATTGACCTTATCAAATGTGTGAAGGGTCAAAATTGTGGCTAATAAGAAGTGTTACACAGTATCAGGTTGTGATTACTTAGAAATAACAGGCAGTGCTTCACCCTGACTATGATTGTTTCTTTCACACTCGCAAAACCATGTCTACGATTCCTAAACCCAAGGAAAGCATTTTGTGTACCTAGTGGATATATATGCATCATGTATATGTTTTATCATGGGATATCGTGTACACTGCTAGATCTACGTTACCTTGAAACTCTTAACTCAAAAAAGCTGTTCTGCATATAACCTAAAGAACAGCATTTTGGGGGATTAAATACTCTTTTATATTACTGTAGAATGGTGAGGTTATGTATACAGATATGGGACCTGTTATTGAGAATGCTTGGGACCAGGGGCTTTCTGGATAACTGATCTTTCTGTAATTTGGATCTTCATACCTAAGGTTTAATAGAAAATCATGTAAACATTAAGTAAACCCAATAAGTTGGTGCTACTTCCAATAAGGGTTAATTATATTTTAGTTTGCATAAAGGACAAGCTACTGTTTTTAAAGGGAATCGTTTAAAAAAAATTGGAATCTATGGGAGACAGCCTTTTCATAATTCATAGATTTCAGGATAAGGGATTTCCTGATAACGGATCCAATACCTTTATTTGGAATTTCCCTTTTCATTTGTGTGACCTGCATGATGGAAGGAAACATATCTTCTCTGTGCCCTTTAGGTTTGACAGTTTATTACAGCTTATAGTGCTTAGTTTTCATGTACCATGTTGATAAATTTCCTAGAATGTTTCATTTATGTTTCCACAGTCAACTGTGTGTGTGTGTCTGAATAAAGGAATTACATCTAGTATTACCAGCTTGCATTTTAGTTCCATTCTTTTATTTCAATGTCATTTCCCCAGTGATGGATTTTGAGGCCAGAGATCACAAAATGTAAATTATATAATTCATTTTTTTGGGTTAATTCAGCTAAACAGCCAATATGGCATCACATGAATTTCTACGGCTCAATATATGTGCATTCCCTAAGGTAAAATGCGCATTGGTTACTACTAAAAAATGTGCAAATGAGATCCGAACTATGTAAGCAAATCACATTTGTCTAAAGGTGGCCATGGACAGGGAGATCTGCTTGTTTGGCAATACTGGAGGGTGAATATTTATTCAGCACTTCCATATTTATGTTGCCATCTCCTTCACAGAACGATTTTATAAGCAGAATTTCTGTAAGGTAACCGGGCCATTGCTTCACTGATCAGTCCACTTGATGCTTCTTATTTAATGTTGGAAGTGGTGACAGATCTCTGGCATGGAGTCTCGTGATAGCAGTCATCAGGGTCGGGAAAAAAACCCAGTGGGCGCCGACCCTCATGGGCCCCCGCTGGGCCAGACCCCCCTCTCCCAATCCCAATCAATTTGAATTCTTACTTTTATATAGGTCAATAATTCTGGGGTTAATTTTTCGTATTAGCCTATAGCCCTTAAAACGATGTTGTATAGACTTCCTGCCTTTATATAGGCCATGGATTCTGGGTTATTATACATACCATTAGTAAAATTAGTACAGTGCTGTATTATATTATAGACTCCTGCAGTCCTCACATTCTGCTGCAATTCCAAAATAAGAATATTTGGATATATATGAGAATATTAGGATACTATTTAAAGGGCAATGCTGCAAATCTAGGTGCCATACATATGTGCTGAACAGACATTGGGTGGGCACAGAGAGAGAATGGTGTGGTCATATTTTTTTTTCAGGGTTTTAGGTACTTTAAAAGTTTCTTTCCAAAGCTCTTCCTGTTCTGAAAACTATAATATGGCTATAAAATGGTACCTTGTAATTCTCTGTTCTGCAAAAAGACATTTGACACTGAAGCAAAATATATGTTTATAAAACTTGTTTTTTCTTTATGACTTCAGACTATAAATTCAACAAATTAGGTGCGGGTCATGTCAGATTTTCCGCAGAATTGAATCTGAACCTGAAGTTCTCAATTGTTAAGGATTTGGCAGACTCTTTTTGTGGAGGATTCAGTGTTTGGGGGTTTCAGGGGGATTTTGTGTTTTCCTGCTTCAGTTGTCATATCTGAATGTATTTATGTATGTATGCAGGGCTGGGCCAAGGTAGTTTGGCACACTAGGCAAGGGTGAGTGCCATTATACGATACATATATATATATATATATATATATATATATATAAAAGTAAAAATAGCTGCACTCACTTACTGGAGAAAAAGCCTGGGTGCACACTGCAGGAAAGTCATATAGAATATCATGTAAAGCAAGGCACTCACAGGACTTAAAATTTGGTAAAAAAGAGAAAAAGCTTATTTGTTATTCCAACGTTTCGGGCTGTCTTGAGACCTTTGTCAAGGTAAATGCTTACAGATGTGTATGGATTTCATCAGTTATATAATGTGTTTGAGTGCAATAATGTCCCCCTATTCAGTTCACTTGACAAGTTGATATCATTCTTTAGTTTGAACGAAGAATTTATGGATACTGCTGTCTGATTATATCATTGCGTGCTGTTCTGAACACAGAAGTGCTTATGCAGCAGATTACACCTAAGCATATTCTCAGACTCGAATGTGTTTGCCTGTGTGTGATTTGTATATTCTATCTGCACGCAATGGAGAACGGTGACATTTTATAACGTGCAAGTGTTTAACCTTGCTGCTCCCTTCCAGGTCAAGTGTGTCAAGTAGCTCTGGAGTAGTAATGTAAATGATCTTTCCTTCTAGCACAGCTTATCTACACCTGCACAAAGACTGACTTCTAGGACTTGGCAAAGACATTTAAAGAAAAGTCTGCTTTAGGGAAAGCACATTATGTGAATGCATTACAGTGGTATTCATTTGCATTTGCAGTTGGATCCCAGAAGTGAAAATTGCTCTACAAGACTAAACACTATTTAGAAGTGATTGTCTTTATTTCTGATACAAAAGATACCCTCTTTTCTACATTTGGTTTCAGGTCAGGCATATTGGTAGATTCTAACATGTCAACTGACCTATATTTTTCAGGAGTCATCATGATTTAAGCCACTCTCACTCTGTCACCTGCATTAACAGGCTAATCACCTGTTTTCTGTCATTTTGCACCAAAACCTCTGTTAACATGTATGGAATTGTCACTTAAAGTCCAGAAGCAGTAATGCAATGAGCACAGCAGGAGGCTGGGATGGAATAGAGTTGGGGCTGGGACCATATGTTATATGAGGTGGGGCAAGTGTGGCCAAGATGAACCTTCAGATCCAAGTGGACTTTCTCTAATATGACAGCAGTTATGGCTTAGTAAAAAAAAATTTCACTTCTAACAATTCTGTCAATTCTTTCCAAGTATGAATGATTAATTTCAAAACAGAAGAGTCTTCTGAATGATTAAATCGATTCAGTGAGAGGGATGCTAGAGATCTGCTATTTATACTCCATAGAATTGAATTGGTTAAAATGCAAAAGAGCAGTTTAGACCCTGTGTGATGACATACTGATCAGGGGTTATTGTCAGTTAGGAAAGTGTTAAAGGGGCTGTTCACCTTATATAACTTTTAGAATGATGTAAAGTGTGATACTCTGAGACAATTTCCAGTTGGTTTTCATTTTTTGTTTGTGGTTTTTGGGTTATTTCGCTTTTTATTCAGCAGCTTTCCAGTTTAGCTGCTAGGGTCCAGATTATCCTAGCAACTATAAATTGACTTGAATAAGAGACTGGAATATGAATAGGAGAGGCCTGAATAGAAAGGTGAGTAATACAAAGTAGCATAACCTTACATAGCATGTGTTTTTTGGTTGGGGTCATTGACCCCCATTTAAAAATCGATGTTGCTTTAAATTAGCCATTCTAGAACATACTAAAAGTTAGTAAAGGTGAACCACCCCTTTAATAAAAATGTGGATTCTTCATGATTCCGTAGCTTAAATGATAGTAAACCTGCTACTTATTATTAAAATCCCTTTGTTATTAGGAGGTAGAAACAGAATTAAGGGCAATATTCCAAACTAACGCTGCTCTTTTAACAGTAAAGGTTTCTGAGTAAGCTAAAAGAGAATGGTGAGTTGTTCCACTGAGAGATTTTTGCAACATAAGTGTATGTTACAATCAGATAATGCTGATGCATTTAACCTTTCATTGTATTTCAGTTACTCCTTTTGGTCAAGGGCAACGATATTATTTATAATGCACTGAGCACACTAGAGATTTACCAGGTTAACAGTTTATCTAATCATTTTATGAAGTAAAAGATTGCTGTAAGGACCAACATCAAAATGCAGTGGCGTAACTACTCCCTGGTGGGCCCTGGTACCCGACCCTCAACCCGCCAACCTGCAGGACCACCGGCCCGCTTCTATACCCGCACGCAGAAATTCTACGAGCAACCCGCAGGGTACCGTGGGATTTTGCGGGTAACCCGCGGGTACCCGACCCGCTGCAGGACTCTAGATTAAACACTTATGTTACAAATTGTAACAACTTCTCCACAGTTTACAGACAGCATGCAGGAATTACATAACCCACAATGCATTGCACTGTGATGTTCCTTTCCTTATTGAAATCATGTGTGCAGTAGTGATAGGCGAATTTATTCGCCAGGGGCGAATTCCCGCAACTCGCTGGCGGCGAATAAATTCGTGAAACGCCAGCGAAAATTAGTCTGGCGAAAATTCGTCTGGGGTAAAAAAAAAAACGAGTTGCGTGTCGTGTTTGACGCCCCATGCGCATGCGCAGGATGAAAAGCTGCCTGAACTTGCGGCAGCTTTTCATTCAGCTTATGAGCATGAAGTCAAATGCGCATACTGCACATGCGCATGGGATGTCATGGCGGCTCAGGCAGGGGGAATTTTTTTTTTTTAACTACTAGTACCCCAGTTTCGGGAATTTTTTTATCCCATAGGTGGACTTTAACTGTTTTAAATTAATACATTTAGTTGATACATTTGATACATTTGTTATCTTTAGTTCTGCTCAGCAGAATCCCTGCGCTTCATTAAAAGCAGCTGTTAGAATTGATACAATAGTTGCTAATATTCTACAGATGTGGCCAAGAGATGTATCAACTAATTGCATCAACTAAATGTAGCAAATTGTAACAGTTCAGATGTTCCTAGATCATTGAGTTGCCAGACTGTGACACTAGAGACAGGAGAGACAACTTACATTTTGGGGAAACTGTAAAAAAATAAAAGATGGAAAGCAATTGAAAAAAATCTTTGTTTATGGTGAACAATTTGAAAACAACTGAAAAAGGTGTTTGGAAGTTAAACAATATATGCAAGCAAGGCCTAATCCGCAACAACTGTACCCAAGTGTTCCGCCATCTAATGGTAAGCCTTCTGAGAATAGCAGAGACTTTTATAGCAGAAATGTCATATGAATATATTTTTTTTGGTTTTGAAACGAGGTGTTAGACAGGTGTAGGTGTTTGTGGTTAGACTGCTAATCGATGAACAAGTCAGAGTATTTAAGTTGTTTTTTTTTTGTAAATGATTCCTAATTCCTCTGATCTTCTTTGATCTCTCAGTTTGTGTTGACTCCTGTTGCTTCTATTTGTGAAGGTCTCTCAAGTAGTTTAGTGGTTGGGGAAAGTGACATGGTGGGTATTATCCAGTCTGTGTTAGTGTAATATGCCACTGCAGGGCTCTGTATATGACATTGTACTACCATTGTGCATGGTCAGTGGGAACAGTTGTGACCCCTTGCAGAGGGCAGTGTTTTGGCCGCTGATTTGGGTTTACTGGATGCACAAATAATATAGAGGGTATAAAGGCAGTACAAATATAATAAATCATGATCTTTTCATAGTATGAGAGCTTTTTTTTTAGAGCTTTTAATCAAATTTTGCAGTCTTTTTTCATACCTATGAACTTTCCAATAGAATCATGTGCAAATAAAAGATGTATCCTTATTCCTGCCTGTGTATTATGGTTAGGGTTGTCACTTGGCTGATATTTTACCAGCCTGGCCGGTATTTTTGATCCCAATGTTATTAATAGGAAAAAGATAAATATAATGTAGTAAGGCCGGTATTTTTTTCAAGAAAAGGTGCCAACCCTAATTATGGTGGAAAAAAATCCTTAAACATTTGGTGTTCAATACATTATATTTTTTATATTTAGTTCAAGGTTAGCTGAGGTGTAGCTTTTCACATGTAGGTGAACTACAACTTAATCACCCAGCTGAAGGCTGCATCAGTTTTTTTGCTTCCAACAAACTGTAGATTCTTGTTTTATATTGAATATGACGGAGAGGCACCTCGCTAGTTGTTCTGCAGAATAACATATTGTAGAACAAGCATGGTTTATGTTAATGCTCTGTGGCTTTTAGCAGGTAAATCACGTACTGCTCATAGATTTCCATTAGAGGTCAAAAATGTCATTTTTTAGGTTAAAACAGGAGGTGGATATTCAATTAGGTCCCTGGTAAATCCATACAGGGCACATACATGTTTAAGGGTCACTATTAACCTGGTTGTGGCTGGACTTTATTTCTGAATTACAGATTATTTTAGCTTCTGGCCAGACTGTACTGTTAGGGTACTGGCACAAAGAGCATTATATTGCAACTGGCTTTTAGGGCAACAATTGCACAGACAATATTAAAGAAGCCAATAGTCACCTGTTTTCTGAAAACATACATCTATATTTTAGCCTACTACTCCCACAACAAGAGCTACATATAGAACCTGCTATTAAAATAGCCGGTAAGTGTTACATTAATAAAATGCTGCATGTGTCATAGCCATTATTGAGGTTGCTTTTGCCCAAAGTTAAATGTTCTATGGCAAGACTAGACCCTGCCAAAGAACAGAGGCATTTATGGATAGAAGATGTGATTGTCCAAGAGATTTTTTATGACTATTTTTGTATTTGATCAGACCTACTGTGGAGAATTTGGTAATTGTCTGTAGGGTTGGTCTTTCCATAGGGCAGAGCATGCATTTGCCCTGGGCCCTTAGCATCACAGGAAAACCTTGGAGGTTAAGAAATATTTTAAAAAATCACATATATAAGGGATCTCCAGACAGCAACCATCCAACTGTTGATCAACTCCATGCACCCCATCAGCAACCTGAATCTCACAGGTTTGTACTTCAGCAACAGCTGGGGTGTTGCAGGTTGGACATCCCTGAAGGTCATCATCGATATTCATCATGCAAAAATAGATGCCCTTGGGAATGCTGATGGGCATAAAAATCCCTTGGACAATCACATCTTCTACCCATAAACTCCTTCTGCGCTTTTTATATATGATATAAAAATGTATATACGTATGTATATATATATGTGCCGCACACCCCTGAAAAAACTATATAGA
Source organism: Xenopus borealis (assembly GCA_024363595.1). Classification (NCBI taxonomy): domain Eukaryota; kingdom Metazoa; phylum Chordata; class Amphibia; order Anura; family Pipidae; genus Xenopus; species Xenopus borealis. The sequence continues at coordinate 31,948,668 of CM044442.1, read as the reverse complement.
CCTGGGTGCACATGTTGAGAAATTGGAATACAATATAGAAATGATGGCACTCACAGGATTTAAACAAAAGTGACAAAACTTGTCAAAAATAAAAAAAGTCCTTGTGTGGGACTGAAACGTTGGATAAAGAAACATTTTTTATTTTTGACACTTTTGTTCAAATCCTGTGAGTGCCATAACTTCTATATTGTATATATACATATAGGATATAAGTGATGGAGAAGATAAGACAACACATTCACAGTGGCATCACGGATATTGATATACCATTCAGAGCAACATTAACAGGGAAAAATGACTACCCCCTAAATATAGTTATATTAGTTATATAGTTTTTAGTTATTCAAGAGTAAATAAATCATTCTGCATCTTTGTTACCGCCTGAAAAAAGGACAGGGTCCTGGAGAACAATCTTAAACTCTGTTACCAGGATCATTCTGCTCTCTTCTAAGAAACCTGTACAACCCCAAATAAAATATTTAGCATGGCTGCATGTTAAGCAAAGATTAGCATATAAAATCCTTCTGATAAAATTCAAAGCCCTTCACGCCTCTGCTCATAATTACATTTTTTCACTTGTGTTATGTTTTGGTAGCCAGGCCATTTGTATAAACACCACAACTTGTCTCTCACTGTACATTCCTGGTCATCTTCTCTGCTCTTCTCAGAGCCACCTTCTTGGCCATCCACACCCACCTCTCATCTCAAAACTTTCTATCTTGCTGCTTCTTACCTCTGGAATTTCATCCCTGAATTCCTCCGTAATGATTGGTCTCTCAATTTCTTCAATAAAAAACTAAAAGTCTACCCTTTGGAGTACTAGAATACTAGTCTAGTTCTGGTATCTATTGGACAATGCTTAACTTTACTTAAGCATCTCTGCTGGTTTCTTCCATAGTTCCAGCATCTTTCCAAAAATCCCAGTGAGTGCCAAATCTTCCTTCTTTACATGGCTCTTCATTTACCTGTAACTTTGTGCCAGTATTGGCAACCTCTTATAAGACTTCCAGTAGTCCCTTCTATGCAATGATATAAAATATGCAAAATACTTTTACAAGCACCCATGTAAAACAACTACTCCCTAAATATCTTTTAGTTATAGCTATGTTATTCTGCATCTTTGTTACCTCCTGAAAAAAGACAGGGTCCTAGAGATCACACATGGTTCATGATATAATACAAACAGACAACAATTCACCAACCAAGGTGGGGGTCACACTAGTCTGTTACATGCAGGTCATGGAGACTGTTCTGTAGGAAACATTCATTAGAATTCTTACTGCATCTGATTTTTTTCCCTTTGCAACTTGTTTAAATGAAACGTGACATTTAATACTGATTTATATCTGAAAGGTCTGTAGTCAAAAGGATCCTTTGTAATTCGTCTCACTGTTGCTGCCTTTAAATTGAAACTGACATTTCTAAATGTCTCGATTATTTTATTAAGGTTGTCCCGATACACACAGCAGAAATAATAAGCTAGTTTTGTTTTTTAGAGAAACCATTTAAAATGCTGTTTTGAAACCTCTAAATAATCATTAGAGTACGTAAAGGAGAATTGTCTTTTTTACATAGGTTCTGAGACATAAATGTGATACCCAACCTCACTCTTTGGGATTTGTTGTACAGGTCCACAATGTGGCTGTGGCAAGGATTATGACCCCTATTGGTGGGAGTGTGAATAGATAAATCAAATATAAAACTAGGCTAGGCTGATGCACACAGACATATATTCACGTTAGTGTAACCTCATATTTACTGGGGTCACATTGGCCTATTACAACAGGTGAAATCAGTCAGTGACTTACAGCAGCTGCTACATTAACTATACAATAGTAATAGTTAAATTGGAAACATCCACTACATGAATGGATTTTTAAAAATAATGCTATTTAATTACTATACATATATAAGTAATTAGTATGTAAGTATAATAGATCGGCACTCTCTTCCATTGTGCTAATCGGGTTTGGGCAGTGACATCAGGCTAGATTTTAATGGGGATGTCAAAATTTCCACTTTAAACACTGCTGGAGCCTTTCCTACAAATTGTTATCTCATAAATGTCCATCCTGTTTAGGCCATTCACAGACCCAACCTCAAGCCCTCCTTACAGATGTGTGGGTGAGTGTACTATAGTTATAAAAAACCTGTATAATAGTGGGCCAAAGTCTGCAGGCCAGTTGGGGGTGTGGATGGATGGTCATTTACTATCTTAGATATTCCTGTAAATGGATTGATCATATTTAAAAAAAAAATATATATATATAAATATATATATATATATATACAATCCTCTCTTTTGGTGATATAACACAGTTTCTTCAATTAGCCCTGAGTCATGACGCATTTAACTTACAAATCCAAGTGACTCTATCTATATATATATATATATATATATATATATATATATATTTCAGTCTCAAGCAGCTGCACTGCGGATCCAGACTCCTTCAGTAAATATGGGTGCAGGGTCAAACAATATATATAAATCTTCTCACAGACCTGCACACTGATATGTGATAAATCAATTTGTTTTTATTGTGCACATTTCATACATTCGATGTTTTGACCCACATTTTGGCCTTTTTGAAGGATGTATATAATATGCTAAATTTATTAACCATTACTATACATCTATTGTGGCAATTAGAACAATAATTGTAATAGTCTTTTTTTGATGTTGGAAGGCTGAATGTGGCTCTGGCGCAGGATTAAAAGCCTGCAGTTTACAAGGACACTGTATTTTCGGCTAGGTTTCTCACAGCGGGCAGCACAGAGCAGGAGATGATCCTGTGTAGTAATTACATAGCGCGACTCCTACTGTGTTCCGTTTGAGTGAACATTATGAATGGTCCTTGAGGAGCTTCAGACATTAAATTATACTGGTTTTCTTTCCGTAATGTAGTGTATCGGGCAATGTGCAAATGAAATTGTTCTAACATTACCATTTTATTGCAGCCAGTGCCTTCCCATGAACTCTTGCCGTCTAGCCTAATAAACATAACTTTCTGAACCACAATGTACACAAGGATACTATTGTTTATGGTAGATGGGTGAGGCTCACATAGGCATAGGCTTGTTATGAGGAGATGAGAAATAATTGTTGATGTTACCAAACCTTCATTGCAGGAGAGGAGAGCTTACAAAAACACTGTTTAGTGACACTGTACACAAGCACAGTAAAAAGAAACAGGGGATGTCATCTTTCTCTTTTATTTTCTTTTAAAATTTTGATTACTTACATAGCTCCTTATTTAAACAAACAGTTCTTAAGCCATGCTGCTCCTCATTGGAAAAAGACTCCTTATGGAGAATACCTGATGGTAGTACTGCAGTTACGGTGTTGTAAAGTAGTGCTGCTGGGGGTAGCTGGAAATATTCTCGTATCTAAAGTCTTTCTTCCCCTTTTTATCTGCCCTGGTATTTAAATACAGGTATAGGACCTATTATCTAGAATGCTTGGGACCTAGGCTTTGCCGGATACTGGATCTTTCTGTAATTTGGATCTTCATACCTTAAGTCTACTAGAAAATGATATAAACAATAAATAAACCCAATAGACTGGTTTTGTTTCCAATAAGGATTAATCATATCTTCTTTGGGATCAAGTACAAGGCACTGTTTTAGTATTACAGTGAAAAAGGAAATCTTAAAAATTTGGATTATATCATTATAATGGAGTCTGTGGGGGATGGCCATTCCATAATTTGGAGCTTTCTGGATAACAGGTTTCCGGATAAGGGATCCCATACCTGTATTCCTGAAAAGTCTTGTGTTATTCACATTTAACTTATTCTCTCACCATAACCTCTAATTTGTTCCTACACAATTAAAAGATTATTTAATTACACCCAAAAGTATGCCATTCAGTGTAAATGTTGACTCTCTCAAGCCTTGACTTTTCAGGTTACCAGCACCTAGATTTTCTTATATGAATCTGTTATGGGCACATTTGATGTCTGTATCCCTTAGTATCCAGGTCTAGTTTTCAAAAACAGTCACTTTTGAGAAGTCAGAAACAAAAGCCAGCCACAAGACAACCATAAGCCAATTTGAGCAGTGAAATAATCTAAACAAACTGAATGAATATATGTGAAAATACAGTACCCTATCTCCTACTGTCTCTCAAACTCACTGCCCAGTGCCTTTCTCCACCGATACCCACTCCTGGGATTTTGGATTTTTGGATTTTGGATTGACTGATGTGCCTTGCAAGTTATTGTAGTTTTACTTCAACATGCTTAAAGTAAAAATGCATTATACTACAGACTTTTACTGGACATTCACTCAGCACTTTCATTTTTGAATATCGGGCCAGGAAACAGGGCTTTCATAATATAATAAACAGGAGACTTATAAACAAATATAATTATAATAAAATAAGAATACAACATGTAGCAGGAGTATAGAAGGGACATGCTTGTTTATCTCTGGGTCCCACAGACCTTTGTTACTAGGGTCAATTTCACACACCGAGTTGTCTGATTTAGTTAGAGGGGAACTATTACAAAAATTTCAACTTAATATAATCTTCAGCATACAGACATAAGATACTTTCCAAATACAATCAATTAGAAATTCTGCATTGTTTCTGGAATAATCAAGTTTCTCATCACTATCCATCTCTCAGCATCTGTTTCTCTATATTCTCTACATTCTCTTCATCCAATGACGATCCAATATATCTTATAGGGGGGCTTCCTTTCTTAGCAGATGTATTAGAGCTGAATTTCAGTAAAATCAAAATAAATGCCTTTTGTACAAATTCTGTATGTAAAGAGCCAGGATTTCTTGTGATTTTAATAGAGTGAGCTCTATTACATCTTCTAGGAAAAGGAGCCCCCCCCCCATAAGATATATTGGATCTAACTGTCAATGAATATCTGACACCCAACTGCTGCATGAAGACAGAATCAAGAGAAACAGATGCTGAGAGAGTGATAGTTAAGGTAAACTTGATTATTTCAGAAATGGTACAGGATATTTAATTGATGGTATTTACAAAGTTTATTATTTCAGTATGCTGAAGCTTATATTACATTTTCATTTTCACGATAGTTCCCCTTTAAGTTAGTAGCAGCCATTAATGTGCTTTGGTGCTGCAGTTGCCTTTAGGTCACCTACTACTTAATGCAAATCGAAGTTTATTCTGTTTTCAGTAGTAGCGATCAAAATCATTATTATTTTTAATTTTTATTAAAAAATTGGCATTTTCCAGAGGTCTTCATTTTCGTTTCTAGCTTCCCTGCTAATAACTGAAATGAAGTTGTGCCCCACTAGACTAAGGGCATCATTCTCTTCTTTAGCCTCCCAGTTGAAGTGAGGGCTACATGCAGAGAGTGTCCTTGTTCACATTCAAACATGCATGAGCCTTTGATGCTTTTGCATTGGGCAGTCACCAGCAATATTGGAATATATTAGCTGCAGTAGGACAGCTAATGTTTACGGAGGTAACATGTTTGCTGTAACAGGCATAGACCTATAAAAAGCTTTAACGTTTTAAGCTGGGAGGTTTTTCCATGATACTTAAATGATAATCACCCAGACAAAACAGTCTGTTAAATTGTCTGTCCACCCCAAATATATTTGGAAGCTTTGTGTTACTCCCTAGTATTCCAGGAAGCAAGGCCTCAATTATATTCTTTATTATTAATGATCTGACTATTTGTTTCTTGGTTACATGTCTGGCAGGTAGCTATCTAGTAGGTGCGGTGTAATGAAGGAGATTTAATAGGTGATTCTAGAAGGTGGAGGCAGTTTCCTCCTTCTTTAATATACTAATGTTTGCTCTAATCATATGTTTATTATGGAAGAGCACTGAAGGGATAATTAATGCTATAACCGTGTAATGTGCACAGAACCATCCTTTCCCTAATTCAAGTGTAGTGTAAATCAGAGAGGAGGAGAAATAAAGTGCCTTTTTTTATACACATTGATGCTTTTTTACAGGGTATTCTGGCTCTTTGGTTTTACATAACTCTTTAAGTGACATTAGTTAGCAGTGGCATAAATATAGAAGAAGCAGACCCCCATGGGATGGGGAATGGGAGGAGGAAGGGCACGAAGTGGGCAGGAGGATTGGGAGGATGGGCATCGGAGTGTGCCAGGTCCCTCTGAAGATTTTTTTTGCAGGGGGGCCCCGATGCACTCTATTTACGCCACTGTTTCTGAATTAACTGTAAACCTTGCCATGTTTTCAGACCCCTTCAGACAGTGTTGTGCATGTATCTGAAACAAATCTGAAATAAAAGCCGGCACCAAAGGCACAGGAACAGACAAGCAGATATATAGGGTAATATTGCTTTAAATATGGCACCACTTCTTGCGCTCAAGGGATTTGAGGAAGTCGCTGGCGAAATGCGTAAGGCTGGTGACGTCACTGGAGGGAGCTCCATTAGCGAGCACGAGGGAGGAATATTGCAGGGTGGTTTTACATCTAACAACGTGTCCTGGATTAAAAGGCTCTGTACGGATACTTTACAAGGGACAGCTCCAACAGGACGTGGCATACAGTAGATTTGCTTTTTAAATGTGAATGCCATGTGAGTGCATTTTTTAAAAATAAAAAAAGGTATTTTACACTGTTGCTGCTGTGTATTACCCTACATCTTATACTGGAGAGTGGGCTGTATTCCGTGATGAAAATTATATATGCAGTTTGAAAAACCCTGTTTGTGAGTACCCACCTAAAAAGTTTATATAAGGAAAGTCTATGCCTATGGTGGTGGTGAAATTGGAAGGGATTAACACATAGGGGCAGATTAACTATTATTCCCCAAATAAAATTAAATTATCCTCGATATTCGATTAGTTTTAGGCTACCCTTTTATTCGATCTTCGATCATTCGATGATCGAATAACGATCGAATAATGATCATTCGATCGAATTATTCGATCATTGGAATCATTCGTACGATCGAAGACATCGATTGTACGAATCCTATTCGATCAGGACTTAGCCTCAGAAACCTATGGGAGGGCTCCCATGGGCTTCTATTACAATTCGGCAGGTCCAATCTGGCGAAGTAGGCAATCGAATAACTTTTAAAAATTAAATCCTTCGCTG
>CM044442.1:31887135-31899242 GCA_024363595.1 Xenopus borealis | reverse complement strand
TATATATATATATTTGCTGAATAAACACGACTTTTATTCTTGGACACACAAGCTCAGATTATTGTATCACTGCATGGTCTTCACACTAATGAGTTAAAATAGCTTATCTAGAATCATCTTCCTAGTTCTTCAACTTCTTTTCAACTACACCTCCCTGCCAAAGGGAGGGAGCACTAAAACTCAAAAATGACTGTAAATAATGGGAGCAGAAAGAGTAATATAAATGATAGTTCAATGCTTTTGTTTTGATATTGGTAAACTGGCTATCCGATTCATGTGTATTGTGCTTTCTATAACATCACCCCCAAAAAGTGATATATTGATTTATGTATGACGGCTTCACTTAAAGACAATGGCAAAATACTTTCTATCTGCTATCAGATCCTCTGCATGAATAGTTATTGACCTGGTGTTTTTTTAATGATGGAATTAAAGGGAACTAGAATTGTTTCAATTGTCTGCAGAACTGCAGCATGAGCTGTCGTATAAAGTATTCCTGCATAGTTAAAGAAGTCATCCTTGATCCAAATGTGCTTGTGTTATCGACTGTACGTACATTGCATGCACATTACACCACAGACATGTGGTTACTTACAACTGCTCTGTGTTCTGAAGAACGTGCTTTGGCCTTGGCAATCTTAAAACTACCATAACAGAAAGCAAGGAAAACCAGTGCAGCTGCATAAGTTTTAAAATACAAATCATGCCTTAAGAAAAATCAGTTCAAAAAAGAGCAGAGCGAGAGGCAAGCTAGAAAAGTAAATCAGGATTCTGTTATTGCTGCCAGCACCTTGGCAAACACAGTGCAATACAGACAATAAATAATCAATATTAAAACAGAACAGCTAGGCTGCAAGTTTTTTAAATGGATGGGGGGTTTAATTATTTATTGCTCAATTCATTACTTAGAGGGACTATAAACCATAGTTCTTTATGAATATAAATAGCTGTAATGTGGCTTCACTGAGCAGGAACCAATATGTAAACCAGTGGCTGCAATATGATCAAGGTGTTGCCCACCTCCAAATGGAAAATGAATTTGCATTGGGTCTGGTAGTAACTTTAACCTTCCCCTGATATAGAAAATAATAAGACTTTAGTAGAAAACACTGTAAAGTAGATTTCATGTGAGTCAAACCAGTCTAAAAATACCTTCAAGTTAGTTTTTAATAGTTATGCTGTAGAGTAGACAGTTGTATTGGGAGATATTCATTTTTTTCATGATACAGTATCTACTAGTGGTAAGTCTGAGCAAACTGGCTTCTTCAGGTTAACCAAGCAGAAGTAAAGAGAGGCAGCCAAAAAAGGAAAACTAGCGATAATAAACTATGGGAAGGTTATATAGATAATTTAAGTCTTCCAGATACTATGTTTATTCTAATTATTATTAGGTAAACTTTGCCTTTAGTGTACAGTCTCTATGCTATAATGTGCAGGGTTATTGCTCTTAAGGTGTCCCAACCAAATAATCCTGGTCAAGATTATTGCTTGTGGTGTCCCAATCAATTCAGTTGCTCAATAGCTTTTTTTAGCACTTACCTAAAGTTGTATTAGAAGATATTAAAAGTATAGTTACCCAACCAAAGGTATGAGAGCTATTATGCATATTGCTTGGGACCTGGGGTTTACCAGATAACTGATCTTTGCATTATTTGCATCTCCATACCTTAAGTCTACTTAAAAAAATCATTTAAACATTACATAAACCCAATAGGATTTTTTTTCCAACCAATAAGGATTCATTATATCTTAGTTGGGATAAATTACAAAGTATTATTTTATTATCACAGAGAAAGTATTTACTTGTCTCATGCCATACACATAGCATTGCCTAGATACCAAAAATTTGAGTTTTAATTCTAACATAAGGCATCAAGGGAGGAGACATGCAAATCACTCCTTTGTGTCCCTATGCATCCAGAATCACTGGTTTATACAGCCTACTGGATCAGAGCCACTTGTGAAGGGCTTTTTAGCTCCTTTCAGTCCTTCTCACCCTTACCAGTTTTGGTTTTCCTTTTTTGCTGCTCTCCAAGTCCTACCCTTAGATCTCATCAGTGCAAGATACTGGAACGTGGCTTCTAACAAGATGGAAACAGACTGTCTACAAGTTTGGCTATATGGCTCTGAACCATTAGGCTGTATCTGTGCTATAAACCAGCGGTTCTAGCTGTTTAGTTGGCCAAAGGGACATAAAGGAGTGATTTACATGTCTTATGTTAGAATTAAAACTCAAATTTTTTGGTATCTAGGCAGTGCTATGTGTATGGCATGAGACAAGTAAATACGTTCTGATTTCAGAAGGCTTCACTTTGCATGTAATTGCTTGTGAAGGTTTTTTTTGGCTCATTTCAATTCTTCTCACCCTAACCTGGTTCCGTTTCCTTATTATTACAGATAAAAATAAATAATAAAAAAAAAAAAGGATAAATTGGGGGAAGACCTTCCCGTAATTCGGAGCTTTCAAGATAACGGATCCCATATCTTGATCATAGATTGCATTGACATGTGGTCTACAGTCAACTTAAATAAGGCAAACAGGAGCTGCCCACAGATGGGTTAATCCATTCTTTTTTTGTAATGGGGAGCAATCATTGCTTTTTTTTTTTTAGCATCAATTCTTTTTTATCGATCCTCTTGCTATGATTGTCCCATTGTGTGTATTCATCCACTTATACAATCCCCAGTGCCTTGAAATAAAGATTTGATGCTGCTAAATGATCCCTATTGCACTGAATAACCCACTAGTGGAGGAGTGTATTATTTTCCCCTACTGTTCATTGTCTATAGGGGCTTCATATTTGTCACACACATCCGTGTTTTTTCCACATTTCTGGGGCAATAAGCACTGCATTCATTCATACATCTTTCTTTCTTGGCAAAATGTTAAAATGTCAATGTCACAGGGTCTGGGTGCTTAGTGCAGTGAATTTTGAGATTTCTCTAGATTATTCAATTTTTTGCTGGTTAAAAATAAATAAATGAAAGAGCAGAAAAAAGAACTATTTCATAATCAGATGCATTTCTCTTGAAAGAGAGGTTAAATGAATAATGTTGCGGTTTTGTCCGCTCACTGTATACCATACATAGTAGGAAAGCACAGGCTGAATTTTAATGACTTGTGCATGGAATGCTAACCTCTGTCCCCCTTCCTTTTTTTGTGCAGTTTTCTGCCGGGTCTACATGACAGATCACTCCTATGTAAGCATCAGGGCCAAAGTATCCAGCTCTGCGCAGGATATACTAAAGATAGTGGCGGAGAGGATTCAGCTTTCAGAGGAAGATTTGGCTTTGGTTACTGTTACATACTGCGGGGGTAATTGTATTTCTGTTCTCATTCTTCAATTACACGTGTCCCTAAGGGATGGCTAACAATTCTGAACATAGGTACAGCCCCCCCTTTTCCCTGAGGATTCACTCAGTTGGATGTCTGCAGCCAATATAAAGAATTTCTGGGAAAGGGCTGTTACCATGACAACAACTAATTCTTAGGACCTTATGATCACGGAACCCTATATAGTGCAATAGAATTTTCTACGATTGTCTGCAAACACAGAGCGTGGGTTTGCATATTTTGAATCAAGATCACAATTTAGAATGATCACAAACAGAATGGCCTCAGCAGTGCTGCAATGCAGCCACTGTTTTTCCTGCAAAACAGAAAATATGATGGTACAGTACCTCTAGATACTGGAATGCAGACATTGATAGCAATCACTCAACAAATGGTTTCATTGTAAATGTATATTACCAACTCTATGATTATAGCTTCAATTTTTCTCATTAATACCGCAGTGCAGTGACCCATTGGCACTTTAGATGATACCATTTAAATGATAAAAGCAAATATTTTCATTGTCAGCTAAAGCCTACTCAATAGTGCAGGAGGGAATGTGATATAAACTTCATATATTTCTTTGTTCAGTTCATACAATAAGGTGTCGGTTTTGAAGAGCCAGTGGTGTATGTTGTTCTGTATTAGCAAATTCCAGCCTCAGGCCTTCCACCACTTGCTAAAATACTGTCCCCTGCATCTCATTGCATCCATCTAGGGGGTAAATTTATCAAAAAGTGAAGTTCCGCCACTAGAGTGAAATTCCGCCGCTCTCCATTAATTTCTATGGGATTTTGCAATGGGTGAAGTGAAAGTTTACCCTTTGATGAATACGCCTTTAAAAATCACATACAAATGAATGGAGAGCGGCGAAATTTCACTATAGTGGCGGAACTTCACTCTTAACTTCACTCTTTGATAAATATACCCCTAGTTTAGTAGCTGTATAGCAACTCAACTCAAGTTCTATATGATATAATTGGAAGAGGCAATCACATCAACTACATGTGTAAGCAAATGTTTGTCATTGAGCCATGGCAACAAAATATTCAAGCACGTAGCAAAATTAAATATATAGCATATTCAAATGAAAACATGTCATCAAAACATACTGAGTGTTTGCTGTTACTTTTTGTGCTTGGGTCAGAAGGAAGATGACTGATTTTGCACATGTATTGAGACATCAGCCAGCCTAAAATGACACGTGCCTGTAGCAATCTAACCGGTGCAATGATCCATGCAATGTGGCCATTGACTTGTATGTCAGATTGTACTAATATCAAAGTGATTGATGTTGAATTTCCCAAATGTTATCCTGAGACTGGCCAGCACATTGGTAGTGCCCACCCAAGTTCTTCTGGGGTTCCTTCTATACACTTGTAATGGAAACACTGCTCCCCAAAGCTCAGTAGGACTGCAGAACATTTAAATGGTTGGTTCACCTTTTAACCTTTTTTTATAGTTTTTTTTAATATTTGACCTTATTCTTTTGACTCTTTCCAGCTTTCAAATGGGGGTCACCAATTTCATCTAAAAACAAATGCTCTGTAAAGCTACAATGTATCGTTATTACTACCTTTTATTCAGGCCTCTCTCTTATTCATATCCCAGTCTCTTATTTATACCAGTGCATGGTTGCTAGGGTAATTTGGACACTTAGCAGCCAGATTGCGAAATAGCAGTCTGGTGAGCTGTTGAATAAAAAGCTAAATAACTCAAAAAACACAAATAATAAAAAATGAAATCCAATGGCAAAATGTCTCAGTATCTTTCTTTACATCAAACTCAAACTTAACGCAAAGGTGAACAGCCACTTTAAGGCAGATCAGCTGCCTATTAAAAATGCAAAACTGCATTATTTGGCAAATGAATGTGGCTTTAAAGTAACCATCTCTTCTAAAATAACATCAGAGGACTTTAATAAAAGGATTTTCTTTTGGTGCCATTGGTTAGAAAACCCCAAACATAACAGGTAGGGAAATGGATCTTTGAATTTACTTTGTTCTCTATTTAAAAATGTACAGTATGTAGCACTCACTGATCTCCAAATAGTTGAGCCTGTTTCTAAGCATGTAAACACTTTGAAGTAATGGTTTTTTTTTGTTTTTTTTGGTTAAATCTGTCTACAGTTTAGTAATAGTATTACAATATGATATTGGGACTTGAATTCAACTACAGGTTTCCAACCATTTATAGAATATCACCGTTATTTCTTCTTTTCGTTTTGCAGAAAAACATGAGCTTTTACCAAATGAATTGGTTCTCTCCAAAACTCTGGAGCCCTCCAGCCGTATTTATACTTACAGGAAGAGTGACACTTTGGTACGTGACGATTAGTACTGCTGTTAATACGTCTATGTCTGTTACAAAAGCAAGTGTATTTTTATACTATTGTCATACTATTGTCAAGTAACTTACTGAAGTCTCATTCTTTAAAGAGGTAGCAAGATAGTTTCTAGATTTTCAAGGAGCTGATCCTATATGTAGTAGACATATGTAGAAGTTTGTAAGCCCCCCTGTCTTTGCTGTTCTCCTAAAGGGACAGATAGGGCAATTTCCCTTTAAATTACTCTAAAATACTTTAAGCTTATTGATGTGGCTTATTTAAATGACTGAATATATTTATGGAATTGTATTTATCGAATTGCATTATATTGATTGATGTGTTGGAGCTCTAATAATATTCTATTCAATGTTTAGTTTAGAATTATATGTGGTTACATGTATATTATTATTTCTTCATCCTTAAGTTATAGAAACACGGCTTGCACTATTAATGCAGTTTCTCCAGTAAATATTTAATATCATCAGTATATGGGGCATTGTTTCAGCGTTCTGTCCAGCAGAACTGTCTGCCTGGTCAGTTTATTTATAATTGAATTGCCAGCCACAGTACTTTATACAGTGAGTAGTCATTCATCACACTCGTCTGCTTTCAAGGCCTTTCCTCAAATTGACTGAATAATCTGATTGAAGGTGAACAACCAAGGAAAAATAAAGTGCACTCAGCGTGAACTGATTTCCTAACAATTTTTTTTTCCAAATCCTGAGGATAGTCAGCCTTGTAACTTGTTCTAAAGGTTTATTTTAATATTTTGCTGTGCAGAACCCATTTGCAGAAAATGAGGAGACCCAGCAAAGATCAGTAAGACTTTTGGGAATAAACACTTGGGATATTGCATTTGAACTAACAAGCTTCGACTGGAGCCTTTTCAATTCCATACATGAGGTGAGCCATTATTGTTTCTTACCTATCTGTCTGTCTAGTTATCTCTCATCACATCAGTCTCTCATGTTTTATTAGCAGAACATTAGCTTGAATGGCCTGTGTCAAGCAGCATTATTATTTAGAAAGAAACTGGTTCTGTATACAAAACATAAACACCGGGGAACAATACAAACTGACAAATACAAATCAGCAGGGTGTAAGCTTCTTGTATGAGGTTTGTTACCTTTATTTTTCCTTAAACAGGCTACGGATTCTGGGTGTGTGGATTATTTGAGTATATTTGTATTACCTTCTTCAGCCTAGACTAACAGAGCATTGCCGAATACACACTGATGTAGATGTTGGGATATGCAGTTGCTGGAGCTCCACCCTGTTCCGTGCCCAGCCAAAGTGCAATTTATAATCCATTGGGCATATGCAGTTCCTATGCCCTCACTTTCTCCACATATAAATGTGCATCTGATTTGTTTGTGCTGTGTCTCTTCAAGCCCAAGCCTTTATTTAACTTGATACTATAAACGGAATCCCCTTTGAAGCCTTTAGCATATTATGTATAGAATACGGAATAATGGAGTGAAGCAAGAGTAATGTTTGTCTTCTGTGTGTTTGCAGCAAGAGCTGATTTACTTCACATTCAGCAGGCAGGGGAAAGGGGAAAACACGATGAACCTCAGCCTTCTACTTCAGAGATGCAATGAAGTGCAGCTCTGGGTGGCCACAGAAATCCTGCTTTGTAACCAGCTTGGGAAGCGAGTGCAACTTCTGAAAAAGTTCATCAAAATTGCAGCTCAGTAAGTTGCCTGTTCAGCTTTTACGGTCTCTTCTGTAACAACATAAATGCCTTGTTTTGTTTTGTAAGTGGCATGTTGTTTCAAATGTGCCTCCTGCTCTTGCAGGAAGACTTGAGAAACTTCATAAGTATATAGTCTTTGTATCTGTTCTGTGTGAAACAATGTGTAATGGCTGAAGGGAAACTAAAAGCTCATTAAAAACTGCCAACTCCTGTAACAGCTGCCTTGTAGATCTAAGAACAGCACTTAATGGTAAAATCCAGGTCCCACTGCAACACATTTAGTTACAGAAAAGTTAGGAGAAACAACAGCCTGCCAGAAAGCAGTTCCATCTTAAAGTGCTGGCTCTTTCTAAAAGCACGACCAGGCAAAATGACCTGAGATGGCACCTACATTAATAAATTACTATTAATAAATTACAGTTGCAGTTGTTTACACAAATATGAATGTTTTTATATTTAAATTAACCACATTTATTAGATTCACTCATTAAAGGGCATATAAAGGCAAAAAAATAAATAACATTTTACTAATGATAAAGAAATATATCTCCAAAATACTTTAACTAAAAATGTCTACTGTTTTTACAGTAAACCTGATTTTATGCAGTGAAATTCCCCCTTCGTTTTACTTACTCCGACTGCTGCAGATAGGAAACTTCAGACCGTCCCTAACTACTCTGCAGGGAAACAGTCATACTCTCAAACAACAGGGGGGAGCCCTCACCTCACTTCCCAGAACTTGTGCAGTTTTGTTAGTTTCCCTGTAGAGCAGTGTGTGCTCTAGACTAGACTGTCTAAATCTAGACTGTGTAGAGATGTCTATCCTCAGAAATAGTGCAGTCTGTGTATTCTTATTATTAATCATTCTTGCTGTATCGACTTTTATGGCAGATATTGTTTGACTTTGCTGTTTTGATAATTAATGGCGATCCCTAAGCTAATGCTCCCAACTGAACCCCAGATCACACTGAGCATGTGCGTAGTCTTGGTCTTGCAAAGGTATTTAACACAGTTACAAGATGATGGCCAACTTAGGCTTCTGGTGCTAAGTTCATGTTTAAATTTAGTATACAAAATACATCACTTCTAACATTATTCTATTTTTGACTTTAGTTGCTCTTTAAAGGGGACATAGAGCAATTGTAGAGGGTCAGGTGATTGCCTGCAAAAAAGTGGGTAACCTGCGGTATGTGGGTATAGATGCGGGTTGGCGAGTTTTGTCTCAGGTAGGGTTGTGAGTCAGGTTTTACACCTTTACACATTTGTGCAGGTTCTTTTCTGCCTTCCAACTTTTGATGATGTCACTTCCAGTTTATAGCAACAGCACTTCTTGTTTAATGGTGGTCAACAGGTTGCGTATGGGATTGTGGATACAGCAGTTATGGGTCTGGTCAGGTTAAGGGTCTAAGCAGGTAAAAATGTAGGTTGTGAGTCTGGGTGCTGGTTGCAGGTCAGGTCAGGTTTTCAAAAAATGATTCCTTGTAGGTCTGAAGAATAAGCTATCCACCACTGTAGAAAGATTGAGTAGTTTTCCTACTGTTGCGCAGAAGAGCTCTTTTGGCTCTGTTCTGACTCTACATGGAGATTGTACTTCTGGCCATAAATTCAACAAACCATATAATCATAGAGGGTTCTCAGCATATTATCAACGTTCCATTAAACACCAAAAGCAATTTTATGCCCCTGTATGTTCCTGAATTGTTCATCTGTGTAAAGAAAGCAATGGGTCACATATTAGCCTAGGCCCTAGGTGCATATTGGTATCACTGCAGAAAGCCATTCAGGCTAGTGCTCCTGGGAAGAGCTGTGATTATTCTGGCACAGTGTATAGACTGTTTATAGTATACTGCAGGTGATCCGTGGAATATATTCTCATTTTACTCTTGCAGGAAATTAAGCTTGCTAGGGGCATTACCTCCAGCTGGAGGGGTTGGAATCAATACTAGGTTTTTCAACATGTCCTGGTAAATCCCAGAGTTTTCTGAAGATGATTTTATATTGTCCTTTTATGCTGAAGTCGATTTCTGTTTTATATTTTTCATGTAAACTCTTTAATGCAGGTGCTCATACTTTTCATCTCACTAAGATCAATGTTGTGGGATCACTGGTTTCAGCCTTTGAGAAGAAATGGTTGATTCTTGCCTGTTCTGTCTATGTTTCCCAAAGCTTAAATTAGCTGCAGTGGAATCCCTAATGATCCCTAATGATTTTGTCTCCTCGCATTGCCCTCTCTCTGCCTGCACTCCTATTAATAGGATGATTATTTCTCATCATTCAAGTTATAGTCTGCACAGAATCCTAATGCATATGGTTATGCCTTTAACCCTTTCATTTAGCTCAGCTGTGCATGTTAACAATAAATTGTACTTAATCCTAAATTAAATATAAATAATCCTTATATGAGGCAAAACATTCCCATTAGGTTTAGTTAATGTTTAATGTGCATATTTTAGTAGTCTTAAGGTATGGATATCCAAATTACAGAAATATCCCTTATCCAGAAAACTCCAGGTCCAAATGTTTTGAATAACAGGTTTCATTCCAGGGCATCGAGCTATTTACTATGTAAAGTAATATATTTCATACAAGAGAATAAAACGAGAGACATCACTGGGTATTTTCTGTTCTCATTTGCAGTTGCAAAGCTCAGAGGAACCTGAATAGTTTTTTTGCTATTATAATGGGGCTCAACACCGCATCTGTCAGTCGACTTTCTCAGACCTGGGAGGTAGGTTTCTTTTTTTGTTCGACGGTAAGCTCTATTTAGTTAGGCCACAGATATTTTTCTGTATATAATCGGTTTGTTTCGTGCATACATCCTTCCATTGCAGTGCTGCTTATCTTGGTCCTTGGTAACAGTGACTCTTAATTACTGACCTCCTACCTGGGCCAACAATTATTTTTGAGTTGTTGAAAATGCAACAGCCCGGAGTAGTTTAATGTGTGTATTTTAGCGTACACTGCTATTATCTTACTACTTGCTCCCAGGAATCCCCTGCAATGAAAAGGCTGAATACAAGCACATTGCATTAGTCACCCATGGAGTCCTGTACTACACATGTATCAGCCAAGTGCAATACAGATGACACTTGGTGAAATGCAGATGACACTTGGAGCAAAAGCAAGATTATGACAGCATGCGCTACATCAAACTACATACACCAGGCCAGTGATGTGATGTGTGTGGTGAGAAAAACTTGACCCGCACACAATCGGCGCCCCTGATCCACCCTGCACCAGACTTACACCTTCCTTTTATAGACCTGTGCTAACCTGCCCCACCTATGATGTCACAAAAAATTGGGGCAGGCAGGTGCAAGCCTATAAAGCTGGAAGTCAGAAGCTGGCAGTGTAAGGTCACAGGCTGGGAGAGCAGGCAGAAGAGCTCAACCCGAACCCGTGACCTGCAAACTGAGCAACAAGCGGGTCTCGTGGGTATTGGGCCGGCCCGCATATCACTACAGGCTGGCCCAGTGTAAGACATTTTTGGGATGGTGCCTAACAATTGTCTCTTCTCAGTGATTTTGTGTTCAGTTCCATTTCTGCAGGGCATCAGATGGGCCAGATAAGGACTGAAATAGTACTGTCCAACTACTGGAGTGCCCATACTTTACTAATGTGAGGTCTACTTTTAGTCTTGATTTCCCATTATGATCTAAATCCATAAAAGCATTGTCAGCATTTTGTTGGAAACTATTACTTAAATATGATTAATGAGCAAATGTATATTACTTAATTTGACAAAAAAACTACTTCTAATGTTACCGTAACCTAATAAAATATCTGAATGCAAAGAATGAAACAGGAGGGTGATTTATCTGTTTGTTGACAGTGTCTTGAGATTTACTGATCACCAGCTAAAGGTCTACTGGTAGATCCGATCTACCTTTTGGGCACCCATGCTATAGGCCTGCCATGTTGTTGAACTTCCAGCATCCAAACAACAGTTACTACAGGTTGGACATCTCTGATTTCTGTAACATCCTCGCTTCTCCAATGCTTGGGCCGAGTCATCTTGAACTGACTTAGTAAGAATATAGTTTGCAATAACTGAACCAGTGATGCTCTGAAGCATGGCAGTGCTAGCAATATTTTTAGGTTTGATTCTGTGCCGAGCCAGAGTCCTCTGCTGACAATTGTTCTGGACACATTGGCTCGGATTCTAGAAGCTTGTGCAGGTTTTCTTTCAGATTAAAAATTCAGCAGTCACAGACAGGTCTCAGAGGCACTTAACATTCACTTCACAGTATATCACGGTCTGGCAGGAGCCATCCTGAGCCTTCAAAGTCATTATTTTCTGTTAGTATATAATGAATAAAATAATACATATCTCTTTTGTTTCCTTCACAGAAAATCCCAGGGAAGTTAAAAAAACTCTTCTCTGAACTTGAAAGTCTGACGGTGAGTTTAATTTTTCTTGTAGTATCTGGGGGGTACCGATGAGTATAATACGTTTGTGCTGCTAACTTTGAGACTGCAGCATAACTGCAGCATGAAATAATGGCTTCAGTAATACCAGCAATATCTTGGACAATCAGGAACAATGTTATTATTATTTAAAAGTAATCAAGTGATAAATATGAAAGTATTGTTTCATTGGCACCACTGATTGACAGAATAATTACCCAGCTGTCTAGGGGCAACAGCTCGGTGAACGCAATTAAATCCCCCAATAGGAATTCTATGGTATCCCCTTCTCTCTGTCCTTTGTTAGTGTGATCACACCTTACAGCACTTTATTCTCTGCTGAT
>CM044442.1:31873451-31885903 GCA_024363595.1 Xenopus borealis | reverse complement strand
TTTATGTAAGAGGTAGTCTGTTCTGCAGTTTCCCCGTATAGTACTGGAGCCACACTGCAAATAGTTCATGTTTTGGGATTGTAAACATTACTTTCAATAAACCTGGCACTTCTTGCAGGATCCATCTCTGAACCACAAAGCATACCGAGATGCATTCAAAAAAATGAAGCCCCCGAAGATCCCCTTCATGCCGTTACTTCTGAAAGGTATAAGGCTCAATGGCAGCCTACCAGTAGTTTTATCACTGGCAGCCAACAATGGTTTTAACTGAACTTATTTGACTTTTATTTTTATTTAGATGTCACTTTTATTCATGAAGGCAATAAAACCTTTTTGGACAACCTTGTTAATTTTGAAAAGCTGGTAAGTTGTTAATTTGTACATATTTACATTTGTGTGTTGTGATTTCAGTGCTTTTGCTTTTACTATTAATGCCAAGGAACTACCAAGAAAAATACAGGTATTAGGAGTCAGGATGGAATTTTTCCCCCCTATGAGGCAAATTGGTGGAGCTTCACATGGGTTTGTTTTTGCCTTCCTCTAGATCAGCTAGCAGTTAGCCAGGTTAAAATAGTTGAAGGGTTGAACTTGATGGACGAGTGTCTTTTTTCATCCAAACGTATTATGTTACTATCCATTGTTACACATGCATAGGGTTGCCACCTGGCCGGTAAAAATGATGGTGCCAATGCTATTAACAGGAAAAAATGCCAAGAATATAGGAAGGCCGGTATTTTTTTCCAGAAAAGGTGAAAACCCTACACATGCACTATACAGCAGGGCTATGGTCCATTATCCATGCTTCTTCCAGTTTAGTCAGTATGCTAATAGATTCCTGTTTAAGAGAACACTACAGTTAATATATTAATGATATGGTTATAATAGCTTGTGTGTATCAGTTCATGGGCACTCATGGGAAATAACCATAGTCAGACAAGAGTATTATAACCACAATTTATTCAGGAACCATGTCCAATAGTTTTGTGCATTCCGTACCTTTAGGTACTTAGGTTAATCACAGGCTGGCAATTATTAAGTGCCCAAAGGCCTGAAACGTGTAAGGCTATTGGGCTTGTATCCTGAATAAACTGCAGTTACGTCATTCTGGCATGACTGTTTTTTTCCTGTGAGTGCCCACTCAATTGATGTACAGGGATCCGCTTCCTCTAGCTGAAGGTCTAGGGCTGAGAACCTGCACCTTATGTGGTTACTGGTAAGGATATCATACTCCTCATCTGGCATTTATGGGTTCATCTCTGAGAGATTTACAGTGGGGAGAGCTGTGTAATATAAAACTAGACAAATTGTACAGGCAGATACAATTCTGACACTATTGTCAGAAGAGTTTGATGTGTTCAAGCAAGTGAGAGTTCTAGATGTTTCCTCCTCTTATGATACAGCTGTCCTTTGTTGTCTGCTTTTGGTCCTGCTAAAACCTTGTGGACCTGCTATACCTCCAGGACTAGGTTATTATTTGTACATATATCTTACATTTAGAAATAAAGTTGCTGGCCATCTAAGAGACCTCTTCAGGCAGGTCTGGACTGGGATTCAAAATAGGCCCTGGCATATCAATTACACAAGGGCCCAAAAGTCCCCCCACCAGCCCACTGGATATTTGTTGTCTATGGCATCTTACAGCAGCCCCTCTGGCATTTGCCACAGTACAAAGATTGCCAGTCCATGTCTTCAGGACAGCACAGACCTCATACAATTGCTTTCCCGTGCTTAGGTTTTCAGTAGGATTGTTGCTGCATTTGTCAGAATCTGAGAGACCAGGATCATGTGGTTCCTGTCATATTTAGACACTGGGGCTATTGTTGTTTCTGCTTTGCTGTTGGCTTCCTGTGCAGAAAAACAGATTACCATTGGTACTGCATCCGCTTGACCTTTAATCCTGTAACAAACAAGATTCACAACGGTGATATGCTTTTCTAAAGAAACCGTTAAAAGTGTTCTATGGGGGAGATTCATCAAAGAGTGAAGTTCCGCCACTAGAGGGAAATTCCACAGCTCTCAATTCATTTCTATGGGATTTTGAAAAGCGTATTTATCAATGGGTGAAGTGAAATTTCACCCTTTGAAAATTCCATAGAAATTAATGGAGCTCATTCATTAAATTGGGAACATACAGTATTTCAAAAAGAGTTTGTAGCTATTCCTCCTCAACTTACCAATACTATATTACTGCTTTTAGACTAATCCGGAGTTAATTGGCTACAGGTTAGTTCTAGTCCCTCCCATAATATTGATTATAGATGGACACACAGAAAAATAAGGTTACAGTGAGATCACACACACTGAATATGGCTACAATGAATATACTGGGCACTTTTCAGGGCCACATTGTGGCTAACTGTTACAGTAAATTGGATAAAGAATTACATGTTAATTAAATATTTGTATTTTCTATTTTCCCAGCATATGATTGCTGATGCCGTCAGATCAATGAGATACTGCAGGAATAATCAGTTTGGTAAGTGGTAAATGTTCTTATGCGGATTTGAACAGTTCAAATGATTGATAGACCAATGAAAATATGGGAAAATAAAAAAACATCTCTTCCTTTTTCATGTTATTATTTATCTTTCTTGTGGCATCATTAAAAGGTAACTAATGTAGCCTCTTTGTCTAAAGAGGTCTGTAACCTCCATTTGAAAGTAGGAAAGAGGTGAATTACCCATCAATGCTGCCGTCAGTAGCATAAAACTGACTTGCTAACCCCTCCCAAAAATCTCTGGTGCCACTTACCTGACCTTAATTACACCTACCTCAGCCACTCTCACTGGGTAAGTAAGATTGCAGCGAGGGAGGGTAGATTTCTTACAGCTATTGAGGAATAGCTTCCTCTATAATTATTTCACATCATTTATAAAATTTTAACCATTTATAGTAGCAGGGCTTATCCAATGGAACCATGGGTCTCTGTTATATGAATATATCATATGTTGCATATAGCCAATCAAAATCCTTGCTGCAATAACGTGACCAAAAGAGAAAACAGAAGGCAATCACAGATCCCAGAAACAGGCTTGGAAAAGAACTTTTATTTAGGCCACAAAGTAGATAAATACATAGACTTATGCGTTTTGTGCCAGTAGGCTCTTAATCATAGCCTGCCTAGTGAACTACTAAGCAAAGCATTTTGGCAGCTTTCAAGTTTTCAGTATCAACAAAATAAAAGATCCCAATGTAAAAACTAAAATTAGTATCTCACCAGTAATATGTGGGGCCTGGGTGCTCATGCCCTAGACCTACAGCTCAAGGTGGCCTATGATTAAGTGCCTACTGGCACAAAATGCGTAAGGCTATGTATTTATCTACTTTGTGGCCTAAATAAAGTTCTCAGTTCTTTTACAAATCTGTTTGTGGGATCTGAGAGTGCCTGCTGTTTTCTCTTTTGGTCTGATACCTCCACCTTGAGCTGTATGATACCTCCACTTTGAGCTGTATGGCTTGGGCATGAGGATTACTGGTGAGATACATTGGGATCTGGTATATGGTTAGGTTGTACAGTTGAATGCTATTTCTGTTGATACTGAAGCTGCACATTTATTCTATAGACTTGAAAGCTGCCCCAGACCTATGAAATCTCACAATGTAATTGGACAGATAGGTAGGAAGGCCTGTACCCAACGTTGTCACATACCATTTTATAAGCTTTGTTACAGTGCCCTGCTACTGACTGAAGCTACTGTAAGCAACTAGTTGCATGCTCTGTTGCATTTGGTCATACCTTATGGAACTGAACAACCTGACTGATCAGATAGATGGGGGGGTCATTGTAGGCCTGGGGCGAACCAATGTATTTGTCATGAATAAAGTAGTGGTTGTATTCAAGTTATTTTTACTGATAAACTGCAGATTTGCTGGTCATTAAAACTTGTTTTCTTTATTCTCTTATTTCCCAAAGGCAATGATCTTCCCCAAAAGGAACGTCAGGAGGCCAAGTTCTGCACAAACCACTTGCACGTCATTGACAACCAGCAGACTCTATTCCAGCTGTCCCACAGGATGGAGCCGCGGGTATGAGCACACTCCAGTCCTAGCGCCAGTTTAAAGACTGCCAGTGCCAAGCATGTTGCTTTAAAAGGAAACCATTTATACTGAGTTTTATCAGTATGGGACACTTGTATATAGAAACACATAGAGGACATGAGAGAAACAAGTAGCCCAAGGCTTGCCATGAATCTGAATAATGAAGACTGAAATGATAGGAACGGGATCTGCTGGCAAATACCTAACAGAGCCACAACTATGGCTTTCAGTATGTGCTTTATACAAAACTTGCAGAAGACAAATGAACACGTGCAGTGAAACATACATATGTGCAATGTCTTCAGTAGCCCACAGATCTATACAGGATCCCTGCATGGCCCCTGATATCAGGGAGAACATAAAGCTTTGCCCACAGATATCATTCATTCACATAGATTTGCTAATGGCAATTAACATTTTCAAACTATTGCTATTGTTAATCCCTGGTGCTAGGAAAACCTTCAGTGCCAAATCTAGTTCTGGCTAAACCCTTATATAAGGAATACGCAAGGTTTTTTTTAACTATGTTTTATAGTATGTGCAACATACAGTGCTAGCTGTATAATCCTCCTGCACAAAGTGCAGATTCATTGGACAATAAAACATCCATTTCTCTTTCACCTCCGCTTATTCTCAGTCACCTTTGCTCTTATTCTCAATCACTTGTGCTCTTATGTATTTGGTTTTCATGTCAGCTCTGCTGTTGTTCTCCTTCTTGCATTATGGGGGACATTATGGAAAATATGTATGTCGTGTATTGGCTACCATATGGCAACTAACACTGTAGTTTTGTTCAGCTCTAGAACAGTTGGTTTAACTCGGTGTCCCATTATCAGATATTCTGCCACCTGGAAAGAACGACCATCAGAGTGAATGAACATAACTGTCATTCAGATTAAAGGGCAAGGAAAGTGTAAAATAGAATAAGGCTAGAAATGGTGTATTTTGTATACTAAACATAAACATGAACTTACTGCACCACAAGCCTAATCAAACAAATTATTTATGCTTTCAAAGTTGGCCACAGGGGGCTGTCATCTTGTAACTTTGTTATACATCTTTGCAAGACCAAGACTGTGCACATGCTCAGTGTGGTCTGTGCTGCTTAGGGTTTGTCATAAATCAAAACAGCACAAGTCAAATAATATCTGCCAGAAGTCGATACAGCAAGACTGATTAATAATCAGAATATACAGACTGCACTGGGTCCTGTGTTGTCATGTAATCTAATGTGGATTTTATAGTTTTTATATTGTTTAATACAAACTTCCTCCAACTCTGCAGAACCAGTGACTGCAGCAAAATAATCCTCCAAATAGAATCCCAGTGTATCTGTTTAAATCTGGCTCCATGATCTTTGTCCCTGCAGCTGGGGTTCCCCAGCTTAAAGGGATGTAAAGGCAGAAATAAAATCCAATACAAATCTCTACACAGTCGCCGACTGGAATCGGCATGTTCTGCATGTCTGGTAAGTAAGGCGGGGGCTCCCCCTGCTGTTCATAAGTTAGGGACTGTCTGACAATTCCTATAAACAGCAGTAAATGAAGGGAGATTGTCACTGAACACAGTCAGGTTTGTTATAAAAACTATACACATTTGTTAATTAAAGTATATTGGAGATAGATTTATTTTTCATTAAAGAAAGTGAAAATTAGTTTTGGTTTTTTTTGCCTTTCCTTTTCCTTTAATTTACAGCAGAGCATTTTATAGGTAGTTAAAGGAGAAGGAAAGTTATCAAAGCAGTTTGTTGCCAAAAGATTAGCCACAATAGTGCAAGCTATAACACTAAATTTATTCTGCAAAATGCAGCTCTTTCTGTTTGTTTAAGATGCCATATTAGCTGCCATATTAGCTTGGTGTGACATCACCTCCTGTCTGAGTCTCTCCCTGCTCACACATAGCACTGGGCTCAGATTACAGCAGTGAGGGGAGAGGGAGTGAGGAGTAAACTGAGCATGCTCAAACTGTAGCCCTGGAGGTTTAAGTTGAAAACAGGAAGTCTGATACAGAAGCCCATGTGTACACAATAGAAGGACATAAATGCTGTGTTTCTTTTGACAGAGGACTCAGAGTAGCATTACTTTGAGGGTTTACTGGTGTATTTATATAGACCTTTTACTTCATTTTAGTATATTCTGTTATTTTACTTGATGCAATACTATTTTGTTGATACAAATCTGTTACACACAGTTCATCAGAGAGAGAGAGAGAGAGAGAGAGTTACATAGCATCACTTTAGTCATTATATCCTAAAACATATTTAGCGCATATGAAAAGAATGCAACCCTTCTGCCTAGATTTCCTACAAATACCACAGGATTTTCATGTGAATTCCTTCCAGTTTCAGTACCGACTACATGTAACACTGCTGGTTTGTTTAGCCCCTGGGTTTGTGATGGAGGATAGTAGGAATTGTGCTTCAGGAACATTTAGGGTAGTGACACACACACAAAGACTCTGAGAGATTTAGTCGCCCCACGACAAATCGATTCTTCTTCTGGTGACTAATCTCCCCCAAAAGCCTTCCCTTGCGGAAGGCACAACGAGACCTCTGTTTTCCAAAGTCGCCCAAAGTTTCCTTTTGGAAAGCGAAACGCTCCCAGTGTTATCACGCCTGAGATTTACATTCTTGCCGACGGGAAGGCGTTTCAGGGAGATTAGTCGCCCGATGAAGAACGGATTTGATGTTGGGCAACTACATCTCCCCGAATCTTTGTGTGTGTCACTACCCTTAGGCACCAGATGATATGAAACACTGGCCTAGATACTACAAGCCTTCTCTATGCCCAAGACTTATAACCTACTATATTACTCTATTAACTTATAGCTGCAACACACCCTACTGAGCATGTGCAACACAAAACATATCGTACTTCTGTGCTTGGTCCATGTTAATGGATTTTATTCTTCACCGTGTGGCAGAACATACAGACCAGACCAACACGGAGTGTAGACGAATAGAAATTCAGTGTTGGTTCTGACTGTTGTAAGTACAGGCCTGCAGTGAAGAATTAGATCAGGTGTGTTTCTTTGCACTGAAGCAACACAATATGGCACAGCAAACCCATGTAAAACCACTTATGATTGAGCACCTAATGGTAGCCAAACGCAGGTCATTCCTTAAAGGGATGGTTCACCTTTCAGTTAAGTTTTAGTATATTATAGAATGGTTTATTCCAGTCCCCACAGCAAATTATTTTTCCGGCCCCCAAAATCTCAAGAGGTTGACCTGTTTTATCAATATTTATTGAAAATGTTAGTTAGTTAGTTATGTTAGTTAGGGCCTCATGGGGCCCCTATACCTCCTGGGCCACCCTGCAGCCTCAGGGTCTGCTTCCTCTGTAGATATGCCCCTGGTTTATGCAATTATTTGTCTTTTTCTTCTGATTCTTTCCCAGGCCTGGATTTGTGGAAAGGCCACCTAGGCCCGGGCCTAGGGTGGCAGGATTTTAGGGGGGCGGCATGCGTCCCAACCACACCCACATTGGTTACAAAGCACTGGATACAATCATTTTTTAAATTTCCAGTGAGACAATTCCCATTGCCTGAGTCCAGATGATAATTTGCATGAATAAAGGGAAGGGGACAGGACCAACGAACTTCAGTTGCCCACTATGTAAATCCGGCCCTGTTCTTTCCAGCTTTCAAATGGGGGTCACTGACACCATCTAAAAACAAATGCTCTGTAAGGCTAAAAAATTATTGTTATTGCTACTTTTTATTAAAGATCTTTCTATTCAGTCCCTTTCCTATTCTTATACCAGTCACTTATTCAAATCAGTGCATGGTTGCTAGGGTAATGTGGACTCTAGCAACCAGCCATAGGGAGAGCTGCTAAAGAACTAAAAAAACACAAATAATAAAAAATGAAAACCAATTGCAAATTGTCTCGGAATATCCTTCTCTACATCATACTAAAAGTTAACTCAAAGGTGAACAAGGGAAGCAAAATGCCCATGTGCTGAATGGACAGATGCCACAATACGCAGGGATGGACAATAATGACAGTAAGTGAAGTAGGTGCTTTTCCCTTTTCTTTCTGCCAATGTGCCATGCAGATGAAATACTTGCTGTGGCTGGAGTAAGTGTTTCTAATGAAACCGATTCCTGAGCGGATACACACGTCCAGCTGGTTGGGCAGTGTGGACAAAATCAGCCAAACTTACACTACCGAATGTGAGCATGTATGGCCAGCTTGAGCCACACTCATTACCCAGTGTGTTGCAAACTGTAATGCCACCTTGCCCATTAAAGGAGAAGGAAGGGCTGAGTTAACTTGGGTTGCCAAATATTAGGCACCTCCAAGTAGAGTTCTGCGTGTCAATTTTTTGGGACCTGCACCCAACCCGTACCTGCAAACCGCGACCCAAATTCTTACCCGCTTGGACCCGCGACCCGACCGACCCGCAAATACCTTATACGCAACCTGGACCCGTGACCCGCTGACCATCAAGAATCAGGAAGTACTGTCATTGTAAACTGGAAGTGACATCATCGGAAGTAGCCGTGATCAGAAAAAAAGGAGTAAAACAGGAAGTGCTGTCGTAAGTTCCAAATGTATTATACCTCGACCCTGGGAACAACTGGAATTTGATTGTACGTCACGTAAAACCTGCCGCGTTCATGTTGAAGTCAATGGCAGAGGTCCAGTGACCCATTTGAAGATGTTAATAGGCTGCACATATTTTCTCAATTACTGGAGGGTGGGGATCCCCATATTCATTCTGTCAACATTTCTATCTAAACAATTCCATAATGAACATAAGATGACAGTTTGTGTGCAGCTCAGCAATGTGTGTAATCTAAAAGCCAACAAACCACATGCCAGAAAGGTCACAACTTTCCACTTTCATGCTTCGTGTTGGCAAATGAGAGCAAAGAAAGATAAATATCAGAGCAATTCCTGGCATTGTATTCTGTGTATACAGCCACCATTATATTGCTGATTTATTCACACTAAGATATTGAGTGTGTATGGTGCTAGATGAGCTGACTGATATCAGCAGAAGACTTGGATATTGGTTGTTTCGTTGATCGAGCTGGCCGGAAATTTCTAATTGGGCGCCTTTGAAGGAACTCCAACATCAGCTCTACACATGTGTATTGAAATGAACATTCTTTCCTGGAAAGATCTTTTCCTAATTGTAACCCCTATGGCCACCTTAAAGGAGAATTGAACCCCAGCCTACTTGCTACCTTGGGCAAATGCCCCTCTCACCCCTTGCGGCAGATTCAGGCGTCGGAGTTCACGGCAGCCATCTTCTTCTCCTTCTTCTGTGATCTTTGTGTCTTCTTTCGGCATGCGCAGTTGTCCAAAATGGGTAAATTGCTCTAACTGCACATTACTGAATAGAAGAAGAAGGCTGCTGTGAACTCTGATGCCGGAATCTGCTGCGAGGGGTAAGTAAAAAGTTTGGGGCATTTGCCTGGGGTAGCAAGTAGGCTGAGGAGGAACGGGGTCTACGGAGGGGGGGGTAGGGTTTTTTTAAAGTATGGTTTTAGTTCTCCTTTAAGTCAGAACTGGCCGGCCTTGCTAATAATGATAATGCTAATAATGGTGAGAATTAAGCAGCTTCTCTGTGGATTTGCCAGAAACTCCGCCTAAAGGCTCTTTGCTATTGGTATCTCTAGCGCTCCTGTTATTTAAGCTTGGAAGCAATAACTTAAAGGGGTTGTTCACCTTCAAGTTAACTTTTAGTATATTGTAGAAGGGTCAATTCTAAGACACTTTTCAATTGGTCTTCATTATTTATTTTTCATAGTTTTTTAATGATTTGCAATTTTCTTCTGTTTCTTTCAGCTTTCAAATGGGGGTCACTGACACCATCTAAAAACAAATGCTCTGTAAGGCTATAAATGTATTGTTATTGCCACTTTTTATTACTTATCATTCCATTCAGACCATCTCCTATTCATATTCCAGTCTCTTATTCAAATCAATGCAGGGTTGCTAGGGTATTCTGTACCCTAGAAACTAAATTGCTGACACTGCAAACTAGAGAGCTGCTGAATAAAAAGCTAAATAACTATAAAACCACAAACAATAAAAAATGTAAACCAATTGCAAATTGTCTCAGTATATCACTCTCTACATTATACTAAAAGTTAACTCAAAGGTGAACAACCCCTTTAAGATTTGCTTGAAACAGCAGGGCAAGTACATGTCAGACAAATATATAACATGAAAGGACTCAAACACAAGGCACAAGAGAATCAAAACAAGGTTCCCAATTTATTTGTGAAGGAATAGTAATAAAACCATTTGAAATGCAAGAGAGTATTCCAGGCACTTACACAAAACCTCATATTGCTTTGCACTTTTTTCCATTTAAGGTGACCTTACACTATTAGATCTGCTCATTTGGCACGGTCGCCAAACGAGCAGATTTTAACCCTCTAATGGCTGGGTGATATTGGGCGAACGCTGACGGGTCATAGGACTGCATCAACTAGCCGAAGTGGTCCTGGATCGCAGAAAATAAATCAAACTTGCCCGATCTAGCCCCCACACACGGGCAGATAAGATACAAAATTGGTCTAAAGGACCAATCTGCCCATGTATGGCCACCTTTAGAATTACTTTGTTTCCAGTGATAAAGTCTTCTTTCCGAGAAAATGGGTTTCTGGGTTTTTTTAAAGTTAGTTGTTCTGTAATAAAAAGGCGGCCTTTATATCATATACGGCACAGCATGTGTAAAAGAAAGTCAGTCTTATTATTACAGCTGCAATCTCTACAAACCATTGATTTTTTAAAGGACAAGGAAAGACCAGAACTGCAATGCGCTGCCACCTTCCCTGGTATAATGGAAGCTGCTGTGCATGGACAGTGCATTCATGAAGGGATCTAGTGCACGGAACAATGGCTGGGTGTCCAGACTTTGAATTTCCATGTCCTTTATGGTTTTATGACCTATCAGAAAGGCTTTCACCACTAGGGATGCACCGAATCCACTATTTTGGATTCGGCCGAACCCCCGAATCCTTCCCGAAAGATTTGGCCGAATACCGAACCGAATCCGAACCCTAATTTGCATATGCAAATTATGGGTGGGGAGGGGAAAACATTTTTTACTTCCTTGTTTTGTGCCAAAAAGTCACGTGATTTAGCTCCCTGGCCCTGATTTGCATATGCAAATTAGGATTCGGATTCGGTTCGGCCAGGCAAAAGGATTCGGCCGAATCCGAATCCTGCTGATAAAGGCCGAATCCTGGCCGAATCCCGAACCGGATCCTGGATTCGGTGCATCCCTATTCACCACACACACTCTGCTCAGGGGATTGAAGAATGGTTGGCATTGCTGAGATGTTCCTGCCTTGGCTACTGAAGTGCTTGTTCCCTGTGGGAGAAGCTTTATGGTCATGGCACATATATTATCACCAGGAGTGAGCTGAATATTATTGGTAGAGAAATATTTTGCACAAAGGCGTCATGGAGTATAGGCTCACTCCTAGTTCTAGTTTGAACTATTGCTTCTTATCAGTTTCAATGTTAAAGGGATTCTGTTTGTATCAGTTAGTAGAGCTTCTCCAGCAGAATTCTGCACTGACATTTGTTTTTCAAAAGAGCAAATAGAGTTTTTTTAATTTTGAAATCTGACTTGGAGCTAGTCGTGTTACATATTGCTAGCTTCCCAGGTGCCCCCATTCATGTGCTCTGATAAACCTTAGTTACTCTTTAATTCAATTGAATTTAATGAACAGAACAATGGGAAGGTCATTACTTAAAACCAACAATCTATTTGACCAATGATCCCCCACAGGCGCATAAAACTTGCTTACAATTGGATATGCAATCCAGTCATTAGTTACAATGGCTAATGGGCCTTTAACCTTTAAAGGAGAAAAAAAAGGCTCAATGTACTTGGGGTGCCAAAAGGTAGGTACCTCCAAGTGATTGTATATGCTGCACCGGTCCAGGAGTTGTTCCAGTGAAAACCACAGAGCAATCAACTTCCTCCTTTTTTTACGTGGGTGCCCATGTGCAATAACGCAAAAAGCAGAACTTTATGAAGAAGTCGGCTATTTTGTTCTACTGCGCATGCACCTGCCCCGGGGGAAATTGAAGAAAGAAGAAGAAGGAAGCTGATTGCTTCATGGTGCTCACTGGAAGAACCCCTGGTGCAGTTTTCTCCTGATAGGATGTGAAGTTAGTATATATAATCACTTGAGGGTGCCTAACTTTTAGCTTCATTTGGAGGTGCAGTGCAAAGTGTTATTTTTGGACTTAAATTGCCATATTTTATACCCAGCATAATGCAAGATCTTAGCAAAGAACTCCAGCATGAGTTGAGTGAGTGTGAGCTGTGCACTATTCATAAGAGCAGATTGTGCAAGTTGCTAGGAGTACTATGCACGAGAATAAGTGCTTTGGAAATAGTGCACCCAGACAAATGTTTTGCACTTAGGAAAACTTA
>CM044442.1:31845960-31859795 GCA_024363595.1 Xenopus borealis | reverse complement strand
TGGTTCAACTCCAGGCAGGCCATTACACAATGGCAGATGTCCTGCTGACATTTTGAAGATATCCATAGCTGGGTGTTCATTCAAGATTACATCAAACTTGAAAAAGTCACAGATTTTGGGTGTCAAATCTGAAAAAGTCACAGTCTTTGGCAACAAAAAAATCATACAATATGGATTTGTTAATGATTTTATCAAATCTTTTCCCACACAAGAAATTTTCTTGAAAATGTATTGATAAAAATGGGGGGAGGAGTCAAAGTGGTTTTCAGAAAATAGTGAGAATTCTGATAACCCCCTAAATCTATTACAAAATCATATAAACATTAAATAAAACCAATAGGCTGGTTTTGCTTCCAATAAGGATTAATTATATCTTAGTTTGGATCAAGTACCAGGTACTGTTTTATTATTACATGAAAAAAGGAAATAAGTTTGCAAATTTTTGGATACAATGGAGTCTATAGGAGACGTCCTTTCTGCAATTTCTGGATAATGGGTTCCAGGTAACCAATCCCATACCTGTATAAATGAAAGAGTGGAAAAGGTGAGGGAGGAGAAGGACAAAGCAGACAGATAATGTGAGTATAGAAGGGTTAG
This sequence comes from Xenopus borealis, assembly GCA_024363595.1. Lineage (NCBI taxonomy): Eukaryota > Metazoa > Chordata > Amphibia > Anura > Pipidae > Xenopus > Xenopus borealis. The sequence continues at coordinate 31,859,198 of CM044442.1, read as the reverse complement.
AATAAATTAAGCATTCAGGGAAAGAGAAACAAATCTAGAAAGAGGGGGGGTAAAGTGCTGAAAAAACTAAAGAGGGTAACAAAGAACATGTTAGAAAAGATGGTGATAATAGTGAATGTGGAAATCGGGGGTGGGGGGAAGAGGAAAGAAAGAGAGGATAGGAAAGGAGAGGATAATAGGTGTATTTACAAAGACCCAGGGAACAAGGCAAGAGCACTAAGGGACACAAGGGGGGGCAGGTAGTAGGTGAGAGCAAGGGAAATCTACATTGTCTCTGTCTGCCCTTCATGAATACAGTACTGCAAAATGTAGTCAAGACTGTATTCACTGCGTTGCAGGTCTGGACTGGGATTCAAAATAGGCCCTGGCATTGTAAGTACAGAGAGGCCCACCAGCTCCCACCAGCCCACTAAATAGTGACTTTCTATGGCATCTTATGACAGCCCCTCTGGTATTTGCCAGAACCCACAGATCGCAAATCCGGGCTTTCTGGGGTGGCTGCAGGTCTCTCTACCTCTAAAACAGAAGGCATATACCAATAACAGTGTAATTATGGCATGCTAATAATACACAGTAATAAAAAGTATAGTTTAATAGGAGGGACACTGTAGGTTCAACGAATGCCCCACTGCTCAATGAAGCACCAAGCAAATCTGGGCTATGCATTTTTCCATTTCTCATGATATTTGACACTGGGGACATTTTTCTGGAAGATTTGTATTTATCATTTTTCACTGATGTATGCCATATGACAGCTTATATATATATATACAAAATTGGGACTTATACAACGATTCAGTAGTTCAACACACAATATCAACTTATCCAATCACAAGTAAACTGAGGTAAATAAAATTAAAAAGCTGTTTTTATTAGACAACATGCCACCTGTAAGTTAAACGCATTTAAAAACCTAGCAGTGCTGCAAGGGAACTGAGGGATCCCATCTAATCAAATGAAGGAATATTATTATGATTGTGTGATGTAACGACCACTGCAGATGTTCTTAAATGTGTATATAGCACGTGTATGCCAACCAGTTGGAGCTCAAAAATCGAGGAAATTACTGTCTCGGATAGTATATATATCAAATATTTAGTCTGCTAAAAATAAGTCTCATATAAACTACAGGCAGGCCCGGATTTGTGGAAAGGCCCAGGGCGGCATGCGGCCCAACCACAACCACAAAAACCAAAACACTGGGGATGCGCAGGAGATACAATTGTTTTTTAAATTTCCCGTGCAGCAATCCCCATTGCTCTTGTCCCAATAATGAAAATGTGCACAAAAAAGTGGAGAGGACAGGGGTGTGCGCGCTATATAAATCTGGCCCTGACTACAGGTAAGGGATCTGCTCAGAGCTGGAACTAGGGGTAGGCAGAAGAGACACCTGCCTAGGGAGCAATGCTGAAGGTCGCTGGGCAGTGCGTGTTCAAGATTCTTCTGCCAACTTCTTGCCCTCCTAGGTCTCACCTACCCCCTCTGTAGGGTTGCCACCTGGACGGTATTTCACCTGCCAGGGCCAGTATTTCAAATTTACCCGCTATGTAGCAGTCAGTAAATTTGTAATACCCCTAACAAAATCCCTTTGTCAGCCCCCTATCTGCTCAGGACGTACCTTTTTGCCATCTTCTGGCTCCACCCCTTTTTACATCACAGTCAGTCTCTTTTACATCACAGTCCACCCTTTTGTTCCCGCCTAATTTTTTTTGGAAATTTAATTAAAAGGTGGCAACCCTACCCCTCTATCCCTCCCTCCTCTGTCCCTCTCTCTCTCTCCCCGTCCCAAACTGCCTTGCCGCGTCCCCTTCCTTGCACCTATGTTATGCACTTAGGAGACCTGGTGGCAGATTTACTATTGGTCGAATTCGAACTATCAAATTTGAAGGATTTTACCGCAATTCGATTGATCGAACGATTGAATAAAGATAATTTGATCGATAAAATCGTTCGAATGGAACGATTCAAAATGATTTTCACCATTTGATCGATTTTTTTCATTCGATCAAAAATGATTAAAATCAATTTGGTAGGTTGAAATTGGCGAACTAGGCAGTCGAATAAAAATTTAAAGGGCAAGTTATTCGACTGTCGAATATTTGAATAGATTTTTATTCGAATTATTGGAATCATTCGATTCTGTTGAATTTTCAAGATTCAATGGTCAAAGTGGTCTTCAAAAACATTTGAAGATTCTAATTTGAATCTTTTTGAAAATTCCATCGAATTTCGAATCCTTCATGTGAATTTTATACATTTGCCCCTTAGGGTATGGAGATCCAAATTACAGACAGACCCCTTATCTGCACATTCAAGAAACAGGTCCCATATCTGTATTAAATATCACAAAGTTGTATTACAAAGGTGGCTTCATTTTAATCTCTTTAAGTGGAAAGCAGAGATCAGATTAAATTGAATGTGACAAAAGTTATACACTATACTTAAAGCATTAAATTCCTGCAAGTGCTTGACAGCTGCTTCCTTGAATATCCTGTACACGCTGCAGGAATAAGCGCAAGATTGCAGACTGCAACCTGGACAGTATTTATAAACTTCTGTGTTTGCCTGAAGACGCTTCCAAAAAAATCTCTTTGTACATGAAACGTGTCAAAAAACTTTTCGGTTGCAGATAAAATAAAGCACTCATTTGTTCTCTTTGGCTCTTTTGCCATTTCTCATGACATCCTCTAATTAAAGACTCGTTGATGACGAGACCATAAATCATGTACATCCCCACACATAATAGCGCTATTAGGCCCCCTGCAGATCAAAACAAATAACCCACAGGAAAACCATTTACTCATCAATACCGCGCTTGTCCCTTTCAACAAGTTTATTGTATTGTTGCTGCTATGATTATGGGTTGTGCATTTCATTTCTTACAAACACCATTTTTTTTATTTTATTTTGATTCACAAATGACATGGCTATAATTTAGATTTCAGTCAAAAAGCAGTAGCAGCATATATTATAAACAGGCACAACTCTCTTTTTGTGAGTGACAGCAAATACAGATGACATTTAGGGCATATGGGACCTACATTTTTAAACAGCCTCTTATCACCCGCTGTGCATTTGCTAAATCCTTGTCACATACATATTGGAAGTCATTGAGATAAAGCGCAACAGCTCCAAGGAGACATTTCAATTGGTAATTTTCTTACACTGAATACTATTTTATTTGAAATGCATATACATTTATAGCTAGAGTGTAATAAAAATTGCAAAGGCTTGACCAGGTCTAGTAACCCATAGCAACCACTGTTTTTTTCTTTCAAATAGGTGCCCAGAAGATGCTACCTGACTAGTTGCATATGGTACAATGCAATAAAAGTTGCAAAGTATGCACCAGATTTTGTAACCTGTAGCAACCAATTAGCACGTAAGATTTGCTATCGGAACGCCTTTGACTTGTATTACATTTCACTTATGGAAGTAAAGTTTATGAATATTTTATGAAATGGGATTAAATAGATATTAATGACTCGAATTCATGGCTAATTCCACCGATTCGCCGCTGTCAAATAGATTTGCGAAACGCCCGCAAAAATTCAGCTGGCGAAAATCCTCTGCGTCAAAAAAAACGGACACCAGCGTCTGCTTTTTCAACGCCAGCGGCGTTTTGTGAATTTTTTGCCGTTTCCCGAATTTCTCAGGAAATTCTCGAAAAATTTGACGAAGTGAAACGTCCCAGATTCGCCCATCACTAATAGATTTTGATAGGATTGCAACTGTCAGTTTTTCAAGTTGAAACCAGCTACATCTCCTACTAAAACCCTCATAGTATCTAGTCACATTGTATTGCTCACTGCTCAGTTTCAATTGAGTCGGTCCAGATGAAACCATAGCAGCATAAAGTAAGTTAGCAAATTCTTCCACTTTTCCCTATTACTTTTATCTGGTAACTTTTTTGATCCCTGAGAGTAAATATCTGCTCTGTTTTACAATAGCCTTTGAAAAAATAGAACCAGACATGGCTTTCTGTTCAAAAATGGGCATTTCCAAGAAAGCTACCAAATCCTTCTAAGTTGTGTTAAATTGTGTTACTGCAGTTGCACCAATTTTGCATTACCTTTCAAACCTCCTTTTTGTAGTATTTGGTTCAGCACTAGCATCTTTGATTTATCCATTAACAGAGATCTGCCACTTATGCAAATTATTTCTCTTCTCACCACTGGGCTGAATGGAAGCCAGGAGAGCAATGATGTTTAGTAGCCTATAGTGACGCCACTGGATGTGGCAATGAATATAAGGCTGGAAAATGGAAATTTGTTCTTGGCATTTGCTCATTTGTACATTGTAATACCGTATGTTATAGAGCTTACAGGCAGGTTATTCTTTCTCCTACTCAATGTAACTGAAGGTGTCGCAGTGGGACCTGGATTTTACTATTGAGTGCTGTTCTTATATCTAATAGGCAGCTGCTATCTGGTTACTTCTACTGATGGGCTGCTGGAGGGGAGGGAGGAGGTTGATATAACTCCAACTTGCAGTACAGCAGTAAAGAGTGACTGAAGTTTATCAGAGCACAAGTCATATGACTGTGGGCACCTGGAAACTGACAAAATGTCTAGCCCCATGTCAGGTTTCAAAATTAAACATAAAAAAAAAAAAATCAGTTTTACTCTTTTGAAAAATGGATTTCAGTTCAGAAGTCTGTTAAGGAAGCACTATTAACTGGTGCATTTAGAAAAGAAAACATGTTTTCCCATGACAGTATGCCTCTACAGCTTTAGAGACTGTTTAATTCAAAATGCCACAAGTGCATTTAACACATTATTCACAATTATATATCTTCTAAGCTTTGTGATGATACAGTGATAAATAATAAAGGCCCTGGCTGAAAATAAGCAGCCTAACTTCATATTTTATCTGCAGTGGATCATTAGATCAGGTTTTGTTTTTCCATTCAAAAAATTAAGTACTGTTACATTTTTTTTAAATAGGGGAAGAGAAAGCACAGAGGGAAGTAACGAAGCCCCCAATAAAAATAGTTATCAGAGACCACCAAGACCTACTCAAGAGCTTGTGAGAACCGCAACACCCATTTGTTTTTATTCCCGGGGCTGATTAACCGTGTTTTGCTAATCTGACAGTCATCCACAAGATCTATAAAGATGAAAAACACACCTCGAAGATACTAAACCCTTCATTATGCTCATTTATATATAGGAGATTGCTCTGCCTAGCTCCCACCAAAATCTTTTTTTTTCCAATTCTTTCAGGCTCATTGTATGAGCTGAAACATCACACCCATGGCAGAGCGCTTAAACAGCTGCAGGAAATTTGTTTTACAAGGCTGGTTTTAGCTGAACTACCTGCTGTGCACCACATTGCTATTGTTTGTGAAATGAATGATGGGAAAGGCAAGTCTGTGATTTCATTTGTTCCAACCGATTAGTCACACGTTGCATACAGTATCATTTGCTTGTCACTTAATGACTGTCCAGCCTGCCTGAATCATTAGTGCTGCAGTGCATTGAAAAGAAGACACAGGCAGAATGAAGAGATGAAGGAAGCGGGTGCTGTTTTACCTAAAAGAAATGGTGCGCGGAGATCCAGCACAGCTGCAGGTGTTCCAATGACAATGTGGGAAGCAGTTAGCTTCCAATTTAGCAGAAAATTAAGAAGGAAAAAACTGTTATTTGTGAGAGAAGATACTCATCGTAGGCAATCATCCATGCTTTATATCCACAAGATGAGCATTTAGCTGTCTTTGTCGTGACTTAAAACAATTGGTATTTTGGGCTGCATTCAACACCAGATTGGTGCTTATTATCTACAGTTTATTCTTTCTTGGGATATTTTGTTTCTGTCCCTAAAGTCCCTCCCTCCCCTTATTTTTATGGTTAATTTACTTGCCTGAATGTAAAGTCATTTATGCTGAAAAATTTGGATTCCATCTCATTTATTGTTAGCTCAGTTGTATGAAACAACATAATGGATGCAATTCTACTTCACGTTTTATTTGCGCACCTCTAGCCCAACACAGATACCTTCCAAAGATTTACCTATACAATATAAATTAGCAGTTTTTTTGATTGGACAAAAAAAAAGATGTAAAATTAAAAAATGAATAACTCTTTCTGCAATGCATATAATAAAGCTACAGTAGAACCCCAAGTAGACTATTCAGAATTCCTGATCTAATGATCAAAGTTGTCTGCCTGGAAAAAAAAAATAGGAAGGGTGACATTGGACCTCTGTGCTAAGATTGCCTCATGAACCCTAGAAAGTCTATTGTTGTTACTAATGGAACATTATTTTTTTTTTTATATTTGGTCATTTATATGTTTGATCATACAGTTTAGTTTGTGAGAGAAAGAATTGGTCTAAAGAAATGCCTCTAGGAGGAGGTACATTAAAGTGGAACTGTCACCCAGACATTAAAAGTGTACAATAAAAGTTCTTTTCAAATTAAACATTAAATCCAATTTCCTTTTTCTATCAAAGCATTCATAGCTGTTGTAAACTCATTTAAAAAGCTCAGCTGTCAATTACTTTCACTTTCCATTCAGCACTTCCTAGATGTCACTGCCCTCCCAACATTCCCCCAGTTCTCTTAACCATTTAATTGTGTAGCCAGTGCATGGGGATGGACACCAGGTCCCCCATTTTGGTGCACAAACAAGATTCTGAGATAATCAGAATAATAACAGTGTTCACAAAATGGCTCCTGGCTGCTTGCTATAATTATGAGTTCCCAGACTGATGGAAAAAAAGATTAAAATAATTTATACAGCGTAATTAAAGTTGATTTTGCTTGACTAACATGATAAAATAGGATTTTGAATAATTTTTTGGGTGATGGTTCCCTTTTAACAGATCTCTCCAAAATGGATTCATAAGAAATAATTTTGTTTAGCAATATTTTCTTTGGGGCTTTTCAGATTGGTCAGTGTAATGTAATGGACAGTTACATAGAAACAAAATCAAAACTTTTGACTTGGAAACAATTCTGATTTATGGGCCGCACTGTACCCTCCTCCATGCCTGAAACAGCCTCAACTTATTGGGAATTTGTTTTATACAGACTGGTTACGATTATATTCCCTCAAAAGGGACGTTGTAGGAGGTATCTGGCATTTATATGTTCATGAAACAATGAGATATGAACCACCATATTTGTAGCTATTTCATCGATCCTTTAATGGCAATGGTTTCTCTCTATAGGGTGAAACAAATGCTCTGGAAAATGGGTATTTCATGTAACTGCTTTAAAATACGTTAAAGTACCAAGAGGCTGGCTTGGATTTGCTTTGAATGAAGTCTTGAATAAAATAAGTTAGGAATTATACAACTCTGGGGTACCATGCGTGCCTGGGAAAACAAGTTATGACCATTGGGTGTGATTAAGTGCTTGATTCTGGGATGAGAGAGTTGTGATGCATGATAGTATCTTTTATCATACTCCTACTTCCACACCTAGTTCTAGAAAAACCTAAAACCCAAACTTTTTTTTACCCGTGAGCCACACATAAGCATGAAAAAAGTTGCTTGGGTTGATATTTTATTGGCTGGTAGCTCCTACTGTATGTGGGCTGGCAGCCTACAGGAGGCTCTGTTTGGCAGTACTCATGGGTTTTAACCAACTAAAAATTGCCTGGAATTCAAAAATAAGCACCTGCTTTGAGGCCACTGAAACAACATGTTGCTCATGAGCCAGAGGATGCGGAACACTGATACAGAGGTACAGAATTAAAACATTGCTGGCCCTTCCAATCTCAAAACTAAATAATGCAACCCAAAAATGGATCAACCAGGTGGCTACAGTAGCCAGGCTGGCTATAACCTCCAAATGGAAAACACCACTAATACCCACAATTCAGGAAATAATCTCCAGGTTGGAGAAAAAATTCGAAGAGATGACTGCTAGAATAAATAATTTTTTCGCGAATTTCGCTGGAAATTCCCAAATTTTTCGGCAAGGCGAAACGGGTGAGATTCGCCCATCACTATTAATTGCGCATTGCGAATCTTAATTGCGCGCTCTTAAGAAGTGCTTGAAGGTGTCGTAATCTTTTGGAGCAAACATAATGACTTTTTCAGTAAGAAGTTTTATTACATTTACTGCGCATTGGCGCAAGCTGTAAATTTTGCAGACTCTCTTCCACTGTCGGAAGTGGTCGCTAAACAGTTTCTGGGTTTGCAAAAGCTATAGTAAATTCGCACAAAGCAAACATTGTTCGTGCAGAGGCATAGCTTTTTGTGTTGTGAATAGTTTTTCTGTTACCGACTTTTATTATATTCCCCTATAGACCTTTTTATTAAAGTTGTCCTTCATTATTACTTGTGTGTATACATTCCTGAAATGCCTAAAATGACCAAACTAGCTTAAAAGGGTTGCATTTATGGTTAAAAAATGTATTAATACAGTGTATATGTTTTGGTGCTGTTGCTCCCTGACACATCTATAGTTGGGATGCACCGAATTCAGGATTCAGTTCAGCCTTTTACAGCAGGATTCCTATTCGGCTGAATCCTTATGCCCGGACGAACGTTTGGGGAGGGAAATCGCCTGACTTTGTGTTACAAAACAAGGAAGTAAAAAATCTTTTCCCCTTCCCACCCCTAATTTGCATATACAAATTAGGATTCGGACGAATCCCAAATAGTGGATTTGATGCATCCCTAATCTATAGATACTGAACATATCTATTTATCATTACGATTTCATGTGTAATTGTTATACAATTATTAAATAGCTATTATTAAATTTAAAAAAATGACTAAACCTGCTATTGCGCCAAGTATAAAGCCTTGCTAACGTACATGTATGATGTGGTGAAGGTACTTTTTAAATCACACTCTGGAATATAAATAGCAGATGCATGTCACATTAGTGTCTGTGCATTTATATTAAAAAGGAAATAGCTTTTTGTTGTTTTGATGTTTTATTCTCAGCCAGTAAAGTCTTTCTCTTTCATTCACCAGCTGGTCTGAGCGAGCACTGAGCTACAATTCGTAATGCATTTTCTTTAATGGTCGCTATCTCGTGTTCTGCCAATTTTGTGCATCGTATCTTTATTTTGTCCTATTTGTTTCCAATCCTCTAGATAGCTATATGTATTTGCTTCATTAAACTTCTCTTCTGGTTGATCAGTAAAGGATGATTCTCTATGAGGTTGGCATTACACTGTTCCTGTTTCGTTAAGCTCAAGTCATCGGTATTTAACTTATGGGCACATTTATGATCCCCATTTAATTGGTTCAGATGCATTCATTCTGTGATTCTTTTAGCTTTTGGTATACAGTTGAACAAAGAGCTCATTACCAAAGTTCATATGCAGGGTTCCAAATGCGTGCACATTTGTGCTTTAACTAGAAGGCATCCATGTGATTTTAGGACTCCTAGCTAGATGTCTCATAATATTAGCCAGAGCAACTGCTGAAACAATAATGTATTTTTTAATCATCCAATGCTCACTTTAATTTGCAGTCTTCCTCACATTTATTGTCTCCATTATTTTTAAATAAATTAATAGAAAAAAGTGTATTGGACTTAATCCTAGTAGGATTCATAAGCTTTCACATGTAAAAAGTGAGAATCAAAGCAATGAGGTCTTAGAAGTTTTTTATTCCATCCATTTTGCTGGTCCATTTTATAACACAATATAAAATTGAATACATACCACATACATAGGCAGACGATAGCTGTGAATTCAGTTTTAAATCCAGGACTAGAATTATACTCTTTGTTTTAGAAAAAGAAGTCAAGTCAAGTCACAGGGAGTGATTTATTAAAGCTCAAATGCAAAAAAAATGTACTATAAAATCAGAATGTATTATATACCCCGAGGATGCAAAAAGTCAGAATCCAGAAATTCACCATCTCATACCATACTCATCTCATACCTGCTAAAGTTGTATATAAGTCAATGGGAGAGGTCCCAATCCTATTTGAATGTTCCTGTGGTCTGCTCTGGAATTAGCTCGAATGATTTCAGACTCTTCAGGCAAAAATCTGAACTTTCAGGAAAAAGCCCAAAAAATTTTGCTATTTGGGAAAAAAATAGCATGATTTGGATATTCGCTTGATTTTATCCAGTTTTCCCCGATCTGCTTAATAAGTAAAAACAAATCCTGGATCTGACTTTTTAAAATAAAATTATCCAAAAAATTCGGATTTTGATAAATAACCCCCAATATGTATTTCAGAGTGCTCTTTCTGTTTCAGACTTCCAGAGCTGGTCTCAAAGGGGATATGATTATTGAAAGTTCTGATTTTTGTCTGAAGAGCCCAAAACAGCAGCAGCAGATACTAGCTAGTCTAAAATCCAGAACTAGAATTATGCTCTTTGCTTTAGAAAAAGAAGTCAAGTCAAGACACATGGGGTTATCTATTAAAGTTCAAATGCAAAAAAAGTGAAACAATTGTTTTTTACTATAAAATCGTAATTTATTATGCCCTGAAGGAAGCAAAAATTCAGAATCTGAAAATTCACCATCTCAGACCTGCTGAGATTGTATATAAGTCAATGGGAGAGGTCCCTGTCCTATTGATGTTTCTGTGGTCTGCACTGGAATGAGCTAAATAATCTGAATATTTTGAGCTATTCTGGCAAAATCCGAACTTTCACTAATATATCCCCTTTGAGACCTGCTCGAAAAAATTAAGCGATTCGGGAACAAAATTGCTGGATTCGGATATTCGTTTAATTTTATCCAATTTTTTCCCAATCTGATTAAATTGTGCTTTTTCAAAAACAAGTCCTGGATTTGAGTTTGCTCAGAATTTTTAAAATAAAATTATCAGAAAAATTCGGATTATATAACCAAATAACCCTCGATATGTATTTCTGAGTGCTCTTTCTGTTTCAGACTTCCAGGGCAGGTCTCAATAGGAGAAAGTTCGGATTTTTGCGTAAAGAGCCCGATATAGTAAAATTTTCAAACAAATTCCAGTGCAGACCACAAAAAACATCCAGATAGGATAGGGACTTCTCCCATTGACGTATACACAAACTCAGCAGGTCTGAGATGGTTGATTTTAGGATTCTGACTTTATGCATACTCTGGGTATAATAAATCTTTGTTTCAGAAAAAGAAGTTAAGACATGGGGGTTATTTATTAAAGTCCAAATGCAAAAAAAGGGGAAAAATTTTTTTTTACTATAAAATCCGAAATTTTAGTGCCAAAAATCCCTCGAATTTAATGAGATTTATTATACCCTGAGTATGCAAAAAGTCAGAATCCTAAAATCCACCATTTCAGACCTGCTGAGGCTGTGTATAAGTCTATTGGAGAGGTCCCTATCCTATTTGGATGTTTCTGTGGTCTGCACTGGAATTAGCTAAAAAGTCTGATTTTTGCGGGCTCTTCAGGCAAGAATCCAAACTTTCAGGAACAAATTGCATGATTTGGATATTTGCTTGATTTTATTCAGTTTTTGTCCGATCTGATTAAATCATGCTTTTTTATTAACAAGTAAGGCCAAGTTTGCTCAGATTTTTTAAAATAAAATTATCAGAAAAATTTGGATTTTGATAAATGACCCCCAATATGTATTTCAGAGTGTCCGTTTTGTTTCAGACTTCCAGAGCAGGTCTCAAAGGGGATATAATTAGAGAAATATAGAAAAAACGGAAACAAAGATTAAAAACGACAATATAGTGCAGGAAATAATTTGCTAAATGGCCCACTTTTTCTTTTCCTATATACAACTATAACTTGTACAATGCCTAGCATCCATATTTCTGCAAATGATCTTTCATAAAAAGGGAAAAGAAGATAAATGTGCAATGTCCACATAGCAAGTTTAATTTTGGCCATGAAATATGTATACAAAAAAAGTGCACAGATTTACCACTGCCCAAGTTCTATGTGTTACTTAAGCAATGCAACAGTTTCTTTTACATAAAAATGTAATATGTCCATATGCAGCAACTATCTGGTTGCAAGGCTTTTGTTTATCTCAGCAACCAGGCAGTGGTTTGAATGAGAAACTAAAATATGAATAGGAGAGGACCTGACTATAAAGATGAGTGATAAAAATAATAAACAATAAAAAGGTGACATTTAGGGTAAAACTACAAAAGCGTCCGCAACGTGATTCTGGCGCTGTGCCAAAACGAAGGCGTCAAAGTCGGATGCGATTGATAATAAAGTAAGCAATAACAATGTTGGATGTTGTCACAGCGTTCATACAACACTGTGCTGAATCGTGTTGTATGAAAGCTGCGACAAAATCCGACATTTGTATTTCTTATCTTATTTTCCATCGCATTCGACTTGACGCCTGCATTTTGGCGCAGCGTTTCAGATCCACCAGAATCACATTGAAGATGCTTGAGTAGTTCTACCCTTTTACAACAGGGACTTACACTCACAATTCCCTCTTTATATAATTCTGTTGTATACCAGTAACACGTCCGGGGCAAACAAAATCCCAGCCTTTTTTTTTTTTATAATAACCAGATTGTAAGGAATAACAAGCAATCTGTTTACCAGTTTATTGCCTAGAGCTAGATTCTGTAGTTTTGAAAGTAAAATGCTGTTTATAGTTAATGTGTAAGACTATTTCATTGTGCCTAATAGGGGAGATGAAGTGAATGTTTAATTACACGATAATTGTAACTTGTCAGAGACTTTGAAGTCGCTATTACAGCTGTTAGTACAGATAACATCTCTCCAGGGCAAAGAAATCCCTTCTATGAGCACAATACATACACATATTCATATACTGCGCTGCATTTGTCACTTTGAAATGAAATAATATGGAACCTAATTATTTTCAAATAAACATTGGAAAGCTAAAGAGTCAAACATTTTAAAATATATATATTCATTGTTTCACAATGGAAAATTGCTTATAAATACATTATTTTCTTTCAGTGATTTATTCAGCACCTTTGCCAAAGAATGGAGTTAGTAATGTCCATCAAATGTTTACATTGCTGCTGAAATGAGCATCCCACAAGCAATTACTTTACTGCTGAGCTGCAATGCTCCTCTAAAGCTGTGGCTTTATTTGGAACACGCAACCACCTGACATGTGGAAGCGATTTTGTCCTCCTTAGCAAGTATTGATTCCATTAAGAGAAAAAGGGAATCAGGACACCCAACATATATCCAGGGCTAACAAAGCCCTAGCAGAAAGGTTAGCTGTGGCTACTAGGAAAGCTATTTTACAGAAATCGCTCTCTCCACCCTCCATGAATCTAGTGAAAAACAAACGACATTTCTTGTTCCACATGGACTGGCTAGAAGCTTCCTTAAACAAAACATCTCACACTAA
>CM044442.1:31766125-31780405 GCA_024363595.1 Xenopus borealis | reverse complement strand
AAGAGTTGCCTTGACACCCATGCGAACCATGGAAACCCTCTACTGCAATAGCTATGAATTTAATATGTTATGTAATTTTAATATTAAGAGATGTTCATTTATAAGGTTGACTACAGGATCCATTACCCAGAAACCTGTTATCCAGAAAACTTATTATGGAAAGGCCATCTCCCATAGACTCCATTATAATCTTTTTTTTTATTACAGTCAAGGTATTCATATCCAAATTATAAAAAAGAAGTCTTATCCAGAAAACCTGATTTTTGGGTCTTAGGGGGGCCCGTCCTCTGTACTCACTCTGTAGCCGGGCCCCCCCTTGCTGTCAGGAAGCTGTAATATCGGGTGGGGAGGGCAGAGCTTCTTCTCCAAAAGTCTTTCCCCTCCCCAGCTTCTAGACTATTTGTTTCATGAAGTATTAGTAGAACTAATGGAAAACAAACAGAAAAAAATAAGACACAGGAAACCGAAGCAGCTGAAGAAGAAACACTGAACACCAATGTTTATGTTTTTTTATTTTAACTGAACCCCTGGCCACTAATAATTTTATATAATTTTATAACATTCTATGGGGCCCCTGATACCGATCATCCGATTTCACAAAAAAATCGCACTCGAGGCGTTCAATCGTACGAATGGTATTCGAGCAAATCTTAGCAAAAGAAGCCTATGGGGGGGGGGGTTCCCATTGGTATTCGGTAGGTTCAATCTGGCGAAGTAGGCATTCGAAGGATTTTAAAATTTTAAATCCTTCGATCATCAAATGATTGAATTATCAAATATCCGATCATTTAATCTATTCGATAATTCGGTATTCGATGATCGAAGAGGCCAAATTTAAATATTCGAATATCCGAAAAAATTCGATCGAACTTCGAATCCTTCACACGAATTTTGTAAATTTGCCCCTAAGTGTTATGTATCATAGATAATATAGTCTTTCTTTTAAAGCTTTCAACAGAACTATGTGACAAGCATGCATAATGGAGCATATTAAAATCTATTTAAAACCACTCCAAAACTCCTTATGAGCTATAAAAGCTTTTAATAGAATGGTTACAGTTACATCTAGGAAACAGAATTACTTCTTGTTCATTGATGAAAACCCATTACTGCTAAGTCACTTAGAAACTTCGTGCCAGCTCTACTGTAACGTATTAACAGTTTCATTTCAATTCATTTCATTTAAGGACACATGTTAGAGAGAGTTCCATTTTAACTACCATCCTGCTGTTATTGTTTCTCACTTCATGCACTTTAACACAAAAAGGGTTGCCATATTGTCTGGAAAAAATATCATCCTACGAATATTTGTTATATTATTTCCCTATTAGTAACACTGGCACGAAGCATATGTTTATCTGGCTGGTTCAGTAATATAACAAGTAGGTGTCAGCTGTAATTACACATAAATGAATGATTTCACACAACAGCTAAAAAGCTGTTTTTTGAAATGTATTTGTGTACTACCCTCTAAATTATGAAGCAAATCTGCAATTTAAAGGGCAAGAAAAGGTCCCAAAAAACCAAAAAACCAAGGACCCTTGGTAACAAGATTTTGCATGAACAGCAGATTTTGGCAACTAAGCATGCGCTCCATCTTGGGTCCATCTTACTTTAGTGACCTCATATACCATTACATCACCCAATTCTGTGCATGTACAATAACACATTTCAATGTCAGATTTATGTAGAGAAATGCCGACACAAAGAGGGAAGATGGCCAGATGGGAAACTAAGGGCTAAGGGGAGGGGATAAAGGCCTAATCTACAAAGGGCTTCTAATTATGTGTAATTCTGTTTCTTAGTAATCACTTTTTCTTAGATATCCCGCTGAACCATAGAATTTTTACCTTGCATTAAGTTGTGCAACACCCACAACTGGTGTAAATGAGGCATCCCTTTGTCCCTGAACACAGCCATGGATGCTGAGTAGGATAGGATGTATTTTTGCATTAGTCACTCTTTCACCAGTGATTCCAATCCCTCTCCTCCTCTACACTTCTTCTACCATAGTTTGCTTCTCCAATTTTTTTTTTACTTTCATCCTATCCTGAATGGCTTTTTTGTTTTATTTAGAAGTAAGAGAAATGAGTCTATGTATCAATAGTGTTAAGGTGGCCATACACGGGCAGATAAAAGCTGCCGACAGACTGTGTCGGCAGCTTATCTGCCCGTGTGGGGGGCCCTCCGACGGGCTTTCCCGATCGATATCTGGCCGAAAGTCGCCCAGACGTCGATCGGGCAGGTTTAAAACTCCCGTCGGATCGCGGCCGCATCTGTTCGTTGATGCGGTCCTGCGATCCGACCGCCCATACTGATCCGAACGTTGGGCCCTAGGGCCCACGATCGGATCAGCCCGATATCGCCCACCTCAAGGTGGGCATATCGGGGAGAGATCCGCTCGTTTGTCAACATCGCCAAACGAGCGGATCTCTTCGTGTATGGCCACCTTTAGACTGGAATACCTGGGACCAATTCTCCAAACTAATTTTCCTCCTCTCCTCATTAAACCGCTTTATTCTCCTAGTGTCTTTTTTTTTTTAACATACTATACTATATAATCTTTCATCTATTAAGCCTCATTGTTCCAGTACAGAAATAGGTTATAAATACTGGTTATAAATAGTGATGGGCGAATAAATTTGCAGGCGTGAATTCGCTGTGAATTTCTACATTTTGGCACTGGAGAATATATTCGCAAAACTGCCATGAAACTTCACTGGCGGAAATTTGTCGCCCGCTACTATTTTGACATCCGCAACTATTTTGACACCTACGACTATTTATGACTATAAAGTCAATGGACATCAAAGTTTTTTGGACACGCATTGACTTTAATGCATTTGGACAAAATAGGCACGCGTCGAATTGTTGTGGGTGTCCAAATAGTCGCAGGAGTCAAAATAGTTGCAAGCATCAAAATTTGCGTTTGGCTAATTTTTCAGCATTTCACAAATTTTGCGGGAAGTTCTCTAACAAATTCGCCCAGTTATAAAATAGGCCAAATGCTAAGAAACAGAGAAGGTCCTCTGACATCTGCACCCACTGGGAGTTTTCATGGTACAGTGCCATGTACTTAGGCACCGCTATATAAATAAAAATATACAGTATACAATAAAATATGGATAAAACACTTCTATATCCAATGCCATGACATAGAGAAAAATAATAATTGGAAACTATCTTATAAATATAGATGAATTTGCACAGTACACTGTATTATCGTGCAGGATAATGCCATGTTGTTTCTCATTGTTCTCATTGACTTCTAAATGAATTAACTTCTGTGAACTCACACCATGTCACTGTAACAATTATTGCTTCCTGGACAATATTAACCCACTTTAATTAATCACCGGAAGCCTGAAAATCAAGTAATATGAATTAAATGAGGTGCACCTAAGTCTCAGGAAAGTTACACATAATTTACCAAAGCATTGTCAATATGCATCACAATTCACAGTATGTTGTAAAATTGTGTTTGATGCTGTTAAATAATTACATCTGGTGGGATAAATCATTTTGTACGATTTGTTCAGAGTGAACTATTTTTCTGTTCAATATTAACCGTTTCACTATGTCAAAAGCTATGTTGAGCAGTCTCTGACCTCACCAGACTTGAAGTTCTATGTAGCAGTGCTCTAAGTGGCTCCACAACTGAAGCATAGTTGGGAATAAACTTAGAATGTAGAAAAGACAGGGCCAACCGGCACTCAACAGATCCACAGGATCCACAACAACCATTTTTTTTCTTCATTGTTTTTTGTATATAAGCTCATTTCCTGTGACTGACATTAGAACCCATGACTAAGTGCCCTGGATGGGTACGAAATGCGTAGAGTGGATAGAAATGCAGATATATATTTTAAACTTTATATAAATAAAATATTTTTTAACTGAACTATCCTGGTCCTGTGGATTAGTTGAGTGCCGGTCGGTCCTGTCTTTTCTACATACTCTCTGCCGTGCTGCTCCCTAAAGCTGGGGGTCTGGGGCTGGTGCACCCTGATCACTTTCACTGTTTGGTGAGTTGTTTACAATCTTTTCTGGAGCACCTTGTTCTCTTTAACTATTGAGAAATAAACTTAGAATACCATGATGTAAGACCTAAGAAAGCTCGTAAAATCTGAAAATCAGATGGAGTAGGTGCTTGTGTAACAGTGTTGACATGGTCAGGGTCAAGCAGTAATCCCTCTTGTGAAATTAGATGACCCAGAAATGAGTTTGTCTGAAGTGGCATTTGGAAAGGTTCAGTTTCAGTCCTGCAGAATCAATGCATTTCAGATCCTTTTCTAGGTACTTATCATGAAGATCCATAGACAATCATATCATTCAAGGTACATTGTACACCAGGTATGTCATGGAGTATAGAAGACAACAGTCTTTGGAAACAACTCAGTGCTGAAGCCAGTCCATATGGTACACGCTTGAACGAAACAAACCATCATGGGTGATAATTGCAGTGAGGTCTCTGCTTTCCTCATGCAGTAATACCTGATGATAAGCACTCTGAAGATCCAGTGTGGAAAAGAATTTTGTGCCTTGGATTTCTGAAAATATTTCACCTCCTTTCGTGACTTCGGGTCTTTTCACCGCTTCAGGACATCAATTTCGGCTCCTTTCGTAACTTTGGGTCTTTTCGCTGCTTCAGGACTTCGGGGGCCAGGCTCTTAGAAAAGTGCAGCACTGCTGGGCCTCCCTTCAGGCCCGGGTCAGGTACACTTGTACCCCCTGTGCCCCCCTGATGGTGGCCCTGTGGACAGTTACTAACAATATTGAGAATAAGCATGGAGTCTTGTGTTAAATGTGTAGTTTTATACTAAATAACCCTCAACTTGTTTCAATTAGAACCTGAGAAATGGTCACTGTCTCGTGCCACATTAGTAGACACTGGAAGGCGAAACATAAAACTGCCAAAATAGTGCAACACAGCCATAAAACACATCTGAAAAAACTGTCAGTTCTGTAAGTTATCATAAGTTTTAGTTCATTTCTACAGTACCTATAGCTTAGCACTTTTAGGCCATAACATATGATTTTGCTGGTACTTTACTGGAAGGTTAAAGGAGAAGGAAACTTAAAAAAAATTACCCCTCTCTTTCTGTTCACCATTACACCCTCTCCTGAAACGCCACATTGAAAAGTGCAATATTATTACCCTCTTCATGCACGAGTATAATGAAACTTGTCCATAGTTTAAACTTTGGCGCCGCCATTTGCAAACTGCCACGTCACTTCCACCTTGTGTCTTCATGAAAAAACTACAGGAAGCATTATTTTGATCTAAAATTGCACTTTAAAAAAAAAATAATAATACTGTATTATAGACCTCAGTCAGACAGACCCGTCGCTGGTTACAATTGCTCTGCTCCTCCGCTTGTGTTGACACGCTGTAAATAAAAACCGAGCCAGCACAGGCAGCCGCTTCAAAGATACGATTTGCTTCCAGGCAACAGGGAAACATAAATTTCATTGGCGGGTGAGTAAATGCAGGCAGGAGCAGAGAGGTCACTGATGACGAATGGGTTGATCACGTGACCCAAACGTCATCTCTTCAAAGGAAAGCCTGAAGATCTGTGAGAATGTGAGCTTGCGCAGGGCACCTCTGAGACCAATTGCGCATGCGTGTGCCCTGAATAGATGTATTTCTGGACTGCAGTAAGGATACCCTTTTCACTTCAGCTTGCCACTTATTTTAAAAAGAATTACAACTACAAAATTAGTGAAAAACTGAACGGGGAAATGCCTGCTGTCAAGAATATATACATTTCATGGGCAATAATTACAGATTTATTTTATTTGAGCCTTTCCTTCTCCTTTAAGAACGTATTTCTCTACTGAAGCTTAACTAACTGTGCCAAGAAAACAGCGCTGTTGACTTAATTATCATATATCTATTTTGTTGGCAACGCCTGCCTACATTGAATTACAATAATCTCGATAAAGATAGAATATAATAGTTACTTCACATAAAATTCTGCTTTAGTTGGGGCTTCAATTGCATGTGTACAAAAATAAGCTTTGTGTCAGGCTATAGCACCTGTAAAACACATACTGTTTTAAATAGAATGATATGCAATTTTTGGGGTGAAAGTGAAAATGTTTAACTAGTATGACAATGAAAATTAGAAATGTAAATTATTCCACTGCTTTTTTTCCGAACGTTTTTTTATTTTAATAAGATGCCAGTGAAACAATGCAGACAACACCATGGTGGTGCCGGCGGAATATACCTGTTACAACCTGAACCAGCTATTATTTTTTAACAGGTTTTGGCACTGTGCCTCCTGAGTAAATGAGTCCCAGCTTGAGGAACAATAGAAAAGCTCAATACCAAACAAAATCATAGAAATCAAAAGTTAAGTATTTCATGCATACAAGAGTTTTAATTTACTGAACACTGAATATAATTTCTTCTGCATTGCTTTAAATAAATGTGCTAAGAAAATAGAGCTGTTGATTTCATTATCACATATCTGTTTTGCTGCTAGTAGTTGTTCGCTCAGAATTATTGCTCTGAGGACAGGAAATTATTCAGCTACCATCCATGGTATTGGGTGTTTCATGATTTGCTTAAAATGGACTCAATGGGAGATATCCTTCCTGTATGATGAACCTCTCTGGAAAATGGGTTTCTAGGTAACAGACTCTATACCCATATTATGATGCTGACAATTGTTTAATAAAGTAAATGCAAGTTTATAATGGTGTAATATGCCATACCAGTCACCCAGTAAGCATCTTAATTGGATTTCTAAAACACATATTTAGTTAAAATAATGGCATCCCTAGGATTCATCAAGAAGGTCACTTTTATGTTCTTTAAAAAAACAACAAAAACAGTACTTTCTATAAAAAAATCTACAAAAGATATACTTGTCTCTGACATTAGCGTCTACCTCTACTAAAGGGAGTCATGGTCGATAGGGCTTTTGTTACTATTGTTTTCTAAATAGGTCTGTATATACTGTATATTTTTCCTCAAAAAAATGCCATTGTGATTATGCCATTCATTTTTGTCACTACTGTTTTTAAAAGCATCATATAATACACAACAAAATAAATACAGTAAATTATACACATAAAATATACATAAGAAAATTGAGAATATGTTACAGTCATAGCTGCAGCCCCCACACTAGTTGCACAAAAAACTGGGCATGTTCCTTTAATAAAATGGTATAGTATTTACTCAACATGAAATATAAGGCGCGGCCCTTCTAACCAATGCTATATTATCAACTTTCCTATAACAAGGTGTGATCCATGCCAAGAAACAAGTAATGGCCATCTGAGTCAGAGGAAGGCATGAAAATTGGGTACAAGTAATTATTCATTTAATACAAATTGACCCATGGAAAATAATAATAAAAATAAAACTACCTATTACCCTACTTTGTTTATATGTGATGTGAGGCAAAACTGGACTGAAACTTAGAAGGGTCGCAAGCTTGGCTGAGGAGTAGTGACAAGGTTATGGGTGGGCAATGTCTGCAAGCTGCTAGCTCAGCCTTTTCTAACCATTACAGCAATGACATGTGGAAGAAAAGAGCAAAAAGCTATATAGCTGACACTGTCAATGTTCTCTAAATCATTAACCACAGAACAATGTAATAGAACCTTTCCAAAAAAAAGAACCCAAATACATGTCACAGGCATACACAGATGTCCTTAGCCCTTTTTTGCTAGGCAGCTGGTCAATTAAAGGGTTTTCTTTTATTGCTTAGTTAAAAATGTCAACTTTTTGAATTATAGGTAGTCCAACATTTATCCACATGGTTTCTTTGAAGCAGCAATTTTCAAACATAACATTAAGGGGGTTATTTATTAAAGTCTGAATGCTAAAAACTAAAAAAAAATGTTTTTACTATAAAATCCGAAGTTTTAGTGGAAAAAAAAACACAAATTTGTCAAGATTCATTATACCCAGAGGATGCAAAAAGTCCAAATCCAAAAAAAACTCAAAATTCTGTCCTATAGTCCTATAGATGTCAATGGCAGAAGTCCTATTTGCAATTTGAAGATATGGTCTGCGCTGGGTTTCGCATAATCCAAACATTTGGGCATTCCTGATGATTTCTGACTTTTCAGCTGTCAAATCTGAAAAATTCATATTTTTCACATGACTTTGACATCTGAAAAAGTCGTGGTTTTCAGGTGACAATCTTAAAAAGTTTTGGTTTGTCCCACTTTTTAAGAGTTTTTAAAATTAATAAATAAGGAGAAACCTTGCATTCTAGGTTGGTTGGGCTATTTTTTTATTTAAATCATGAGAAAATTTCAGATTTTCATAAATAATCCACTTTTTGTTAGATGTTCTTTTGTTATTTGTTAAAATGTGATACCTCTGACATTTCTGTTATTGTCAGCTATAAGCCGATTCCCAGAACAAATGATTATATGGTTATCCCAGGGCAATCAACATGTTACTGATTAGAAATGCTAGTCCTTTTTTTACTTGTCTAATGAAAATATGATTTTTTTCCCTGAGCATCATTTGACTTTATTTGTGGTTTAGCATGCCTTGCCATTGTTTCCCAGGCTGACACAACCATTCTTATAACTTGACTCATATTGTTTTATAAACTACAAATACACCATACAATCATAATATAGTAGCTCAGTGTGGCAGGAACTAATGTTATAGTGGGCATGGCCAGCCAAAGAGTGCTCTATTCAAATCAACCAATGACCCCCAATCAGTAGCTCATGAGCAACATGTTGCTCTCCAACTCCTCGGATGTTGCTCCCAGTGGCCTCAAAGCAAGAGTTTATTTTTGAATTCCAGGCTTGGAGGCAAATTTTGGTTGGATATAAGCCAGGTGCATTGTCAAGCAGAACCTCCTGTAGGCTGCCATTGCACATAGGGACCAAGTAGGGTTGCCACTCGGCCAGTATTTTTGATGGCTGATCCCAATGTTATCAATGGGAAAAAAAGCTGATTATATAGGAAGGATGGCATTTTTTTAAGAACAGGTGGCAACCCTAGGGCCAATTAGCCAATTAAAGCACTTATTACAGCACTTAT
The DNA here is from genome assembly GCA_024363595.1 of Xenopus borealis. Lineage (NCBI taxonomy): Eukaryota > Metazoa > Chordata > Amphibia > Anura > Pipidae > Xenopus > Xenopus borealis. Next base: position 31,771,377 of record CM044442.1, on the reverse strand, counting down.
ATACGTGTTGGTTGTATAAAAACCAGGTACACTTCCAAACAGAGCCTCAATATAGGTTGAAAATCCACATAGGGCAACCAATTGGCCAATCACAGCACATATTTGACACCACAAGAACATTTTTCATGCTTGTTACATAGTTACATAGTTAAATTGGGTTGAAAAAAGACAAAGTCCATCAAGTTCAACCCTTCCAAAATAAAACCCAGGATACACACACACACACCCCTCCACTCTTTCACACAAACCATATATGCCCATAGATATACTAACTGTAGAGGTTAGTTTCAAAATAGCCTTTGATATTATGTCTGTCCAAAAAATCATCCAAGCCCCTTTTAAAAGCATCAACAGAATGAGCCATCACAACATCACCCGGCAGTGCATTCCACAACCTCACTGTCCTCACTGTGAAGAACCACCTACACTGCTTAAAATGAAAGTCCTTTTCTTCTAGTCTGAAGGGGTGGCCTCTGGTGCGGTGATCCTCATTATGGGTAAAAAGGTCCCCTGATATTTGTCTATAATGTCCTCTAATGTATTTGTAAAGTGTAATCATGTCCCCTCGCAAGCTCCTTTTTTCCAGAGAAAACAACCCCAACCTGGACAGTCTTCGCCAGGCAAAGCGCATTTACGCTAGCGATGGCTAATTTGCATTCAGTGCGGATTTCAAAGTGTAATAGAAGTATATGTTCCAGCCACTACACAAGCCCAGGAAACCTTTAATAAATAAAATAAAGTTGTCCTATTGCCCTAAACATGTCCCCCCTGTATAGTTGAGTTTCCATATATTAGGAAATGTAGGGGGGAAGGATGGTAACCCCCCAAAAATTTTTTACTCTTTTTCAGACTATCACCAGCGTTTTTTTGGGACTTAAATTTCCATTAGTATTGAACTTCGCCAGGTCTGACCTGTCATCTTAGTGAATTTGCGTAATTACGATCCTTCGTCAGTGCGCAACTTTGCCTGGCGTTAGGGTGCGAAATAGTCTATCTATTTTGCTAGCTTCGCTTTAGTGAATCTGCCCCTATATGTCTGTACTAATCACAATTCTGCAGGAACATTTGAGGATATAATGATTTCATAGTTAAGTTGGGTTGTAAAAAGACCAAAGTCCTGAAACGAGTTAGGCTAATTTTCCAGCAGCCTGTTGCAATCAGCCACAGTTTTTTAGTCTGGAGTGCTGCCTGGTTTGTGAATAAAAAAAGTGTGCAGACGGCCCGGGACACGGCTGGCAGAGCACTTTTAGAGGCTGTAGTACACATATGAGTTGTGTAGCAGAGATGTTGGGTGATGGGCTAGCTGTATCACTATAACCTTAGATCAGGGGTCCCCAACCTTTTTTGCTCGTGAGCCACATTTAAATTTAAAAAAGAGTTGGAGAGCAACACAAGCATGAAAAAGTCCATGTGGGTGTCAAATAAGAGCTCTGATTGGCTTTTTGGTAGCCCCTATATGGACTGGCAGCCTACAGGAGAGAATGTTTGGCATGGCATCTGTTTTTTATGCAACCAAAACTTGCCTCTAAGCCAGTAATTCAGAAATAAGGCCACTGAGAGCAACATCCAAGGGGTTGGAGAGTAACATGTTGCTCGCGAGCTACTGGTTGGGGATCACTGCCTTAGATATTACGCTTGTCCAAGAAATCCTCCTGGTCCCTCTTAAAGGCATTAAAAGAAGCACCCATCTCAACATCATCCGGCAGTGCATTTCAAAACTGTGAAGAACCATTGCTGCAAATTAAAGTTATTTTCCTCTAGTCTAAAGGGGTGGCCTTTGGTGTGATGGTCCATTTTATGAAATAAAAAAAAGATCTCTTGCTGTTAGTCTATTTCCTTGTATCTGCCTATGATCTCCCACTATCTGTCTAATGGCCCTCTAAAATATTAGAGAGGCCCCAGGGCCGCTTTAATAAGTGGGCAAAAAGGGCATCTGCCCAGGGCCCACTGCTGACAATTTTTTTTTTACATTTTTAAAAAATAGCTCCAGAAAGGTGCCTGCTCTCCCTCCTTCCCCCATCATATCCACTCCCGGTCAGACCCCCCTCTCTCTTTCTATCCCACTGCCTTAGTATAAAGGCAGGGTGCCCTATTTAGTGATTACTAGCTTGAAAAAACTGCTGTATCAAGACCTGTAGTATGTATCTTTCCAAATTACTATACCTTGCTCCAGAGGAGTGATTCACTTTAGTTAAATTCTCATTTAGTATGCTATAGAATGGCCAGTTCTAAGCAACTTATCAAATGGTCTTCATTATTACTTTTTTTTAAATAAATTGTTATTATATTTATTTATAATTATTTGCCTCTTACTTGACTTTTTTTCAACTTTCAAATAGGGGTTGCCCATCGAAAAAAAACAAATGCTCTGTTTTTCTTACTTTTCATTGCTCATCTTTCTATTCAGGTCTCACCTATTCATGTCCCATCCTCTTATTCAAATTAGTGCATGGTTGCTAGGGTAATTTGTACCCTTACTGCCAATACCTTACCTTACTGTGAATCTTTCCGTACATTGGCCATGTTTTAGTGATCTTACTTGCTTCTCTGGGATTAATGGAGCCCTTATTGGCTATTTCTACAGTGATTATACTGGCACAGCTAGGGTTAATATGCTAATTATCCATTTTTTGTAGTAAATATAGTATATACTGTTAGATCTGTGGTTAATATTCTGACTAGTCATTTAATACTGGCATGACTAAGTTGTTTTGTTAAAAGTAATATGAAGATTTTCATTCATCCAGGTCATGGTAAATCTAATATAAGTAATTCTAAAACAATTACGCAGGTAAAATGCAACATGCTGCTTCTCAACCTGCGTTCGGCGCTTACATGAGTACAGCCACACTGAAAAGAATTTAGTGCATCTACTCCTGCGCTCCCCTGTGGCTGAATGCCTGAATCCGGAATGCAGGGGAAGCGCAGGTAAGAACGCTCATCTGTAAGAGCCCTAACTCTTCAAAGAAGTGACATCTGAAATTCACAGAGATGTTGATTCTGTGTAGTTACTGTGATATGATTACTAATGTGTCATGCAACTCCTAGAAATAGGTGTTACTTGTGAGAGTTGCATGACTGGATGTATGAAGTATTCTGAAACCGACGGGGTAGAGATGTGAGAACAGCATTGTATGTAGCAGACAGGTGGTGTCGAATCAACTTGAATTTCAGATGTCACCTGTTTGAAGAATTACAACATGCCATTGTGATTGGATTAGTGGAAGAGTTTATATGCCGAGAACTTCCCACATCACTGAACTGAAGAAGCTGCTTGTACTAGTGAAACTTCTTCAATTATTACTCAGCAAGTCCAGTTGTTTTAGAATACTTTATATTAGATATTGTTTTGTTAAAATGATTGTGCTATTTCAGAGGTGTGGCCAAAAAGTGGGCGTGGCCTCACAGAAATTTTGGTGCATGCGGGATCACAAGTTTGAATTCCTGGAGTAAACCATTAAATTCTAAATAGGTATTAGTGATTGATGGCATTCCAGCCTACCTACCGTCTTTCCATTCTCTTGTAGCTGGGTGAATGAATCAAAGGGTTCATCAGTGCCAGGGGTTTTGGGTTTCAGATCATTCCTTTTTGCTTTTGCTTTCTCTTTAAGTAAGCCTTGTTTCAAGTCCTCAATAGCTTGTAAAATACTCAGAATTTATTAACGCATTTTATTCAGTAAAATTTCAAATAAAATATTTTCCCTTGGAGTACATTAATTTCCGTGTCGTTTCCTGATCTAAACCATCAGCAATTACCAAGACGTTCTGAGTAAAATGGAAGCAATTAAGTTTACAGAATGTAGTGTAATTAGTTGTGATGAAAGAGATTAAGTGCAGAAGTATTGTATGTGTGCAAGAAAGGGAATTATACAAATAACTGTCACAAAGCCAGATCTAAAATGAACTCACAAATTGTAGGTTAGGTTCTTTTATAACTTACAAGGTCAATTTATCTGAAATTAAAATAGCTTCAAAAATAAAATTGTAATTGACCACTTATGCAGAAAATCTATGCAACCTTGATAACATCTATTTTTACCAGCTCCAATAATAATACTGTTTAACTGCTTGCCTGCTGACTCTACAAATGTTTACTATTAAATGAAAGCGCAGCATTATGGATATTAAAAAACAGAATGCAGAACAACCATTAAACCTTGTACACAACTTATTGCATTATTTAGTAATTAAGGTGAGTGTGTATCTCAAATAACACTTGTCCTTCCCATAATTTATATATTTTTTCTATTTACTGATATTGAGCTTGTTGAATAGACTGAGAAACATAAAACGTGAACACTAAAGGAGTAATTGCACTGTAAAAGAGTGTAGCAAACATTTTACATCTATTAAATTTTTCATATTACATATTTTGTGGAAAATACACCTTTTATTTAGATGAAGACAATAACCTCAGATTTTAAAATTAAGGTACAGGGAAAGTTGAACCAAGTATAGGGTATATCAATGATGCCAATTTGTTCTCAAGCCACAGCTTCAGTAACAATGCCATAGTTGGATGGCACACACGGTATTCTGACTCACTGTCCTGCAGCGGAAACAGCGGCATTAAAAACATCAGCAATGCCTCCATAGGAGCCAGGCAGAGCAGGGCCAAGCCGACGGGGCACCCTAGGCTACCACTGCAGCCACCTTGTTCCCCCCACCCTGTGTGTATGTAGCGCAGCAGAGGGGAGAAGAGGGGAGAGCAAACACAGACTAGGAGTAGGCAGAAATTCCTTGAACAGGTACCTGCCCAGTGCCCCCTATCATTGCAGGTGCCTCTTCTGCCTACCCTTAATTATGGCCCTGGAGACAGGAGAAATTACAACAAAAAAATTTATATTTCTTTATAGATGCCAGATTTAGTAGAAAAATTAGAAGGGAAAATTATAAAATGAAGAAAGCAGGGGTCTGCAGAATGCCACTAGATGGCCCTGTTATTACCATCTGCTATAGGGCAGTGTGTGTGGATAGAGCTACTTAGCACCCTGTATCCACTGGTGCTCCCTAATTTGCACATCTGAGAAAGTTAAGCAGAGATGGGGGATGTCTACAGTTTTCCCCTCATGTATACAGCACTACCTGCATTGCTATATTCATGGTGGCAGTGTAGAAGTTTGTGGGCTATTCTGGAGAGCAAAGATCTATGTTGTGGTGCAAAGTGTGTGGTAGGGTAACATACAAAGAACATCACTATGAAGATTCTCATTCATCCAGGTCATGGTATATTTATCAAAAGTAACTCAAAG
>CM044442.1:31752185-31763787 GCA_024363595.1 Xenopus borealis | reverse complement strand
ATTGATTAAAGTGACAGATGGCCTACCTTGCTTTTCCCAGTCCCAGTATTTCCAACCACAAAGACAGAATGGAGACCGTAAGCAGCTCCTCCAGCTGGACAACCTGATGTACATAAATATATTTATTAGTTTCCTACCATTGTTCTACACACCTTCTTACTATTCTTTTGTTTCATATTTGCTCCCAGACTCACATTTGCATTAAATTAGGGTTTATTGTTTCCTGTGGGGTCATAATAAACTAGCAGTTACTAATCTCTTTGTGTATCACAGGTGTTGTGTTTGGTAGCCGAGGATGATGAGAGTATAACAGTGCTTAATTAGCAGGTCATGCAGCCATTACATAACAGCAGTAAGTCTTACTTTCACTTTCAAGTTGTACAGAAAGTCCTATGTATGCACAGTGCCACCTGCAGGCCATTTGTATAAACACCTCAACAGGCCTTAAGACAATGTTATAGAATACATTGTTATAAATTAAGGAGGTTCTCAGACTACATGTTAGCTGCATGGGAGTTACTAATAACCTATAAGAAAAGATGCTAAATGATAAACTGTCAGGTCCCAAAAATACTAAACACTACTAAATGAAAGGCAAACCATTGCTACACTTTTTATTACATTTAGGACAAATTCTGTAAATGAAACACCATCTCTTATCAAGCCTACAATAAAAGCTAACCTTTAGGTTTATTGCGACATTACTGTGGTTATTTTAATGGCAAATAATTAAAAACAAATAGATGTTTGTATTTACTTTGAGAACAAAGCTCTCCTCAGGCTGCAAGTGAAGCTCCAGGGGGGACTGTTTAACCTTCTGCTCAAAGCTAAAGTCTCTCCTCCTGAGCACATCCAATGCTGGATCATCATCAAAACCATGAAAAATTGTACATCAGTCACAATCTTCGTTAAATTGAAGTCTCTCGCATGAGCACCTAGATATGTCGTACAGGAAACATTCAGTAAACTGTCATAGAAGGTGAAAGAAGACCGTACAAAACACAAACATGACTTATGCATGAAGTAGCAGTGTAGTAGAGCAGATGCAGGATGTACACAGTCTCATCATATCGGAGGAAACACATTTAAAATAACAAAGCTTCTACTGAACCTAGCCTTGAAAAAGTCATTGGTAGAATCAATGCAAAAAATGTCACAAGACTGATGTTTATGTAAGCCTTGTCTGTCAATACCTACTGCTGTCCCCTCGTTTTAGAGAGCCAGGACAGATTTTACTGCTCGCAGTCCCCAGTCATAATGATCCTGTATACAAAATCAAATAAATCAGATTGTAAACACATCTATTTATTAGTACAGAGGTTGTTAATATTCCTGGAACCTCTTAGAAATATAAAAGTCTAACCAGAAAAAGTGTATGTACTGCCATTTCCCTGGAACTGATGTATGCTGATTAAACAGAAACAAACCATATTTAAAGTTTAAAAAAAAAAGTTGTAGAATTAAAGGGACATTATCCTCAAAATAAAAAAAGTTATTTTGATGAAAAACATGGTTTAAAGAATAAATGTAACCTTGGAAAATAAGTGTGCCTCGTTTACCAACCGGGCATAGTGATAGTATAAAATATTTAGTGCTATTTACTGTGTGCCCCCCACAATACATTTTTCCCCCAGAATTCCAGCATAGTCCTCAGCTAGACTCACACACAAACTATGTTGCAATGCAGCTACAAAATGTGGGCCATTTGCACAAGCTTGTGATATTCTGAGATTCAGAAGAGCAGCCCATATCCATATACGTATCTGCCCATCAATTCCACGGAGGGGCACAATGAGCAAAGGGATCCAGCATTTCCTTTCCAGGCGCATGATGCAAGGCCCAAGGAAGATCATATGTTCCATTTTGTAATAAGCAACTGCAGGAAATTTGATAACCACATTCATGAAGTAATTTAAAGGGCAAGGAAAGTCTAAATAAGGCTGGAAATGGTGCATTTTGTATACTAAACATAAACATGAACTTACTGCACCACAAGCCTAATCAAACAAATGATTTATGCTTTCAAAGTTGGCCACAAGGGAGCTGTCATCTTGTAACTTTGTTATACATCTTTGCCTGACCCTGCACATGCTCAGTGTGGTCTGTGCTGCTTAGGATCAAGCAAAAATAAAGGATCAAGCAAATAATATCTTCCAGAAGCCGAAACAGCAAGACTGAATAATAATCAGAATATACAGACTGCACTGGGTCCTGTGTTGTCATGTAATCTAATGTGGATTTCATAGTTTTTGTATTGTTTAATACAAACTTTCTCCAACTCTGCAGAACCAGTGGCTGCAGCAAAATAATCCTCCAAATAGAATCCCAGTTTATCTGTTTAAATCTGGCTCCATGATCTTTGTCCCTGCAGCTGGAGTTGGAAACAGTAAAGGGGAAGTAAAGGCAAAAATAAAATCTCTACACAGTCGCCGACTGTTCTACAGGGAAACAAAGCTGCTTGAGTTCTGCATGGCTGGAAAGTAAGGTGGGGGCTTCCCCTGCTGTTCATGAGTCTGACAATCCCTATCCACAGAAGTAAATGAAGGGAGAATTTCACTGCATACAGTCAGGTTACTTATACAAACTGTACACATTTTTTTAATTAAAGTATATTGGAGATAGGTTTCATTTTCATTAAAAAAAGTAAAAATGGGATTTTATTTTTTGACTTGTTCTTTAAGAATGAATTCCGGTTTTATTTACTTAAGCTCATAAAGGCCCAAATATACAGTATGCTAAGGCAATAAGATGGAATATTGGTTTCTCCACATTGAGATCCCATAAATCTGTGATAACAGTTTGTATAAAACACCCACTCAGCATTATAGAAATGTTACTAAGCTCCAGTCTTCTTCAAATTGTCTTGTACCCTTAAGATTGTAACTACACAGCTACCGCCAGCAGTATGATGTTGTCTTACTTATTTTATGAAGCAGGCGTTAAGTTACGTAGTGAAATGACTCTTTTTATTGCCCATTTTATAATCTAATAAACGGTTGGTCAATCCTCACCGGTAAAACTAAGGCTATTATCTGCAAATTAAGCTCCTCACTGCAGCGAAACCTTTAATGGCTTTTACATCACATTCTTCTCAGCAAACTAATTGTCTACATGACAGTATTGCTTAAGTCATGGGAACAATATTTTTAACTGTGATCAAGATAACATGGAGGGGGGCACTAGGAGTAACGAGCTGTACAATTTCACCATTTGCTTTTATAACACACTGGGCTATAAACAATAATCACAAAATACTTAAGTAACCTGCCAGTTCCTGCAGGATGGGTTGGTATCAGCGAATAACTGGATTATAAGAAAAAACGTAAAGATGAGGGTGCACTGCAAGAATAAAACTGTGGGCTGCCTATGTTTTTTTAATTTTTAAATGCACCACTCCTGTTAAGAATATAATATCCAGGTGCAACATTTTACATGATACTGGAGTAGGATATTTTATCTGTAATGCTTCAGTTTTGGCCGAAACAGCAGACTCGGGGTCCAGTTATCTAGATGGCCCAGTGGGGTCACGACTGATGAGCAACTGTCCTTTTAATAAATCGTCTTCCTAATGTATAGTGGGTTAAGTAGATATTAGCAGCACCATAAATATAGACGGGTGATTTTTACACATATATATGTGTACAGCTGCAGTAAAATCTAGTAAACTTACAAGAATTAAGTCTCCTGGTGAGAAAACTGCAACAAGAATGTCTTTGGTAGTTTAGGGACTGGAATAAAATACGTGGCGTGCAGTATGGGGTGCAGTACGTGATGTGCTTTTATGCCCCTTAGTACTAGTGTACTTGCGTCTAAAGTGTCATTAAATGACCCCTGGGGTTGTCTGGTACTTTGCACACAGTAATCATCTGTCATGAGTCATGAGCTGTTAACAATGGGTTTAAAGTCCAATTTGGATATTGATGCAGGATATGAGGCTTTTTGTTCTTTTTGTTTACCATGATATCCTGGCCCATGTTTGTCAGCCTGTTAGACTTCTATCTGGTTTCTATAATCCTTCACTCTAACAACTAGTCTATATTTGTGTGTTATTTAAATACATCTTACCAAGCTATAAAATTAAACAATACAAATATTAGACATTAACTGCTACTAAGACTAAAAGACCATTTTAAGGTATATACACACACATTATATATATATATATATATATATATAAATAATACGCAGAAACCGTGAATATCTTGTAAATGATATCCTTATAAACAATGAGTTCTGTCATCTGTTATAAACTGTGAGTTCTGATGTCATCGGTTATAAGTCCTGATGTCATTTCTGTCATATGACTCACTGAAACTTGTGTATTACAATAAATAAAGTACCCCCATTTGCAAAATATGAGGATATTAGAAGTTACCTTGGAGTTCCGTGACCTGTATATGGTCATGAAACTCCTCGGTAACTTATAATATCCTTATAATTTACAAGATGGGGAACTTTATTCACTATATAATACACAAAAGCCCAGAATATCTTGTAAATGATATCCTTATAAATGGTGAGTACTGTTGTCATCAGTTATAAAAGGTGAGTAGTGATGTCATTTCTGTCACATGACTCATTGAAACTTGTGTATTATAATAAAGCACCCCCTGTTGCAAAATATGAGGATATTAGAAGTTGCCTTCAGCCTCGTGTTTTTATATAGTCATGAAACGCCTCTTTAACTTATAATATCCTTATAATTTACAAAAGGGATACTTTATTCACTATATATATATGTGCTATAACACTTATGTTTCAGAAATAATCCCTCAAACTGGTATGAACTTTAGATCAGCACTAAGTTCATTCTTCATATTGCCTCTGGTCCTCTCACATGCTGACGTCATTATTTTATCTTTGATTTCAATTACTTTTCGACCTTGGCTATAGTTTCTACCCAATAAGCTCATTAAAAGTATCAGCCGTCTGGGAAAAAAAAGTTTTATGCTTAAAAGTGATTGATAAATAAATATTTAAGCTGACACCTCTGTTAGATTTTCTCCCTTTTTTTGAGCACAAGGATTTGGCTGAACCTTTAATCACACTATAATTGCTCAGGATTTAAAGTGATAATATACTAGGTTAGCTAGAAGCACAATGCAGTCATGTCATTTACGGCTTAAAACACTTATTGTAACACAGCACTGCATATTGTATAATAAATTACCTGTCACTAGCCAGGACTTTTGCATTTACATGTATTATCCAGTAGTTATTACTTATGGTGAAAATACAAAGCGTGTCCTAATTCCAAGTGTAACATGTTCTGACTAGAAACTAATGGTGCTGTACAATTATCTCCTCCAAAAATGACTGCAGGCAAAGTGTGTGAATAATAGTATCACACAAAAATTAATTGCAGCTATACCTATCCAAAGAAACATTTTTTTTTTAACTTGCCCTGCTATTAATTGCCCTTGAGTCATTTATACTCCAGGTATAAGAAAGTTATGAATGCACGTATGAAATGATTTTCAATACACATAACATTATTATGTAAGAAATAGAATTTCCATATTTTTGGCCAAGGCTATTGACTATAATCTTTTCATTTCCTTGTGGGTATTGTATCTGTCATTAGATTAGTGTCGTTTCAACAGAAGTCTCAACAGGGTAGCAGGTTTTGTTCAGGAAACCTTTCTGTTTGAGGAAAGTTTGGGAAGCTATTTTGTTATAAAATACTAATAATTCTTTAGCATTCTATGGGTTTGTTTCAGAGTATTAGCTATGTGTACTACTATAGTGTGCTACCTACTTTTCCTAAATATATTGTCCTGTGCTACCTTAGGGTGCCACCCAAGGCCTATGATTAAATGTTGTGAGAACATGAAACGTGTAAGGTGGTTATTGTACTTCAATAAAGACCCGTTTTGGCTACAACTGCCTGGAGGATTGCTCTTTGAGTGCCTACCCTACAAACAATATGGAGATATCTGCTCCCTTATGCTGAAGGATTGGGACAGAGCACCTGAGCCTCCTCATTCACGTGGTAAGTATCTTAAAAAAATAAATGTTTTGATGATGATACTCCCAAAACACTCCCGAGTAGCTCACAGCACCCAAGCAAACTTTTACTTTCATATGCTACTTGTAATAGACTGATCAAAGCTTATGCTTATGCTTACTGCTAATAGAGATAATTAGACCCAATGTAATAACTCAAAAACCTGCTGCCTGGCTTTGTGTGTCAACTCATTGCATTCATTACCTCAGGGATCTAAATTCAATGTGCTTACTCAGAGAGCTACTCAGAGAGCTACTCAGAGGGCTATCTCAGGCTGCTTACTCCCTTTGTTAATCCAGAGCATTCATGTTACCTCTGGGTGTTAACTCAAAGTTCTGCCTGAATTTTCCAACTCCTTGGGCTAACTCAACATGGTGCTAATTCAATGTGCCAATTCAGAGAGCTAACTTACTACCTCAATGTGCCATCTAATTGTGCTTACTTTCCTTTATAAGTGAGAAAGCTAACTCAGTTTGTCATCACATGTTTATTAAATGTGTGTGTGTACCCCACAAAGCTAACTTAAGGTGGCCATATACAGGCCCATAAATGCTGCCGACAGACCAAGTTAGCAGTTTATTGGCCCATGTATGGGGCCCTCTGATGGGCTTTACCAATCGAAATCTGGCCGAAAGTCGGCCAGATGTTGATCGCGCGGCACTAAAGATCGTGGCCGCATCTGTTCGTTGATTCGGTCCTGCGATCCGATATCGCCCACCTCAAGGTGGGCATTTCAGGAAGAGACCTGCTCGTTTGGCAACCAAGCCAAACGAACAGATCTCTCCGTGTATAGCCACCTTTAGGGTGCAACCTCACTGTGCAAGCAATAGCAACCTCTTTGACTTCTCCATGAAGCAGCAGTAATATCTGTATAGTTTTAATGAAATTCTGCAGGAGAAGTCAATAGAACGTTAGACTGGCTGTCAGTGGGGGTGGTCCAGATATATCTGATGCTCTATGTAAATGTGTAGCACTTGTTCTGGAGATTGACATTTCAGTACCTGAGGTGAATCCAAACATTCCAGTAAGGTTTCAAGTACGGTAAGTACGTCTTTTAGTAAGGTATGACATGTGGGGTTACTGAAAGAAATTATTATTATAAGTGCACCTGCGGTCTTTCCCTGCAGAAACAAACACCAGAAATGACACTAGGCACAATTGCACAAATTGCGAGCACAATTGCAGAAATGTTGGGGAAACTGATAAAATTACCACAATGGCTCCATCATTTTTTTGGGGTTTTCCAGATAATGGATCTTTCAGTAATTTGGATCTTCATATTTTGTCTACTAAAAACAAATCCTTTTAATATTAAATGAACAGAATGAGGTACTTTTGCTGCCAACGATGCTTAAAGGGGAATTCAATCCCTCAGGTTCTAACCTCCTCTCCTCCTCTTTTTTTAAAATTTGGATCATTTAGATAAAATGGACTCCATGGGAGACAGCCTTTCTGTGATTCAGTGCTTTATGGATAATGGGTTTCTGGATAATGGATTCCAAACCTGTATCTCTTATAGTTACGGATGAGAAGCAGGCTAGCCCCTTCAAGACATACCTGTTTGGAAAGCAGCTCCTTGCATAATGTTTACAGGCTAATACATTTCCTGGCTAAAGGTGGCCATACACGGGCAGATAAAAGCTGCCGACAGACTGTGTCGGCAGCTTATCTGCCCGTGTGGGCAGCCCTCCGACGGGCTTTCCCGATCGATTTTCGGCCAGATGTCGATCGGGCAGGATTAAAAATCCCGTCGGATCGCGGCCGCATCTGTTCATTGATGCTGTCCTGCGATCCGACTGCCCGTACTGATCCGAACGTTGGGCCCTAGGGCCCACGATTGGATCAGCCCGATATCGCCCACCTCAAGGTGGGCATATCGGGGAGAGATCCGCTCGTTTGGCAACATCGCCAAACGAGCGGATCTCTACGTGTATGCCACCTTAAGGGCTGAGCATCAATGAAACCTTAAACCACAAGCATTATCTCACAAATCAACTCAATGTCTGGAACAACCACAGCACAAGGTCTGAAATAAAAACCAGTTTAGTACAATAAATGTCATCAGAATCACACCTTTTAGCCACTTGTTTTAAGAAAACAAATTTAAAACATTATGCAACTGAAACTATGCAAAACAGTATTGAACGTTCTCGAAAATGACGTCTGTGAAGCCATTTATCACCACTAGAAATGGCACTATAACAGCCATAATATTCTGTTTTTATATTTTAGAGTGTGAAAAGAAACTGAAATATCCAAAGAAAATCCACACAACCATGGGAAGAACACACCAAGGGTCATTGACAATGCAAGATGTAGTGTGGAAAGTGCAGAAAATGCCCAGACCTTTCTTTGCACTTTGTCGCAAGCCTCTAGGTTTCTCTTCGAAGAAGAGAATGCGGCATTCCACTTGAATTGAGTGCTACTACTGGGAGAGGGAGGTATGTAGGCATACACCTCATCCACCCCCTAACTTGAGTATCAGTAAGCGCAACCCATATTGAGGAATTGTTCTTACTGCCTGCCTTAAGGCTGCTGTTTCAACTAAAGCTGGGAGCACAAGTGTTTTTCACTTGATAGACACTAAGGGGGAGCACTCTTGCTTCACTTAAAGCTATAGCACAAGCAACAGAGTTTAGTAAGTGACCGCTATACACTCCTTTCTGATAGTGCCAAGGCTGGAATCAATCCTAGAATCACAGCGATAAAGTGCCACTGTGGCATTTTTTTTATTTTAAAGGAATTCTGTCATGGGAAAACGGTTTTTTTTCCAAAACGCATCAGTTAATAGTGCTGCTCCAGCAGACTTCTGCACTGAGATCAATTTCTCAAAAGTGAAAACAGATTTTTTTATATTGAATTTTGAAATCTGACATAGGGCCAGACATGTTGTCAGTTTCCCAGCTGCCCCAGTCTTGTGACTTGTGCCTGCACTTTAGGATGGAACTACTTTCTGGCAGGCTGTTATTTCTCCTACTCAATGTAACTAAATCTCAGTGGGACCTGGATTTTACTATTGAGTGTTGTTTTTAGATTTACCATGCAGCTGTTATGTTGTGTTAGGGAGCTGTTATCTGGTTACCTTCCCATTGTTCTGTTGTTAGGCTGCGGGGGGTGATATCACTCCAACTTGCAGTACAGCGGTAAAGAGTGACTGTAGTTTATTACAGCACAAGTCACATGACTGGGGTAGCTGGGAAACTGACAATATGGCTAGCCCCATGTCAGATTTCAAAATTGAATATTAAAAAAATCTGTTTGATCTTTTGAGAAATGGATTTCAGTGCAGAATTCTGCTGAAGCAGCACTATTAACTGATGCATTTTGGAAAAAAACATTTTCCCATGACAATATCTCTTTAAAGCTTTACTTCTTTATTTAATTTTTTATACATACAGTGATAGCATTTACATGTAGTTATTTTGTACTGCTAACCATCAACTCCATGTGTCTTTATTTTTTTATTCATTATTTTAGGACCCAAGTAGTCCAGATAAAACATTCTATACCTGTACTATCTGTGCTATAAACTCGCTCTAAAAAATATGTGCTTCCCTATTATAACAGTAGGTGGCATAAATGCTTCAATTACTTGCCTGAAAGGAGCCTTCAGATTCTCAGGCAGTTTTGTGCATCCACCATACCCAGGGATCATTGTGATAAATATTCCCACTGAATGCTTGAGTTTTCCCCCCAGGAATAGCAATCTGTCAGCAAGAAAGGACAAGCTATGAAATGTGCCCCTTGCTAAAGATTACATTTTCATTTAATGTTAGCTGTTATTACTAGACAAATCTTTAACTTGCTGTTTTTTCTTGTTCTGGATGACATATCGAATGCCTTTGAGTTGCACAGCAACGACGGATAGAACTTCCACTGAGATTCTATAAAACTCATCAAAGCATCCCCAGGCTCCTGTCTGTGCCAAGCCCTTATAGATATTTCCTACCGACTAGAGAACACAGTGTAATGCAACAGGGACTGCACAGTGGCACATCAATTATAATGCAGATATTTTTCACTTTGCACAGAACTCACTATATAATACCTCTGTTGAGAGCAGTTAAAAACATAACCCATCACCACAAGTGCACACCATAAATCCATGCCTGCCAACATTTTGGAAAGATTTGCTGCACCCATTTTTGGGGCCATACCCCCTAATTACCAAGTCCATTTTACAAAATTTGCCAGTTTATGAAAGTTTGAACACATTTCTGTAGTTTTATTATGGGTTTTACTAATGAAGGTGAATTGCTGTGAGTCTAACTTCTCCCAAAAGACAAAACTGTCACAAATGTATCTTAAGTATCTATTCTGGACTCTCTCCAAAGAGCCAGTTAAGTTAGACCAATTGTGTCTTTTTTGGCTGCTCAGTGCAGAGAAATAGGGACTTTCCAGTTCAGTGCAGAGAAATCTGGACTTTCCAGTACAAACGTGGGGCTGCAGGTTGAGCTCTCAAAAGCAGGACTGTCCTGCTCAAAACGGGACAGTTGGGAGTTATGCCTAAATCCTTTGTGGTTTTTGTTTTACCTGTTCCAGCAGGGCCTGCTTAAAGGGGTTGTTCACCTTTGAGTTAACTTTTAGTATAATGTAGAGAGTGATATTCCGAGACAATTTGCTATTGGTTTGCATTTTTTATTATTTGTGGTCTTATAGTTATTTAGCTTTTTATTCAGCAGCTCTCTAGTTTGCAGGGTCAGCAATTTGGTTTCTAGGGAACAAATTGCCCTAGCAACCATGCATTCATTTGAATAAGAGACTGGAATATGAATAGGAGATGGACTGAATAGAATGATAAGTAATAAAAAGTGGCAATAACAATACATTTGTAGCCTTACAGAGCATTTGTTTGATGTAGATGGTGTCAGTGACCCCCATTTGAAAGCTGCAAAGAAACAGAAGAAAATTGCAAATCATTAAAAAACTATGAAAAATAAATAATGAAGACCAATTGAAGAGTTTCTTAGAATTGGCCCATCTACAATATACTAAAAGTAAATTTGAAGGTGAACCACCCCTTTAAGTGGTTAAGTGAAGTGATTGGGCCACAGAAATGTAACACCTTAAGAAAAGCAGAAAAATGTTATGTAATACAATTAATACAAATATTATTATTATATTTATTATTAATAATAATAATAATAACAACACATATTCATAGAGGATCAGCATATCCTTCAGCACTGTATAATTGAAGGGCATATAAATTGAACATATACATATTCTTATATTACATTGACTGTTCCCCCAAGGCTTACTCTACTCTAGGAGAGGCCAGGATTCATCCTAACACCCAGGCAATGCCACATCTATTACTAATCTGTCTACATTATTCCATCATGTTGAATTCCTACCCCCCATTTTGCTTTCAATCTTAGCTGCTCAAGATGAACCAGGCCACAAGGAATCGCTCTTGTAGTTGATAACATGTAGGAAAAACATCCCTCTAAATGGCAAAACAGATGGGAACTTTAAACATTTCCTTCCATTTCTATTTGAGCTAATGTGGATATTTAAAAATGCCCACTATTGCGTGAAACCATTGTTCCAATGAGTTATCTTTTGGTTTTTAGGGTCTTAATGCACCAGTCT
>CM044442.1:31696707-31712650 GCA_024363595.1 Xenopus borealis | reverse complement strand
ATTTCTGGGGAGCAATCTGAAAACAACTGAACTGAAAAAAGTGTTTGGAAGGTGAACATCCCCTTTAAAGACAGATAGGAGGGCATTCATGGCTGACTGTGCAGAAATACCACCATATTGTTTTATACTCCTCAGCTGTTATTTCTACACGCTTGATTATTGGCCTTTCCTAGCAACAAATAGTTAATTGTTGAGCAACATCTATTGCATGCTCATAATTAATCAATTTACCTCTGTTGTATAAACAAGGGAGTGTTGGCTTATGAAGAACCAAGCCAATGGCACACCTGGAGTTGTCTCCATCGGCACAGCTATTGTACCTCAAACCACTCTTTGCTTCTTGTACAGTTGAATTTTGGGCAAAAAATGCACACCTGTACAAGTATGGGGCCTGTTAACCGGAAAGCTGAGACTTGGGGTTTTCCGGATAACAGATCTTTCTGTAATTTGGAGCATCATACCTTGTCTACTAGAAAATCATGTAAACATTAAATAAACCCAAAAGATTGATTTTGCTTTCAATAAGGATTAATTACATTGTATTTGGGGTTAAGTACAAGGTACTGTTTTACTATGACGGGAAAAGGAAATAAAATAAAAATTAGATTTTTTTTTTGGATTAAATGAAGTCTATGGGAGATGGCCTTTCCGTAGTTCAGAACTTTCTGGATAATGGGATTCCTGGATAACAGATCCCATACATGTAAATGGCAGTGACAGTTAGGGGCAGATTTACCAAAATTTAAAGGGGAAGTGGACGAATTTCAAAAACATTCGGATTCGATCGAATATAAAAAAATCGATCGATTAAATTGTTCGAACGATTTTAAACCTTCAATCAAATTTTTTTTATTCGATCACAAAAAGCTTCCCATAGGGTTTTAAAGCAATTCGGTAGATCCAAGTTGGCAAACTGGCCTATAGAATTTTTTTTTTAAGGGGGAAGTACTCTAATACAATTAAATTCGAATTATTCGAATTTTGCAAATTCGATGGTCGAAGTCACCTAATTTGCATATTCAAAATTCAAATTAAATTTTTTAAAAAATTCGATCGAACTTCGAATTCTTCACACGAACAATATAAAGTTTAAATTTATTTAGTTTGGAATTTTTTGTTTGGAGACATTATATAAAACAGAAATATAGTATATAACTTGAAATAACATAAAAAAGGCAGAGCTATAAAGTAACCAAAAATATACTGTGAGTTCCACAATTAAAGTTTTTCTGTCCCTTAATTGAAAACAAAATGTTAAAAAAACTTGAAATCGATTGGTCAAATGATCGAATTTTAAAAATTCGATCAATCTAATTTTTTTTATTCAATCAAAATTTTTGAATCCCAATTCGGTAGCATTGATTTGGCAAACTAGGCAGTCGAATACGAATTTAACGGGGAAGTACTTAGACTGTCGAATGGATTTTTATTCGGATCATTCAATTTAATCGAATTTTCAAAATTCACTGGTCAAATTTGTATTAAAAAACAATTAGGAAATTAGAAACTTTTTGAAAATTCGATCGAACTTAGAATCCTTCATGTGAATTTAGTGAATATGACCCTATGTCTAGCCCCATTTCAGATTTCAAAATGTAAAATAAAAAAGTTTGCTCTTTTGAGAAATAGATTTCAGTGCAGAATTCTGCTGGAGCAGCACTATTAACTGAGGCATTTTTAAAAAACATTTTTTCCCTTTAACCTTATGCTGAAAACAATGCAGCAGGATCAAAGCCGAATTAGATTAGGAGAAGCACACGCACAACATTGAAATTTGAAAAAGCAAAGAGACCAAGTTGGAACTCCTATGAACAGCTATGTGAAAAAAGAATAAGAACATTTACAAATGAAACAAAAAAAAATAGAATTATTTGTTGTTACCAGTCATTTTTTGTTGCACTAGGAGAGGTCCAGACATGTTCTAGCAAAAGTGGCATTACACTCTATGGACAACAAGTTTCACATCATTTTATTTGCAAATCCACAATAAGGAACAAAAAGGTATACAAAATTTTCTTAAAATCATCAATTAGAGGCAATGTCTGCAATATTCAAGGAATTTTTTTTTCAATCCTCATTTTTTTCCATCAAAAATGTACAGTAGGTACTAAAAAACATGTTGCAAAACTTTTTATCATATCGGTGCCTAATTGAATACCTTATGGTGCATACCGATTTCCTTTTTTTTTTTTTTTTTTTTTTTAACATGCACCAACTAGCATAAGGCATAGAAATGAATTAAGTACAAATACTGTTGTAATAAAAGTGCCCTAAAATCGAAGAGTTGTACCTATCGTGCTTTATCAAGTTACATATTAACTCTCATTCTACTATGTGTGAAAGGTGATTAAATTTCTAATGCAATCAGTAGCATGTCCACTAGTCTATTACTGGAACATATAAAATAAGGAAAATCTAACAATGAATACTATCTTGATAAACACACGCAGACAATTACACCAAGCATTTCTGTCAAAAAAGTGGCATGTGAAATGACTTTGAAAGGTAATGTAACAAAATAAAACCACATTTGTACCCAAATAACAAAAATGTTAATATGTTGTTTACTCAAGCTTTTACACAGTATGCAGACAGCTTGAACAGTAAATAAACATTGCACATAAAATAAACCTTATAGATTCGCTTACCTACTTGACAAAAGCAAGGGTCTAGCAGTCTATCCTCATAAGACAAAATCTCTTAAATATATGACTTTTGATTAGCCATCATCAGGATACATAATACACTAATTTATCTCACTATATATGTAACACTACTAATATTGACTGAAAATGGGACTTTTCTACCCATCTCTGCTCATTCTGTTCCATCCCTGGTGTAACCGTGGGTGCTGATGCAGTTGGCCACTGCAATTTCTACATGTACACTGTATTGTGTTTTAAGAAATGGCAACATCTTTTCCCAATAAAACACACAGAGAAAAATATACAAATATGGCCTTTGCAAAAGCGCTTCTAACAGTGGCTTAACTAGAGTGCAGCCCCACTGCAAAAATATATTTAGAAGAGCCTGGCACACTCCGATCCCCATCTTCCCGCCCACTTCCTACCGCCGCCCTGCCCACTCCCCAACTCAACTTGTGTCCAAGGTAAGAGAGCAGCTAGGGAGGAGCAGGGATCCCTGATTTTGGGGTTGGGGAGCAACATTAGCATGAAAAATGTTCTTGGGGTGCCAAATAAGTGCTGTGATTCTTCATTTGATAGACCCTATATGGATTGTCAGCCTACATTGAGGCTCTGTTTGGCAGTACACCTGGTTTTAATCTAACCAAAACTTGCCACCAAGCCTGAAATTCAAAAATAAGCACCTGCTTTGAGGCCACTGGGAGCAACATCCATGGGGGTTGGAATCAGACCCCACAGTCCCAGCCCCCCTGCGAGTGGGGGGTATGCTTCCTCTATAGTTACACCACTGGCTTCTAAAACTATGGAACTGGCCTGACCCCCAGGTAGGCCAAATACGGTAAAAGTTCCTAGACTGAGTGCCAATTTGGGCTTTGGAGGTTAACACTTTTTTACTGTTTTGCATAATTTTATTATACTGATTTTTGTGTCTGGGTGACAGGTCCACTTTAAAACTAGAGTAGACTGATTGTTACAACCATGTCTTATGTATCGGTAGCCTCGTTATGGGGCCTAGGCAAGTTTTGACCTTCATAGTCTCTAAAAACGGTCACCTTTCAACCTTGTTGGTGATGCATCGCAGAAATTCTAGGCTTGCACATTTATGTAAGGTCTGATGAGCATTAAAGACCTAGTTGAATGTACTGGCTTCAGTAAAAGAAAGAGGTTAGGTCTTTATATACCCATAAAAACAGATATTTTGTTTAACAGACGATTAATAGCTAATGTACAGGCAGAAGACAAAAATTAAACTATATATTAAAAAATGAAGGCACATGCCATGTAACAGTGGCAGATAATTTGCCATTAGACTTAATTAAAAGAAAAAAAAAAAGATTTAATTTCTGCAGTGTTTCCATTTAGATCAGATATTGGTGGAGCCAATCAAAACACTGCTTATCTGAGACAAGTATCCTCTAATAGGGTTCATCTAGGGTTGCCACCTTTTCTGGAAAAAAATACTGGCTGTACTATATTCTTGCCATTTTTTCCTGTTAATAACATTGGAATCAATTATCATTTTTACCTGCCAGGCAGGCAACCCTAAATGAAACAGGCAAATCTTCAGCCAAAATGAATCCAAACTCTTGAAGGGGCAGTTCATCTGTCATTAAACTTTTAGTATGGTGCAAACAGTAATATTCTGAAACAAATTGCAATTGCCCTTCATTTATTTAGCATTTTATTCAGAAGCTCTCAAAGTGGAATTTCAGCAGCTGTGGGGTTGCTAGGATTCAATTACTCCTAGTATCCGGTCCCTGTTTTAAATAAAAGCCTGCATGAGGAATACAAGAAGGTTTGAATAGAAGGATTTGCTATGAATAAGCCATTCTAGATCATAATAAATCTTAACTTAAAGGTGAACTATTCCATTAATGTAATGTTACTTTGAATTACTGGAGAACTTTGCACAGATTTGCATATGTAAATTGGGGTTCAGGCTCAGTTTGCATCTTTTTGGGGTGTTCAGATGGATGAAAACAAACTATGGATTTAGTGTCTCCCAACTTTTAAATAGCTATCCCTAGTGCCAAAAAGTGACTAGAAAATTACTTGTTAATACTGATTCTAATAAATTATTATAACAAAAATGTTCCGTTGCCCTAAGGGATCCACAAGGTACAAAGTATTACAGTGCTTGTTATTTAATGAGTAAAATATATATATCATTTTCTTTCTTTCAGAGCAGTACCACTTAACACCTGCTCTACAGCAATCTTCATATAGAAGGTAATACAGCCTAATTAAGGCAAATGGAGTCATGAAAAGCTAAAAAAAAAAAATAAACAGGACAAAAAGAAAGACTGCACCATTGTATCGATTAATTTTATCTATATAAAACAAAAGATTTTGTTGGATTTCAAACAAACTTCCACCATAATTCAAGTATGTGATATTAAAGGCCAGTAACACCAACTAATGAAAAATACATTTTATATACATTGTAGATTATATTTGTATGTCCTCTAAAAACAAATAAATAGGTCATCAACAGTCGTATTTTGTAGAACAAAGTTTTCCATTTTGCTATCTTTATCACCCCTTTGCTCGTTAAACAGCCCTACATTGTTGCTTTCAAGACTACTGGCAACTAGAAGCATCCGTGGCTCAGAAAAGCAGAACCAAGGGTTTTTGATAGGGTTGCCACCTGTTCGGATTTCACCCAGACAGCCCAGTTTTTGGAAGGGTAGCCCGGGTGTAAAGTTCCCTATCCCCATCCCGCCCCTGACATCCCCCGTTCCGCCCAACATCTCCCTGCCTGTTTTCACAAAAACAAACAAGAGTGGCAACCCTAGTTTTTGAGTTCAGGTTAACCGTCGCTGCCAGTTTCTGCCATAAGCAGTCTATCCAGTACAATACTATAAAAAGAGAGAGAGAGAAGCAATCTTGACCTGTTTGTTGCTCTATGGAAGCCACTTGTGCCAAAGCCGTGGAACTCCTAAAGCAAACAATTTTAGTGCTGGTTATTACTGCTACACCTTGCACTGTGCCAATGCATTACTGGCGGTCTGGGGGATAGAGAAGTTCTTTATCACCTTCAAATGGTTCTTATGATAAGTATAATGACATGGCAAACAAACAGGAGGGAGTATGGTCTGGTAATCGTGCATGGGATGATGCCATTAGGAGCATAAAGACAACTCTCTGTGGTTTCAAACAGACTATATAGATATATACAGTCATATGATAAGTTTGGGAACCCCTCTCAGCCTGCATAACAATTTACTCCACTTTCAACAAAAAAAGATAACAGTGGTATGTCTTTCATTTCCCAGGAAGATAGGGGAAGTCTGCAAAAAGCTCAGAGGTTTAAATGGTCAGTTTCAACTATAAGGAATGTAATCAGGAAATGGAAGGCCACGGGCACAGTTGCTTTAAAACCCAGGTCTGGCAGACCAAGAAAAATACTGGAGCCGCATATGCGGAGGACTGTGAGAATGGTTACAGACAACCCAAAGATTAATCTCCAAAGACCTGCAAGAACATCTTGCTGCAGGTAATGTATCTGTACATTGTTCTACAATTCAGTGCAATTTGCACAAATAACATCTGTATGGCAGGGTGATGAGAAAGAAGCCCTTTCTGCATTTAGACAAGCCACAGTAATTTTGTAAAAATTTCTTTGTACTGATGAGACAAAAATTTAGTTATTTGGAAAAGGCGCTTTGCATGGCGGAAGAAGAACTCCGCATTCCAAGAAAAATACCTGCTACTTACTGTCAAAATTGGTGGAGGTTCCATCATGCTATGGGGTTGTGTGTCTACTTCAGGGACTGGGGCCCTTGTTAAAGTCAAGGGTCAGATGAGTTCAACCCAGTATCAACAAATTCCTCAGGAGAATGTTCAAGTATCAGTCACAAAGTTGAAGTTACACAGAGTTTGGATATCCCAACATGACAATGACACACACTTCGAAATCTACAAAGACATTAATGCAAAGGGCAAAGTACAGTATTCTGGAATGGCTGTCACAGTCACCCAACTTGAATATCATGCAAAATCTATGTCATGATTTGAAGCAGGCAGTCCATGCTCGGCAGCCATCAAATGTAACTGAACTGAAGAGATATGGTATTGAAAATACTGCCATCCAGACACTCATCAAAGGCTACAGGAAGCGTCTAGAGCAGTAGTTCTCAACCTTCCTAATGCTGCGACCCTTTAATACAGTTCCTCATGTTGTGGTGAACCCCAACCATAAAATATTAAAAAATTTTCATTGGCAGCCCAGAACGGATTGTTAGGAAAGTACAGAAGACAGTGTGGCTGCATAAATATAGAAAGTTGTAGTGCAACTGGCTTCCCTGCACAGCTTACTGAACTACAACTCCCGGAGAGCTACAACCTTGGCCCAGGGCTAGTGGGGAGAGAGATGAACCTGCTCATGGAACCGCTAAAGTGACCCCTGTGACCGGGTCATTCGACCCCCAGGTTGAGGACCACTGGTCTAGAGGCTGATACATGTGTAAAAGGAGGCTCAACTAAGTATTGATGCAATATATCTATTGGGATGCCCAAATGTATGCACCTGTCTAATTTTGTTATGCTGCAGATTGCAGATTTTCTATTAATCCAATAAACCTTATGTCACTGCTACAATACTACTGTTTCTGCATATTAAAAGGAAGCTGAAAGCTCAGCCAATGATAAACAAAACTCCAAAGAATTAAGAGGAGTCCCTAAACTTTTTCATATGACGGTTATTCCTAATTTAGTATAATTTAGTATAATCTCACAGAAAAATCTGAGGCTATGGCCCTTTACTGCAAATGGAGAATTTACTGAATATACCAATTTATTTAAATGTGGTTAAAACATTTCTTGGCTGCTATTTAGACAGCTAGTCTTACAAAGCATCGCAAGCACACAAAAATAAATAAATAAAATATACAAAAGAAACTACTGGACATGCAGATAGGCCAAAACATTTCAGACTGAAAAATGTAAAGGTCAGGATTCATTTTATGATAGAGCCAACAAACATACAAACAACTATACCACAGTTCACGCGATTTCTAAAAAGAACAATCTAAAGCAAGTGCTCAAAAATAGACTTCATAATTAAGTAGATAATGTCTATCTGTATACATATATATGTACATAAATATTTACACACATACATGACCAATAACTATAAACTTGAAAGGTTGACTTGTTTATACAGTGTCCCATAATGCATATATACACACACATACACCAAACTATGATTCTTCCATGCAATAACATTGTTGAAGGAGACCACTCAGTGGTGGATGAGGTCACTAAGCACCTCTGATTGAAAAGAACAATATAAAGAAATAAATCTGAATTAAAAAAAAAAATGAATTGGCAGTCACTTATGAAACAAACAAAATTTAACATCTATCTGTTTCATAAATGATAAATACAATATACATTTTTAGAAGGACATTGTATTAACAATTAAAACAATAAAATGCATTTGTACCCAATACACACTCACAAACTCCCTTCCACATTCAAAAAAACCCGAACAAACAGATTTATGAGCACTACTAAAACATTTACTTTGTCATTACCAGGAAGACCTATAATGCCACTCTCGAAGGCCTTGCTCACACACAATTTAATTGCTCATGTTTTGCTGAACTAGAAAAAAAGCATATTCATGCAATATCAGACTGGATGTTTAAAGGAGAAGGAAAGCTACTGAAATAGTTTATTGCCAATAGATTAGCCACAATAGTGCAAGCTTTAACACTATATTTATTTTGCAGAATGCTTTGCCATACAGGAGTAAACCACTCTAGAAGCGCTCTCTGTTTGTTTAGGATAGCAGCTGCCATATAAGCTTGTTGTGACATCACTTCCTGCCTGAGTCTCTTCCTGCTCACTTATAGCTCTGGGTTCAGATTACAGTAGTGAGGAGAGGAGCAAACTGAGCATGCTCAAGCCATAGCCCTGGAGGTTCAAGTTGAAAACAGGAAGTCTGATACAGAAGAAGATGTGTGCACAATAGAAGAAATTGTGTGTTTCTTTTGACAGAAGATTCTGTCTTTTGACAGAGAGCAGCTTTACTTTGGGTTTACTGGTGTATTTACATAGACATTTCTGATAAAGCTTGCTTAATTTTCACCTTTCCTTCTCCTTTAACAATCCAGTTCACACTGAATGAAATAGTTTTTCCGTACAAATTTGCAGTTCTAGCCTCTCTTGGCCTGGTGTAAAATATGCCACTTGAGAAGAGAAAAAAATCATTTGTGTAAACAATATGAAAGGGCTGAAAGTAACCGGCAACCACAGGACTAAGCTTTACTTGTAACAGCAAATGAAACCTCAAGATTTTGTCTTTCTCTGCTGTTTTGCATATACAGCTACAATAACACAAGGGCAAAACCTTTTCCCAGTGAAATGGAAAATGTGCCATGTGCACCAAATGCATCAAGAAAAGTCTGCTTTGTGTATAGCTAATGGCCTAAGGGGAGCGTTATATACAAAACTGATTGATTATAATTTAATCACAAGGTTTTGTGAAAACAAAACACTAGTTTGACTAGTTTTTGAGGGAAAATAATCCACATTAACGATACGCCTTGTGTTGTGCTTCAAAGTATTTATGCAGCAAAAAATATATAAGAGAACATATATTCTCTCTCTCTGGTGGTTTGTTCTTCTTTGTATCAGCAATGGAATAGCTGAGAACATTCCTTCTCATAAAAGCCAATGCTTTTCACACCCCTTTATCCATCTAAATTCTATGCAGAGCTGTGAAACACTACATTTATGAAGGCAAATTACAAAAGAACTGAAATGGAATGTGGAAAGATGTGACTGCAGCACTTTAAGTGTGTGAAGCTTTCATTTGCATATGTATATATCTACATAGTTTTAAACCCATAATAAGTAATGGGGCTCACTGTAAATATCATCTTCCTGGGGATATGAAATTATATGCAACTTGCATATTGCTGACACTTAAGGGGTTATTTATTAAAGTCTAAATGCCAAAAACTCAGGGATATATTATACCACAAGGATGAAAAACGTCCGAATCCGAAAATCTGGCATCTCAGACCTGCCGAGGTTGTATATAAATCAATAGGAGAATCCCGAAGATATCCTGATCTGTGCTGGGTTTCGTGGTTCGATTTTGAGGTTTTCGGGCAAATATCCAAAAAAAATTGGGCGGAAAAATCCAAAAAAATTCATGCAATAGAGTTTTTTTTCCAATGTATTGATGAATAAGGGAAAATAACCCATGCAGATTTGGTCAGATATTTCAGAAAATAATGAGATAAATTCGGATTTTGATAAATAACCCTCTTAATCTTTACAAATAATTTCCTTATACTATCCAAATATTAAATTAAAATAACACTTCTCCATATAAAAGTTATTTGTCTAGACATTTGTAGATTGCGTTCTACAAACAATATAATATGTTAAGGCCTTTCTACAAATAAGAACTTTGTTATTTGTATGATTTGATTCAACATCGATGATCAAAAAAAACAATAAATGCTTAGTGGGAGATACATGTTCAATTCATACATTTTATGTATATTGCCCATGACCAGGAAAAGGGTATATAATTCTATAATTCACAGCTTTTTAAATCTTCATATTAACCTGATTTTGGAATAAAAAAAAAAAAAAAAAAGGTTAGAACATGATTTCTACCTAGGAATCCACTCTGAAGAACATCTTACAGTGCTGTAATTTACATACAGCAGACTCAGTTTCTGTTGGAACCTTTCAGAATTCGTCAATGTTTGTTGAAACATTTGGAGTTGCTGGATTTGAATCTTGGGATATAGCTGCAACTGTTACGATTCTTGGTGAACCTAGAACACCGGTGACTGAGGAGTCCAAATCTCCAGAAGTGACAATTGCCAGTGCGGTTCCACCTCCCTTCTTATTCTGATGGGTTTTTACATGTTTTGAAAGGTGGTCACTCCTCATAAATCTCTTTGAGCATTCAGGGCATTCAAATCTTTTCTCACCTGCAAAATTTGAGAATTATAGATTTTTTTAATCATATCCAATAATGAATATGCTTCAGTACAGATTTTCCTTATAAAACAATACAGAAATTGGTGGTTTCTACCTCGAAATTAGGAGCAATAGAAGGCAAAACAGTAATATATGATTAGAAACGTCAAAGCTAATTTGTTACCTTCAATACTGAAATAGTATTATTTAGCAGGTTTTTTTCTATTGCATGATCCTGGCTTTTTAGAAAAATACTGCCCAATTCATACCCCCTAGACATCCATTACTTCTCACCAATGGTATGTTGAGACATAAGTAGAGAGACCAAATCGGTGTCTTCTATCCTGCATCCTTTATGTGTCGATAAAGACGTGTGGATAAATGAGGGAATCCCCCTTACTTGTGGAATGTTTTTTAGAGGGGCACATAGTAAGTACTGTAGGACAAAGTTTAATTTACTTGTGAGAGTATTCTACTCCCCAAATGTTACAGCAATATATCTCCTGCAGCAGCTTTTATTTACCCTCAGTTCGACGTGAACATTTTGCATGGCCAAACGTGCCTTACTTGAATACTTATAGTAAAGATACAGTTTATATCTATTTAGAGGGAAAGGACACTGTTGAGCCTTATCCAGTGAAAAATATGGCCCATAATAAAGCCAAGTTGTGTAACTTAAACAGCAAAGTCTTGAAATGTCAAAGAAAGTACAAACCCCTGCTTACCTTGGCAAAACTTGAAATATGACCTAAAACTCATCCCTAGCTTGTAGCTGTTCCAAGTTTCACTTTATGCACGGGCTATGAGCAAGGGTGGGCTTTTCCACATCAGTTATCTCGGTGTCCAGCATGGTTCATATAATGTCTCTGTGCTACCCTGCACTTTTCTCAGACATAGGAGGGTGCTCATTGAAGGGAGTCAGCATTACTACAGTTGCAAGGGATGCTATGTACAACCATTATGATTTTTTTTACAGAACAATATAGGCTGCAAATGCTGAGAAATTTTTAAGGTCTTCTTACTGAATTATTGTAAGTTTTTTTATATGCATAATTGTTTTAATAAAATCTGCCCATTTGAATATGAGGTATAACAAATAACCTGCCTACTACATGTAAAAAGTTGCAGAATATTTTTTTAAATGATGCCCTGATTGTGGGCTCTTGATCACCAACTTGTCTAATCATAGTAAAGTGCCCAAAAATTGGGTTTTCTTTTAAACCTGAAATACTTTATAAAAACATGTAATTGGGTCACAGTTGCACATGATAAAAGAAACAAGATGTGAATATGAATTTATACTTCTAAACATCTAAATGACCAACTAATGTATTGCTGAAATGTTTTTTTAAAGAAAAAGTAAACTCTTTTTTTTTCTATCTGTAAATTTCCTCTAAACAGCCCCCAGATTAGGGTTGCCACCTTAAAAAAAACAAACAAAAAAACAGCTAGTGCTGTGGGGCGGGGAGCAATGTAAAGGGGGTGGGGAGCTATGTAAAGGGGTGGAGTCATGGAAATGACACACAAAAAGGGCGGGGTCGTGACGCTTAAGGGGGCCGAGCCACAGCAGCGTCGGGGAACAAATAAGTTTAAAGTGAAGGGCCGAGGGCTTTTGTAAGGGTATTACAAATTACCAGCAACTACATTGCTGGTAAATTTGTAATACCGGCCCTTGCAGGTATTTTACCGGCTAGGCCAGTAAAATACCGGCTGGGTGGCAACCCTACCCCAGATTATTGTTCCTCAGTCCCTGCTGCTAGTCTTCTGTGGTTTCTGTGTTATCAGCAGCTTGTTTCCCCTTCTTCCTGGTACAGAGTGAAGCCCCGCCCCTTAGCTAGCTGACCTCATCTCTCTGACTAGTCGTGGTGATAATTTGCATGCTGTGACATAGCAGAGACCAGAGAGGAAGGGGAGCCAGTGTGTGCAGCACCAGCAGCTTTTTTTTTTCTCCTCATGTGCACTCCCTGCTTGTTCTGGTTCATTCCATATCACAGCAGCACTGAGAGGTATATTTCTCTGACACTGCTGATGTACTGTAGGTAAATTAACAGCCCTTTCTCAATTTATAATATTTTATAATGCTATTGATTGCTATGCCTGATCTTCTGTCTGGTTATGTAAAGAATAAAGCTGATTTTTTTGATTAACTCATTCATGTGTCCCTTTGTCTCATTTACTGATCTATTTATGTACAAAGCTATTTGATTTTTTCTTTTTCCATTTCTGCATACTGACATAGATTAACTATGGTGGTTGTGCAAGTGATTGTTGATGAGGCTGGGGGAGCTGATTTATTATCAGTTAGAAAGGCAAGTGGGGATTTTATTTAGAATCAGAATGGCAGCCTGTTCTGGGAGTTGTTCATTACAGTGAATGTTCAGAGCCTTATGCAAGAAATTTTAGTGATGCTGGGGGAAACTAGCTTACTAATCATTTAGGGTACAGTGGAATGTGTTAGAATCAGATTGGCAGTATGTTGTGGCATTTGTAATTTATAGTAAAGGTTCAGGGATTTTTGTTCAGGGAGAAAAAAAAAAAGCTGCTGGTGCTGCACACACTGGCTCCCCCTTCCTCTCTGCTGTTTCACAGCATGCAAATGATCTCTCCGACTTTTACTTTTCCAGGTTATATAAAATATCAGTAAGCCTTTAAGAGGTACTTCACCTTTCAGTTAACTTTTTGTTAGTTATAGAATGTCTAATTCTTAGCAATTCTCAAATTCTTTTTAATTATTTGCCTTTTTCTTCTTCTGGCTCTTTACAGCTTTCAAATGGGGGGGGGTCACTGACCCCATCTAAAAACAAATACTTTATGAGGCTACATATTCACTGTTACATGTACAGCACGTGTTATCCAAAATGCTCAAAACATGGGGATTTCATATAATGGATTTAAGTCTATTTAAAAATCCTTTAAATTTTAAATAAACACAATAGGCTGGTATTGCTTCCGTTAAGGATTACTTACATCTTAGTTTGTCTCAAGTACAAGGTACTGTTTTATTACTACAGAGAAAAAGAAATCATATTGGAACATTTGGATTATTTGAATATAATGGAGTCTATAGGAGACAACCTTTAAATTATTGGGAGCTTTTCTAAATGAATGACATAAATGTTTTTCTATATATATTCTATGTATTACTTCTCTTTATATTCAGGCTCTCTCCTATTCATATTCCAGTCAAATCAATGCATGGTCGCTAGGGTAATTTTCTACTTGCAAACTGGGGAGATGCTGAACAAATAGCAAACTCAAAAACCACAAATAGAAAAAGAAGACCTTCTAAAGCAGCTCTGGGAGGGAGGGGTTGCCAGCTCTTTAACGGTTCTAAATTTATATATTTAGTTGATGTACTGGATCCCTTTAGCAGGCGGAAGATCATTTACAGCCTCAAATCCATGATTTCCCTCAGAACTGTTAATAAGAGTGAAGTTGCCAACTGGTATGTTTTATCTTTATTATTAAAATTAATTTATATCCTATTGATATTCCATTTAAGTCAACATCACAATTTAATTAATTACTGAAAACTCTTAACATTTTCTTTAATCCTTCAGCAGTGCAATGCTAACACAAATCTTTGTGAGTGGTCAGCTTACATTGCCCCTTAGCAAAAAACATTATACATTAAATTACAAAATAACTAAAGCTTGTAGAAATTCAAATTAGTCAGAAATGTGGCAGAAATTATGAAGATGTAGCCCATCAATCCATTTTATAGACCTTGCCGGCCAAAAGGCTCATTTCAAATCTTTCTATCTATGACAACTTTCTACAATCAATTCCCAATATGATATATCTAGGAAAATTGGGTTATGGCCAAAGAGTTAATAACCAGGTCATAACACATCAGATTCAATGTGGCAGGTGGTATAAGGAGATTGGCTCTTCATTTCTACTTCCTGCAATTGGCAGGAGTAACTGCAGTTGGAGTAACTAATGAAATTGCCACAAAGAACAGCCGGATCTCTTCTCTGAAGTCAAAACTCAAATGCAATTATGTTGTTTGTCTGCCCAGTAGCAGCATCTGTGCTATGCCAAGAGAACATTGTAAAAGAATATTGAATTAAAGCAAAAAGGTACCTACCTGTGTGAGTCCTTCTGTGCCTTTGTAACTCATCACTTCTTGTAAACCTTTTGCCACAGAATATCCAGTTGCAAACAAAAGGTCTTTCCCCAGTGTGCCAACGAAGATGAGCTCGGAGGTGAGAGGTCTTCCCATAGACCTTGCCACAACCCTCAATATGACAGATGTGTTGCTTCTTTTTCCCAGGTTCACTGTTACCTCTAAATAAAAGAAATATAGAACGATTATTAACAAAATACCATAAACACCTACATGCACAATTGTTTAAAGGACATGCAAAGCCTACATTTCCCTACCATGTATATAAGTTGGGCATATCTTCCCCACCAAAATGGCTAATTGTGCTGCATATACCCCTCCATTTACATTACCCTAAAACAAGTAGCAGCTTTCAGCTGATGGCCATTTCCTCATTATCACATCATCTAACTATGATAAATCCTGCTTGGATTGAGCACTGTAATGAGCACTGAGCTCAGGAGAGGGGGTTAGGATTTAAAAACAGGAGCAGACAGCTAGAGCATAGTTTCTATGGGATCCTGCAATACCATATCTTAAGTGGTTACTAGACTGGAGGGTGTGTTGGCCAAAGGAAGGGGCTGAGTGGGTTAGAGGAGAAGAATTAATCCTAAATGATTAAGAGGATGCTACAGCCTTACTATTAACCTTTGAACAACCAGAGTGGCAGGTATTCGAACATTTCAAAGAGGCTCTTCAGTGCTATTTTTGCGTGGGGGGTTTACATGTCCTTTAACAGAAAGAACCAATTCTTCACCAATTCTAACTAAAGATCTTCTATACAAGCATGGAAGAGTATCATATTGTTCATGAGCCTGCAGACAAGTCTACTGTTAGGGTATTTAACTTAGCCCCAAGTGTGACCATTCTAATGTCACCCCTCTGTCACCCCATAAAAATAACACTGCTACAACTGGGGAATCTCAGGGGAACCATTAGGAAGATTCCCCCATATAGGCTTTATTTTAACCAACTGCAGGCTCTGGAGTCAAGGTAGACACCACTAATTGTGAGATCAATTTGGAGGGTCATCCTACAAAATGTAGTCAACCTTGTGAAAAGTGTATTGCTCTAAATATGGTGTAGATTTAAAAGTGCTTAGGGCAAGGCACGCATCCAATATAAATAAAAATTTGATTGAATTTACAAAAAGATTCGAATTTCAAATAAATTTTAAAAAATTCGATCGATTTGAATAAAAATCTATTTGATCATTTAAAAAAAAAAAAAAAAAAAAAAA
>CM044442.1:31641849-31653391 GCA_024363595.1 Xenopus borealis | reverse complement strand
TAAAATTCATTTTTTTGTGTCAGAATCACTTTAAGATGAAAGGACTATACAGGTGAAGGCTCTGGGTGGGGGATTATGAAATTCTATCTAATTTTGTGAAAGTATTTGCATTGTGATATGTTGTTTTTATTTTCTTAGCTGGTTAGAAGCTTCTCAGCGTGGGCCATTTTACATACCTGCACAGCAGTCTTAAGTGCCTACACTTAAAATGTGTTTTACTTCCAGACACCATGACAATGTGTTAAATACATTTCCTGCAAGAAACCTGTTTTGCCTACTATTACCCAGATATGTTGGATATTCTTCAATCCAAAGAATTTTATGCGATAAACCTTTTAGAAATAATACACGTAATAATGCAAAAAAAAAAAAGTATAACATTCAAAAGGTAATGCTTATTCCTGGTGTTTAAAAAAAAAAAACATAAAAATCTAGAGCTACGCCTATGGTTTGTTGTAAAGGTTTCAGAAATACCTGGAACAGGCAGGATGGAGCTACGTAATAAACTTAGTAATGCCATGCCCCAGACCTATTAAGCCAAATGATTGTTTTCTAACATTTCAGACAACTTGAAGTAAGAATTTACACCAATTTATTTTTAACCCAGTGCTTAGTAGACTGTAAAAGGCATTTTATTGCTGCGCAAAAATATTTGCAAGCAGATGTTGCAAAAATGTGTAAATACTGTTCCCACTGATTGCCACCTAACTAGAAATTCATCTCTGCATATTTTGAGATGTAGGCATAAAAATAATTACATGTCCGATTAAATCCACTTATGCCTTCATGTCTTGATAAATCCGTAATAAACATGAAATGCTGTTATGTTCTGCATTTAAGTGCGTAAATGCAGTAATGAGCTAGAGTGCAGTCCAAATGCTCTCGAGGAGGCTGGGAAGTAATGACGTGAATGTGCTACTGTGGCATTTTATATGAAAAAGATTAAAAGAACACCAGCAGACAGTGTTTGTTGAAAATGCACCTATTATTTGATTAAATTACAGAAATAAAAATGCAGTCTGCACACGTGCATTTGCACGCTCAAAGGCATGCACGATAGTGAGAAAGGTTAAAAGTATAGTATTTCACAGCAAATCATATTCTTTTGCAAGATCAAGCCCCTGTTCAGTGTATACAATTTAAGATGTTTCGGTGTAAAAAGAAAAGCAATGTTCGAGGGGGGGGGGGTAATGAAAACTGCTTAATCTTAGCTAAATAAGATGATCATTGGTTAAGTTACCTACATTCAGAGCTGCCTCTTATATTATACTTTAAAGCTGAAAGGAGAGATATGAATTCAAATGCCTGGCTAGTATTTCCTGCCTACAATTGGTGGCCACAAAGCCTCAAACTACATGTAATAAATGAGAAGCATTTTATATGTATAACTCCTTTGCTAACCAGCATCATTGCCTGAATCATAATCTGCTCATTTGCTTGTCATGTGTACAAATTCCTTGTGTCTCACTCATTTCATTCAAAGAATGAGCTTCTCGTTAGAAACCAGTGTGCGAAATTGTGTTTATCCCAAATTCCTACGGCAAAGGAATTACTTTGCTAAGGGGAATATGAAAAAAAAAAAGGTATGGGACCTATTATCCAGAATGTTTGGGACCTGGGGTTTTCTGGATAATCTTCATACCTTAAGTCTACTAGAAAATCATATAAACATAACGGGGCCCATTTACTAAATTCCTGTGAAGAATTCGAAATTCGATCAAATTTTTGAAAAATTTTAAGTCGAACCATCGAATTTTCAAAATTTGACCGATTCGAATAATTCAAATTTAATTGTATTCGAATATTCGATGTTCACCAATTTGGACCTACAGAATTGCTTTAAAACCCTAAGGGAAAATTCGATCGAAGGGTTAAAATAGTTCGAATCGATCGATCAAATTTTTTACATTCGATCGTTCGATTGGTCGTATTGGTCAAATTACGTTAAAAACATTCTAATTCTATTGTTTTTGAAATTCGACCACTTCCCTGGTTTATTAACCCTCGAATTTGAATTTTAGTAAATCTGCCCCTAAATAAATCCAATAGGCTGGGTTTGCTCCCAATAAAGATTAATTATATCTTGGTTTGGATCAATTACAGGAAACTGTTATATTTTTACAGAGAAAAAGGAAATGATTTTGAAAAAATTAAATTATTGGATAACATGGAGTCCATGGGAGATGGCCTTTCTGTAATTCTGAAGTTTATGGATAATGGCTTTCTTGATAACGGATCCCATAACCATTTACCATGTCTGCACCAATTAAAAAATAAACAGAAACACATTTTACCATTAGCAAGCACAAGCAGATTTCTATAATGCATGTGTAGGATCTATTTTCTTGAATGCTTGGGACCTGGGGTTTTCTGTTTAAGGGATTGTTCTGTAATTTGGATCACATCTTAAGTCTGCTAAAATCATTTCAACATGAAATAATAGAAT
Organism: Xenopus borealis; assembly: GCA_024363595.1. Lineage (NCBI taxonomy): Eukaryota > Metazoa > Chordata > Amphibia > Anura > Pipidae > Xenopus > Xenopus borealis. The sequence goes on along the minus strand of CM044442.1, from coordinate 31,650,945 downwards.
TTGTTGCCACCAATGTAGATTTGAAATCAAGTACAAGGTACTTTTCGGTTATTACAGAGAAAGAGGAAATTGTAAAAATTCGCATTATTTGCTTAATGGTCGTGTCATAATTCGAAGCTTTCTGGATATCAGATCCCATACCTGTTATAAAAGGCTATAATGTAGATATTTACTTTTTTACATATACACTTTTTACTACTTATGAACATCTGCATCTCGCTTTATTATTAGATGAATGAAATCATTTCTGCTCCAGGTACAAACCATTTTAGTGCGCCTCAGGGGTGATGTAGAATGTAATGCCTATGCAAGGAGTAGTGCCTTATAAAATAAATAATAATTATTGTTTGGAGGGAGAAGGAATGAGTTGAAAATGTAGATCCTTTCTTATGTCTTCTTTCCTTCTGCTACATGCTAAATTGTCTGCCAGTGTTCTTTTAATGGCTTTTAAGGTCATCGGGTCTTTCAATTTAGCAATGTATATTACATAACTAACATGATGATTTAGCTGTTTCTCAGCAAAAACATTTACAAGGTATACTGGGAATGATATGAGTCGAGGGTGGGGAAATTTTAATCACAGTTTAAAGGGATACTGTCATGGGAATTTTTTTTTTTTTTTCAAAACGCATCAATTAGTGCTGCTCCAGCATAATTCTGCATTGAAATCCATTTCTCAAAAGAGCAAACAGATTTTTATATACTTCATTTTGGAATCTGAAATCTAGACATATTGTCAATTTCCCAGCTGCCCCTGGTCATGTGACTTGTGCTCTTTACTGCTGTACTGCAAGTTGGAGTGATCTCACCACCTCCCCCTTTCCCCCCCAGCAGCCTAACAACAGAACAATCGGAAGGTAACCAGATAACAGCTCCATTTCACAAGATAACAGCTGCCTGGTAGATCTAAGAACAGCACTCAGTTACTATTCAGTTACATTGAGAAGGAAAAACAACAGCCTGCCAGAAAGCAGTTCCCTCCTAAAGTGCTGGCACAAGTCACATGACCAGGGGCAGCTGGGAAATTGACAAAATGTCTAGCCCCATGTCAGATTTCAAAACTGAATAAAAAAAAAAAATCTGTTTGTTCTTTTGAGAAATGGATTCCGGTGTAGAAGTCTACACAAAATTTCCTTTTTTGCCCATGGTTCATCACACTAATTATGTTGCATGTTGCAGAGTAGAAAAATATTTTGAATAAATGACAATTATTTTTGCAAACTGCATAGCATTAATAACACTACTATGGCCTTATCCTGTAAAGCATATTTCCCAAAATGGCACCATAAAAGTTTAGTGGCAGAAAATGAAAAGGGAATAAAGCAAATAATTAATTTAACATGGAAGCATTATAGATCTATATACCAGGTATAGGATCTGTTATCTGGAATATAACATTATAATATAATAAATATAATATTTATGGATCAGTAATTTGGATCACCCTACACTAAAGCTCCCCATAGACACAAAGATCTTTCTCTGCCGAACGACCGATCTTAGGGAAGTCCGACCAATCTGTCAAATTATCGTGCGATTAGTGGGATTCAAATGATCGGACACCTTCTGATTTTTCATCTGACGTCGGTCTGAAAATTGATCGACCAGGTTAGAAAATCTTTATCTGTCCCCATGCAATCTACCTATGTTTGCAGGACCAAGCAGGCAGTGACCCTTCAGTTTTGCTGGCAATATCGCCTGAAATGGTCTTTTTAGGTGATGGACACATCGTACATTTAAACGATCGTTTTGAGACAATCGCTAAATACTTCGACTTCAAATATCGAAGTTTTATTTCATCGAATCTGGCTATCCTGCAGTCGAACGATTTTTCTTTGACTTTAAAAAACTTAGGAAAATGCTCTAAAAGGTCCCCATAGGCTAACATAGCACTTCGGCCAGTTTAATTTGGCGAACTATTGTAGTCAAAGTTTTTTAAAGAGACACTACTTCAATTATCGAATGGTCGAATATTGAAAGTCGTAGCAGCCTATTCGATGGTTGAAAAAAAAATTTTTTAACTTCGAAAATTCCCTCAAATTCACTTTGACCCTTGATAAATCTGCCCCTTAGTCTACTAAAAAATCATTATAAACATTACATAAACACAATAGGATTATTTTGCCACCAATATGGATTCATGCATTAGTTACCATCAAGTACAGTCTACTGTAATGTTTTGAGGAAAAAGGAATAGTTTTTAAAAAAATTAAAATCATTTGCTTGACATTGAGTCTATGGGAGATGACCTTCCTATTATGCTGAGTTTTTCTGGATAACAGGTTTCTGGATAAGGGATCCCATACATATAATTATGAAATTAGATTTCAATCAATAAAAGAGTTAGATCATTGTTTTCCAATTAGATCATAATTTTCCAAGGTCCTGTAACAGAGCTGCATGATTTTTTAAAAATAATAAAAATGAATTCTCCTTTTCAACCTACCTAAATGATGTTTAATACAGTTGAATTGAGATCATTCTACCAAACTGCTTTTACTTAGTAGTTTTTATGGTGCAATCCGATAGAGGCCATTATAAAACTTGAATTCTTTGAACCGCCTCTAATGAAACTTAGACAGTCGTCTCACTTATTTCCCAAGATGAGCAACAAGCAATTTCTTTCTTTTTAAGACAGCCTTTAGGTATGTGGGAGCCATTTTGTAAATTACAAGGTGCTTCCAATACCAGGAAATCTCATGACGGCTGCTCTTTTTTTTTTTTTTTTTTAACTTTCCTTTCCTTTTTTAAGTTAAAAGGAATAAGGGATGAGTTACAACAGGATAGTTTCACTGTGTGTGTATGAGAAATAACCAGGCAGTTGCTGAATGTTCCATCCACAAGGAAAAGGTTACCATTTAACTTAATATGTTAGTTATCTCCACGCTCTAATGAAAAAGAGTAGAATCACTGAGGAATCCATATGCTTTATATTTATGTGCTTTATATACGATCACAAAACGAGCAATCACAGCTGTATTGTATGATGGTTAGTGAAAACTGATATAGGCCTGGCTCCTTTAACATGCTGCAGTGGTGAATTATGCTTTTTTACAGAAATGGCAGTCATGTTTCTCAGAGTACAACTGATTGCCACAAAGGTAGAATAATGCACTCTTAAGGTTACGGCCTACAGGATATGTTTGCTCTTGTCTACTTTCCCCAACAACTTTATTTTGATCGCATATGAGGGAAGTACCTCCAGAAGCTGGGTGCTGAGTGCTTTCTTTACATTACATATAGGCACCAGAGGGCACCCCCCCTAAAGCTGCCTCTACATGGCCCTTAAATGTTCAATATAGTTTTGGCAATATCACATAAGGAAAAGTGGCAAGTATTGACAGTGGTGTTTATATAAGAGACAGAGAAGTCAAAGATAACCCCCAGACAGCATGCTGAGTTGACAGAATTAATGACCACACCATCAATAGAGATAGTCCAAGTGGGGGGGGGGGGGGGTAGGACCATGTTTAGGTGGCAATATGATTAGTTGAGTTTTTGTTAGGCTGAGTTTTTTGGTGGCACTGGTTCATTCAGTTGAAGATTGCTAGGAGGCAGTTAGAGATTTGGGCCCCTCAGTTTTAGCTTTTAATGGAGGAGTGGATAAATATATTTGGTTATCATCAGCATAAAGATTATAATTAAAGCCAAATGAGCAGATGAGATCTCCCAAAGACAGAGTGGCCAAGTACAGAGTCCTTCAGCACTCCTACATTATGGGGCAGATTTACTAAGGGTCAAATTTCGAATGAAAAAAAAAAATCAAAATTTGACCATCGAAATTTTTGTTGGGGGGTTTCGATTTCAATAGTCAAAGTAGCCCAAAATTAATTTTTACAATTTGATTTTTAATCGAAAATTCACTTCGACCCTAAGTGCCCTAAGTGTAATTGGAGATGAGGCTTCATTAGCATAAGAGACATTGAATGAGCATTTAGAGAGGTAAAAAGAGAGTCAAGATGCAGACTGGTTATGGATAGCAAACACATACAGTATTTACATCAGGAGAGAGTGGTCAGCTGTATCAAATGCAGATGATAAGTCAAGGAGGATAAGGATGGAGAAGTGACCTTTGGCTTAGGCAACCTGAAGATCATTTGTAACTCTGCACAAAGCAGTCTCAGTGTACAGGCTGGAAACCCGATTGCAGTGGGTCCATCTGATTATGGGTGTGTACAGGGGCACTCCACCAATGAGGCGAGTTGCGGCACACGCATTTCTGCTGCCCCTGCCGCAAAGATTCCATGCCTGCTCAATGTTAGCATTTCCAAATTATTTTTTTGGAACAAATTTGGAACTACAAAGCCATCGGGATCAGGAAGGCACAGGGAATTACAGAACAGATTGCTTGGTAACAGAGGGGTCAGGCAGAGCCAGTTGAATAAAGTGCTCCCAGAATCTCAGTAACGTGAGACCTATGATTGGAGTAAGAAATATGCTAAAGGCAGGGTTACTGGATATGGAACCAAAACGTTATATAATATGGTGGTGCCAAAATAAAGTCAGTCAACGCAAGTTGCACAAACAGAAGGGTTTTAGAGCCCAGCTGGATGAATTACAATTACTGCATTTGCACAAAATGTTTAAACTTTTATGTAAGAAAGCTTTGCATTCTAGAGTTCTATAGAGAACCATGATAGACATTTAATTGCGTGTGTTAAGGTGGCCATAGATGTTGATTTTTAAAAGATCTTTTCGTTATAATTAAAAATTTGGCAAAGCGAAACACCGCAGATTCACCAATCACTAGTAGGAACATTTTTGCCAAGGCATTTTTTTTTTGTGGTTCTAAGGATTTAACATGTACTGTTTCCTCACCATGTGCTAAAATCTGTTTTCAGTTTTAAAAACTGATGGAATTTAAAGGGTACAGTGATGATAGCTTTACACATCACACATACAGTATGTACTTGTCTCCTGGGTTCTAAATTAATTCTACTTGTTCCTTCAAATGGTACTTGGCATCAGAGAACTACACTCTCCCGCTGGAAAATAAAGAAATCCATCTTTGCCCTTTCTCATCTACAGCAAGTATCCTAATTAATATCATGTATCAGCCACTGACGGATGAAGCATACTCATGTTGCCAGGATAGTGGCCTGTTAATGAATTAATAATGAATTACTGTTGACCATACATTTTAACTACAAATCCAGGATAGTGGCCAGTTAATTAATGGATAATGAATTATTAATGTTTAAAATAGAATTTAACTACAAATCCCATAGTGCAATGTGCAGGGACTCTATGTGGAGGAATTTTTATTCATACTTGTATATGGGCTTACGAGCCAACAATTTTTTTTCAGTAAAACTTTCCTCTAAAACAAATGTAGGGACCCGAGGTTCAGGTTTAGTTACTCAGGAAGTTCCCCCTTGGTAATAGGACACCTAAATAGGTCCTTTAGTTAACTCAAGTGGCAGTAGTTTAAAGTATAAAGGGTTTTAGCCCCATGTGCTCAGGGTCTGTCCTGGGACGTTGCCTCACTGGGAGGTATTACAGGTCCATGTTTGCTGGTGGAAAGCTAGATAAGAGTTATTTAGTGATATTAAAGGGAAACTGTCAAGGGAAAACATGTTTTTTTTAAAACGCATCAGTTAATAGTGCTGCTCCAGTAGACTTCTGCACTGAAATCAATTTCTCAAAAGAGCAAACAGATTTTTTTATATTCAGTTTTGAAATCTGACATGGGGCTAGCCATTTTGTCAATTTCCCAGCTGCCCCTGGTCATGTGACTTGTGCCAGCACTTTAGGAGGGAACTGCTTTCTGGCAGGCTGTTGTTTTTCCTTCTCAATGTAACTGAATAGTACGCAGTGGGACATGGGTTTTACTATTGAGTGCTGTTCTTAGATCTACCAGGCAGCTGTCATCTTGTGTTCGGGAGCAGTTATCTGGTTACCTTCCCATTGTTCTTTTGTTAGGCCGCTGGGTGGGGGAAAGGGAGGGGTGATATTACTCCAACTTGCAGTACAGCAGTAAAGAGTGATTGAAGTTTATCAGAGCACAAGTCACATGACTTGGGGCAGCTGGGAAATTGACAAAATGTCTAGCCCCATGTCAGATTTCAAAATGAAATATTAAAAAATCTGTTTGCTATTTTGAGAAATGGATTTCAGTGCAGAATTCTTCTGGAACAGCACTATTAACTGATGCATTTTGAATTTTTTTCCCCAATGAATGGATCCCTTTAAGCTCTTGTCATAGTTGCTCTAGGAGCAAGAGACAGGCTCAGGGAAGCTAGTGAGCAGTTTCCGAGTAGTGGGGTTAGGACCCCGTGGTGAGTACACCACTAGATCAGGGATTCAGAGGGTGAGGTGAGGACTAGTGAGGATGCCAAGACCCCAAGCTGATTATTCCTGGGCAGGAAGCTATACTCTCTGGGTTTATTTTGCCCCAGGAGGTGTTTATCCTAACTGTACTATTTCACTGAAGGGAAAGGATCCTGTTACTGTCATTCTGTGGTCTAAGTGCCTGTGAATTTCTACAGTGCAATGATTCTTTGTAAATAAACAAGTTCGTTTGCTGCAAAGAAACTTGCCTGGCTGAATCTCCTGCTGCACTGAACTAAACCAGGTACCGGGAGTTGCGGGGAGTTGCACTGGGGCCCTAGGCACAAGTCATGCAGTTTTAGCCTTTAGTCATATACAGTCACAAATCCACAGCTAAAGTGCACTCAAGGGTGTGCTACACAGGTAAACACTTGTATTTCCAAATGACTATTGGTTAATTTAGTTTGCAGTTTACATGTATGGAATCCATTATCTGGAAACTATTATCCAGATTCTCTGATTTACATAAAGGCAGTCTCCCATCATTATCCAAATATTCCACATTTTTAAAAACGATGTCCTTTTTCCCCTTAAAAAAGACAGTACCTTGCACTCCAAATTAATCTCTATTGGAAGCAAAACCAACCAATTGGGTTTATTTAATGTTTACGCAATTTTCTAGTAGACTTAAGGTATGAGAATCTGAACTACAGATAGATCTGTTATCCAGAAAACCTCAAGCCCCAGGCATTTTGGAGAACATACTGGATAATATCCCATACCTGTACTACAACAGCAGTGTCGTGGGTTTGTTAACATTCTGTTACTGTCATCATCTTGTCCTACTATCCCTAACTGTACCCACTAAAATGGCTGCTAGTGCCACTGCCCCTTCTTGCCCTCCTTAAAGTTAGCCCTGCCAACAGCCTGGTCCCCAGCCAAGACGTATGATGGATAACACACAATTTGAACTTTGGCAACTTGATACTTATGTATTCTTGGCTACATAATACTAAAAATTATTACCAGAAAAACAACATAGCTAAACGTCTGAAGTCATAATTATACCTGCTCATTATGTTAGATTAATATGAACATTAATTTCAAATGCTTCACCACATTTTGTAATGGGTTGTTGTTTTATTGTTTCAATATGGCAATAAAAAAAACAGTACTAGAATAACAATTACTTACAGACATCAAAAGATGAAAGACATTATTAGGCAATGGAATGTATATTAAAAAAAATGATTTATCCAGATCTTGCTCAGCCTATCCAGCGAAAGTATTGAGTATATATATATATATATATATATATATATATATATATATATATATATATATATATATATATATATATATATATATATATATATATATATATGATTATTATCTGTGACCTAAATACAGTTCAACACAATAGCTATTGTACCTTCCCAAGTAGTGTACCTTATATAAAGTATCCTATTGACTCAGCATGTTGAAGGTTATGTACCTCTATCCCCAGCAGTAGAAAAACAATTCAGCGCAGAATCTGATGGAATCCTTTTTGTAGACTAATGAAGCCTCCTCTACAGATTTCTCAATTTAAAGTATGAATTATTTCAATAAGGATGCGGGATTTGCCTTTTGTCTTTACATATCTAACCCTATACTTATCAGCTTTAGGGAGCATTTGTACTACAAATTGCTTCTATGATGAGAAGTGCTTTACTGTCACCTTTCAAGGTAGAGAAGGTACATTCCACAGACGAGAAGATAACAAAGAGCGAGATAATCACCCTGAGAAGGAATTATGACCCCTAGTGTGATATTAATTAGACCTGGGAGGGAACTCTTCTATTGCTCATGTTCTGAGCTTCAAATAAATGCTAAAACATTGTACTCGCTCCAGAGGGATAAACAAACAACCATCAGGGGGGCTGCTGGATGTCAGACTTGTGTCTACTAACAATTTCCAGTATTTCAAATACAGTCCTGTGTCCTGTATTGAAAATGCTAATTTATTTGTTCACATTTGTTTATTTTGTCCTGTGGATTACCAATAAAAAGGAGTGTTTACATTATAATCAGGGCCAGAACTAGGGGTAGGCAGAGTAGGTAAATGCTTTGGGCGCAAAGCTGGGGGGCGCCAGGCACGTACCTTCTCTGCAGCTGCTACCCCCTAGTCCGGTTTCCAGCCCCCTCTCTGGCCAGTGTGTGGGGACCTTTTGCACATCTATGCTGTCCTTTTAGCTCCACTAATTATTTCGCACATATGCGCACGGTTTCTTTGCACTTTCGCACACATTCTCCACACATGCGCACGCAGTTTTCCACACATGTACGTGTGCACCTGTTGGCCGTCCTAGGCAGCCTGGCTGGGCTGGCCCTGCACTGATGATAATTCATCATTTTATTAGATAAAGATATGTTTGTACCTTGTATAGTTGGGGTATATATATATATAAAATCCGAAAGTAGAGGTGCACACTGGGATTTAAAGTAGAATTAAAACGTAATATTTTATTGATTACATTTAAAAGAAACTGCTCGATGTTTCGGTCTCTATCTAAGACCTTTCTCTTCAGAAAGGTCTTAGATAGAGACCGAAACATCGACCAGTTTCTTTTAAATGTAATCAATAAAATATTACGTTTTAATACTACTTTAAATCCCAGTGTGCACCTCTACTTTTGGATTTTGTATTTGAGCCTTAATTGGTAGCACCTGGGTCTGTGAAGTCTGTGAACGGAGTGCACTGGAATCTTGGAGTTTGTATATATGTATATATATATATAAACGTACAAATTGGAGTGGAGCTAAAACCCAGTCTGTGACTTAGTC
>CM044442.1:31627496-31638363 GCA_024363595.1 Xenopus borealis | reverse complement strand
ACTGTTGAAATGTCTAAGACAAAGAACCTTCTAAACTCTAAAGGACCAAGTAATATATCCTTCAAGGCACTTATAAATACTCAATAAATTCATTATGCTGTTTTATTTTCTCTAAGCATTTGGCCTAGACTAGAGTATTTGGACCAGAACATTTAGCAGCAGGCTTAAAGGAAAGTGGCAGATATGAGTAAATATCAGTACTGACACATTGTGATAGACATAAAACTAAAGGTTTGCCACACAGTATTTATGCAACCAATTTTTGGATCCCAAACTTTATGCAGAACTGATATTTTTGTGCCGAAACGTACACCAAATGGGTATTTATTAATGATGAATAAGAGTGTGCAAACAGATTTGCGAATTTGTTTTTCACAATATGAATGTCTATGAGAGCTTTTTAAATATGCCAAAAATAACAAATTGCAAATAAGTATGCGCACACTCTGCATTTGAATTATGCCACAACTTTGCAAATTGCGAAGTTAAGTTACTGTCAACGCTATTTTCGCACACAACAACCTAACACAGTGCCTGTATTCATGCTCATTTGGTAAAATTTATTCACAATGCAAATTTGCAAAAACCGGAAATACAGGCACAGCATTGCAATATTTTAGCATTCAGGATAAAGCATGGGCAATACAACCATTTGCGAATAAATATGTGCTGTGCGGACTTTATAAATGACCCCCAAGTTGTTTTACACACAAAATCAATTACAGGAAGAACTCACAGGGGATCAAACCAATGGCAGCAGGCAGCAGACCCCATGTTCATGTCAAGGGCCAGACTGCAGAATAAAAAAATTAAATAAAGACTGCAAATAAAAAAAAAATTGTGTATGAGTTTGATTTAGACTCTTTCTCTCTTTGGGGCAAATTCACTAAAGTGCGGAAATTTGCTAGCAACGCCTTTGCCGCAATTCGCCAGTCGAATATTCGCCAGTCCGCCACTAATTCACAAAAATGAGAATTTGCTCTTTGGGAGGCGAAAATTAACGAAGTTGTGTTACCGTTACTTCATCAGGCAAAGCGCGTTTACGCTAGTGATGCCTAATTTGCATACAACACAAAGTTAAAAGTATATTAGAAGCCACTACATTACACTACACAAGCCCAGGAAACCTTATTATATATATAATAAATTAAATAAAGTTGTCCTATTGCCCTACATGTGCCCCCTGTATAGTTGTGTTGCCATATGTTAGGAAATGTAGGGGGGAAGTAGGGTAACCCCCAAAAAATTACTCTATTTTTCAGACTATCACCCTAATTTTTTTCAAAATCCTATTTATTGTATTGAACTTGACCAGGTCTTAGCACAAGAGGTAACGTTCAGTAAAATGGGCATCTTAGTTAATTAGCGTAGTTACGTCCCCTCGTCAGTGCGTAACTTCGCCTGGCATAAGGGGTACGAGGTTGCACTAGTCTATTTACTTTGCTAGCGAATTTTTTTTTTTGGCACCCACTCATTTTAGCTTTGTGCCTGAAATTCCCTCCAATTACTTTCAACTGTGACAGGCACTTGTCACTCAAAAATGGGGCATGGATCTGCATGGATCGGCTTACCGTGCAGTCTTAGGCACAGGCTCCCCCTACCCCCTTCGGTTGTGTTTCCTACAACCTAATAAAAGCACAAAGACTTCTTATAGTGGCAAAATCTGTGGAGGTCACATTTTTTATTTAACAACCTTATATAAAGGACTAGGTACACCCTGACCACCAGCTGCGGCTCCTATAATTGCCAACAAACATGGGCCTGCTGCCCATACCGTAGCCAGAGTTGTTTTAGGGAGCAGTGATCATGGATCACCCTCTGTTTACCAACCTGTAGCCCATTCCCCTGCTCCCCATCATGTGCAATAATGGCGCTAACCCAGCCTCTCGCATGACTCAGACAAGACCGTGCAGTCTGTTCCACACTCGTGACTTCCCAAGGGTAGGCCTGCACTTCAAACGTCCAACTTCCTGGAGCCGCACTGATGCCCAGCACTTGGAGCCGCAGCTGCGTCATGGGAATACCTATTGACCAACACAGATAATGGTGCCCCAAAGGAAGGCAAAAAACTCAGGTCCTTTTCCGCCAATTAGCAGCCTGATGAAAAATTCCTTCCTGACCCCTTCAAGGCGATCATTTGTTAGAACCCTGGAGCACCTTCTTTCGATCTCTCTTCTGCTTCACCTGGGATGGGTGGGTGGGAAAAAGAAACAACAAAGTTATCTGTCTTGCCTACCGCTTACCTCTCCTTAAGACCCCTCTCCAGGCCTACCAGCCCCCTAGCCCGCCCCCATTTTTCCCACCGAAAGTCCCTGGCTATTCACCCACAGGGGAGGCAAGGGGGCCTAATCGCTGCACGTCCACATCCACGGGGGAGGGGGCCTTGCCTAACCTCACTTCAGCCTTGTGCAGGCTTCATTCCCCCTAGTCTAGCAAGGGCAAATTGTGGCATGATAGTAGCTTTTTAGAGATCATGACCATTAAAAACCACAATGAAAATATGAGTGTAACTGGATACGAACATTTTGAAAATATTGATGTTTTTCTCTTGTAGGCTTAAATTGAGTTTCATGTAGGCTAAAATTGAGTCACCTGTAGCTACAGCATCTATCCTGCTGTGATTCAAATCTGAAAATGTCTATATTGTACATTTATGGTGAATTGTCAAAGCAGATTGCAGGTAATTGCACTGGGGATTCTTATCCTATTAAGACTGAAACTTATGTTCCATTTACTTTGCTATGTGTGAGCAGGAGGCCTTTGGATTCTATCAAATTTAACAGCAGATTTACAAATTTTTGCTTGTGGGAAAAAGAACCCACAATCCTTGGAAATATGTGACATGTAACTTGTTGTTTTCCTCAAGCACAATCTTATTTAAGAAAATAAGGAAAGGGAAACATATAATTTGTATAGCTCTTTTCTCCAGTGAAAATTAAAGTGCTTTACCAATAGAATATGCTTATGTGAAAGGCCAACCTTATTTTTTCATAATGATTTGTAACAAGCCCTAAGCTTAACTTTTTTAAGGGGTAGTTGAGATAAGATTTAGTGTGGTGTAGTCAGTGATATTCTGAGACAATCTACAAATGGTTTTCATTTTTTTTATTTGAGTTTTTTTCCTCAGCAGCTCTCCAGTTTGCAATTTCAGGTTTCTAGCATCTGAATTAGCCTAGCCACTATGCACTGATTTGAATAATAGACTGGAATACCAATAAGATAATAATTAAAAGTAGCAATAGCAATATGGGACCAATTTATGAAGCCTCCAATTGTAAAAATTTTCTAGATTTATTATGCTCTGAAGCTGCTAAAAAATGCTGCTAAAAATTCAAATACAAAAATACTCCAGCTAAAACCTATTGCAATCATGTAGAAACAATGGCGTAACTACTCCCTGATGGGCCCCGGTACAGGATGGGCCCCCCTGTCGGGCCTTTACCTCTATATTAATCCCATGCTGGAGTGTTGATGGCATGTGTGCTGTAAAATCTCCCCCCCCTAGATAAACACCTGCCATAACTATTATCATGGTTCTGATGGGCCCCAAGGGGGTGGGGGCCCTGGTGCAATTGCACCCCCTGCACCCCTGGTAGTTACTCCACTGTGTAAAAATTAATGGCAGATGGTCATTTAACAATTGGAACATGTTTTTTACCTTCAGGTCAATATTCTCGATAGTTTAGGACTGTTTGTGCTGCTTTTCGTTTGATAATCCAAAGCATTCATGTTTTTCTCGGAAAGTCTCCCAATTTGAGCATCACATCAAAATGTTGCACAATTTTGTTGCTACTTTTTTGTTGCACCGATTTTTTCGATAATAATTATTGGTAAGTAAAGGGTATTTGGGTTTGGGTGTTTGTTCAAGTTTTTTCTTTTACATTGTTTTTCTATACTGAACTCCTTAAAGGGCTGCTTTCCATTTATGAAAGACTAATATTAACTAAAACGTATTTTGTACACATTGATATATGCATGGTATTTAAAACACTGAAGGTAAGAAATATTGCTAAGAAATAATTTGATTAGTTATTGGTGAATCTGACCTGTTTTGCTTCACTGAACATTTGAGAAACGGAAAAAAATTTGCCAAATGCATTGAAGTCTAATGGGCAGATTTACTAATGGTCAAATTACAAAGTGAAAAACCTTCAAAATTCGACCATGGAATTTTTTATGGGGTTAATTCTCTATCAAATATGGCCATTTTTGATCGAAAACTGCTGTATTCGATCGAATTAAAATTGTTCCAATTGAACTATCGCATTGTTCAAATAAAACGATTTGAGTGATTTTTTCCCCAAATCCTTCAATTTCTCAGAACAAGTTCTAGGAGGTCCCCATGGGCTAAAATGGCAATAGTCAAAGGGTTTTTAAAGGGCCAGTACTTCAAAATTCGAATTTTTTAATTTTTTCACTTCGAATTTCGAGCCATTCGATAGTCGAAGTAGCGCACAATTACTTTTTTTAAATTCGAATTTTATTCGAACATTCACTTCGACCCTTAGTAAATGTGCCCCTAAGGGTGACATCTTTTTTCAACTGTCTATGGGCTAAATTTAATATTTTTTCTTTTACATTCTTTTTATATACTGAACTCCTTAAAGGTCTGGTTTCCATTTATGAAAGACTAATATTAACTCAAATGTATTTTGAGCTTATTGATATTCCTGCATGGTACTTAAAACACTGAAGGTAAGATATAGTGCTAAAGAAATAATTTGATCAGTGATGGGTGAATCTGACCCGTTTTGCTTCGCTGAAAATGTGAGAAACAGCAAAAAAATGCATTGAAGTCTAAGAACGACAAATCTTTTTTGACACACAACAATTTTTTTCAACTGTCTATGGGCGTCATTTTTGTTCGAAACTTGGCAGAAAATGTTGCTCATCACTAATTTTGATTTATTCTATGAACTCTATGCTGTTAAATCTGAAGGGGAACATAGTCTTAAAAACCAACACATACAGACTATTTCCAAATGTCTTGGGCATTCCTTGATTACTTTAATTAAGCATACAACCCCTTTTTTACATTTACGACTTTCAGTTCATCTTTTTTTAAGAGCAAAATATGTATTTATGGAGAAAAAAGCTGATTTGTCTTTCAGGACCTCTTATTTTTAATGGAACTCTTGAAACAGTGCAAAACACTTGACAAGCTTCCTAATGCTAATGCTGTTTTGATAGAGAAAACCACAAAATACCAGCCGCTAGTACAGGTGTGTAATAGGCACATATAATTAAAGCAAAGATACTTAATTATTTGTTGTTGCCTGTTACACATTGACAACAGCTGACTATGTTCTTAATTTATGGCTCACGACTAGGGTAATTTTCTTATGTCACTGCTTTTAGATGCAATCATTCCTCGGGGACTCTTTTAGAAAAACATTCTGCTCTAGTTTTTTTCAAGGTAGATTCCCTCTGCTGCCTGTAATTTATGTGCAATTTTAAAGTGACTTTGAAGGCCCTTATTGAAAAAAAGGTGAAATGGTATAGCCTGCAATTCATTATTAAAAATTAATGATAGTGTTAGATTTTAATAACAGTGGGGCTTTTAGAGTACAAAGCCTAACAATAACCATCATCGGACATGTCCTTTTCAAATAATAAGTGACTCTGAAAGATCATTGTATTGCTGGTAATCATTGTGATATATGATATATATGTTTATAGCCATACCAAGGTATTCATACTTCTATGTTCTGCCTGTATGTTTTTCTAATTATTGCTTAGCATATTTAATTTCCTAATAGCCAGAGAAATTGAGTTGTAAATACGTTTTCTGAAAACCAGTGAATCCTACCAACAGATGTGAGGCTTTCAACCATTCACATAAATGATTGTGTATGTCTGTAAACTTAATCAGCATCTGCAGGTGGTAAGCCACCTGTTTAAATCACTTATGGTCTCATTTACCCAGCAATGAGGCAGAGAAAAACAAAGAGCTGAACTATATTTGTATGTATGTGTAAACTTGCTTGTTTTTTGTGGATGAATGAAAAAAGAATGTCATTACATAGAGTATCATTTTATATAAAAGGGGAGTACAACTGCTGTTTTTTGCTCACTTGCTTTTATGAAAAATGTTGTAATCTTCATTTGTTAATGTATTCTTGTGAGTTAAGGAAATATTTGCAAATACCTGTATTATGGTAATTTCAAATATTTAATTTTTACATACTTTTTTTCTACATTCAGTAAATGTATTAGCTTTTTCAATCCAATTAGAATCTTGAAATAAGATGCTTCTTTTAAATTCCTGTGACCATTTCTATCCATGAATACATTAGGACTACTCTGTATTGTGGCTTGTTCACATATTGATTGGGCTAGGTGTACGATCTTGTTGGTGCAAGAGCAAATAAATAAATAAAAATTCATTTGAAAAGAGAATTACTCTCTGTCTGTATTATTCTGTCTGTATATTAATGAAGGTTAAAGGAGAAATATACAGTACATCTTTGCCCCACTTGAGTCAAATAAAGCTTTTATAGAGACTAGCTTTCAAGAATCCCTGTAAAATGTTGATATTGTAGAAAGGTTTACATTTAACACTTATATAGGGTTATTCAAACTGAGCAAGCATTATAATAAGGCTAATGTCATATTCTTACATTTGTGGTTTTCCTTAAAGGAAAACTATATCCCCCAAAATGAATAGTTAACTAACAGATTTATATCACATTAAGTTACCAAACTCGCATATATATTTAAGTAAATATTGCCCTTTTACATATTTTACCTTTAGTCACCAAACTATAATGGTCTGTGTGCTGCCTCAGAGATCACCTGACCAGAAATACTGCAGCTCTAACTGTAACAGGAAGTGGTAGAAAAAAACAGAACTTTGTATGTTAATTGGCTCATGTGACCTAACATGTATTGTTTGGTTTGTTTGTGTGCACTGTGAATTGTAGGGTCCCGTGGGTGGTCCTTAGTTCTTATGTGATATTGACACATAAATTATTTTCAAAATATTTATCTTCATTTAGGAGGTAATTTATTAATGTCCGAATAAAAAAGTTCTTCTCTTTTTTTCTAAATTCCTCATCCCTTACTTTTGTATTACAAAGCATAGCAAAGCATAGCAGAGAGAAAGAAGAAGAAAAAAAAAAAAACGGTCATGTAGGCTATGTGTTAAATACTCTCCCCTTTAGCAACGTTTCATCTATAACCTCTTTCCAAGTCCGTTAAAGGAAAAAGGAAGTATATATAAAAAAAAAAAAAAATTGAGAAATGGGGGAAAACCAGAGGGGAAGACAGAAAAGAAAGAAAAAGGAAAAGGAAAAAGGGAGGGGGCAGGGGCGGGGGCTCGACATGGCTAAAGATACTTCTTATTTGGGGCTCCTAAAATAAGCATCTAAACACATATATAAGGTATAACATAAAATTGTCTATTCTATGGAATGTAATCTTGGCTAAGTAATCCATGTTTTGGCTGTTAATATATCCTAATCATGGTATGAGACCTGCTGAAATTGTAAAACTACTTAAGTTTAGAAATAACTTACTGTTGTATGCTTGTGTAACTATATTACATTTGTATTTGTTGTTATGGAAAATTGTCCCCCCCCCCATTCCTCCCCCTCTTGCTTTCTGTACCCCCTTTCCCAATAAAAACCTGTACAAATAAAAAATTTAAAACAAAAAAGTTCTTCTCCTGCTGAGGTCATGTAGAAGTCAATGGCAGATGGTTTTTGGGCAATAATCCAAATCTGGGTCTTTTCCCAGACCAGATTTTTCGACTAAATTTATTGATAATAGTGGTAAAAAAAAGTAGATGAAAATTAGAACTTTTTTGGTTTTTAGTAAATAACCCCCTAAAAGTTACCTATAGGTCATGTTTATAATTTTTCGTTCATAGTTTTGCTTTTGTAAGTAATTGTTACTTGGAGATTGTTCTGCCAAAATGACTGTCCCTTCTCAACCTGACAGAATTTCTAATGCTAATGAACTACTGCTGCACAAATATGGCAGCCCTCTCATAGAGGAACATGGGGGTAAAAAACGTCATGCAAATCAGGCAATTAATTTTAAGGCAAAAATATAAATGCATTCAAAGACAATATTATGATGTAAAAAAAAAGTTTGATTTCTGATGTAAGTTTCACTTTAAAATGGCAATTTTCTCTTTAGGATTACTCAATGGCACATATAACAAAAAAAGTAAATTATTATGAAATGGTTTATTTACATGAAGCAGGGTTTTACACAAGCTGTTTTATGCAATATATTTTTATAGAGACCTACATTGCTTTGGAGGTTAAAATTATTTGCCTGTGCACATGGTACAGATGGGGGTAACCCTGCTTGGAATTACCTTGAGTGCCAGTATTTTTCTAAAGTACTCTACAGATGTTTTTTTTACCAGAAAATGCTAAATTGTGCATTTTTGGCTGAAATCCACCCCAATAATTCTTTTGAGATCTATTAAACCCATAGGCTGCTAAAAGTCTGAATAAAAAAGACTGCAAATGTCCCGTTTACAAAATATCATGTTCTGCGCTGGGTTTTGTAAAATAATCTGAAAAATTTTTGTTTTTCAGACAATAATCTGAGTTTTCAGGTATGAAATTATACGATTGGGATTTTTCCAAATTTTATTGAATTTTTTCCTGAACCAGATTTTTTCAAGTAAATTTAAGTGGATGGGAGTTTGTTCGAAAGGGTTTTAGTAAATTTAGGGAATTTAGTAAATAACCCCCAAAATGTTTTTACTTTCTGTCTATAGTTACTGTACCTGACAACATTGGATATGTTTCTTTGTTTAAAACATTTAAGAAAATCAAAGCAATATGTAAGTTATGAAAATTATATAATTATATATATATATATTATTGTGTTGCCACCTGTAATCCCACTGAGTTGTAGGCCTGTTCTAATCCTGCCAGAGCTATAAATATTGCCCACATCAAATACAGCTTCTGAAACATAGTAACTCTTGAAACAATACAGAAAAAGGACTTATTTAGGCAAAAAAAAAATCTAAAATGCCAGACCATTATCAGTCATTATCCATTCAGATTCAGCCAAATATGGAATCATCCACAAAACCGCAGTACTGAAACCAAACCCCCACTTGCATTTTGAATTTTGTGTACATTATTTTAAAAATGCATTATCTGTGAACATCAAATGGTGATGTTCAGTTGCTCAGAGGTGCATGATTTTAAGATATCAGCTGAACAGTTTGGCTAAATCTTGCCTGCATCACTGCACATGCACATGGAGATGGGTCCAGGAGGTAAGAGTGAGCTGTGGTCTCCAGGTCCCGTGAAGAGTTTTTGAAAGCATTATTTGAATTCAGGAGTTTTAGAGCAAAAAAATTTGATTCAAGGCATACATTCTAATTTAAACATTGATAGATCACCGCCTTACTCTCTATGCAAAGTCTAGGTAATTTTAGCGGCCTAAAATGATAATATTGCAGAAACAGTTAATAAAAGAAAATGCTTACAAATACCTAACTACAAAATTGCTCAGAGATGCATCCTTATTATGTCAATCCATTTTTTGGGGTTACATCCCATTTAGGATTATGTAGCCCAAACATCTGCATGCAGCAATTTACAGACTGCATGGGTAACATATAGGATGCAACATGGAAATGACATTGCTCACTCACAGCCATGAACATAAAACAATGTAAGTTATATGATACTCTACATGGGCTGCCTGCTTGTAGTACTACCCATCCTTCAAGAATGCAGAGTTGTCAATACAATAAAGAGACTGATGTGATTTCCTCATATTGGTCACTGCTGTAAGGAGGTGTTAATTGGAATCTTGAATGTAACTATGCCCTTAGTTTGATGTGATCTGACAAAAATGATCATAGGATAAAATTGCATCTTTCTGATCCCCACCTTTCTAAAATCTTCACTTGTTGGAAGATTGAGGCAAACTGCACCAATTTTCTGCTCCCAACTGCTGGATAATGGACACTTTGGCTTGCTCTTTCCCTTCATTACAGCACAGGTCAGGGCTGTTAGCAGGGCCTTGTGCCACTTTTGACAGATAGTCAGTCACTGCTAAGATGAATGGCACTAGCCACACGACCACTTAGTAAAATGTCTTTTGTAGAAACCATAAAACGCTCTTAACAGTGGGTAAATAGAGTTGCAATATTTTTAACGCTTTCATGACCAAGGTCGCCTAGAACCAAATATTTTAAAACACTCTACCTTGAATAAGTCAAAAGGGTAAATATTGAACTAAACATTAATTTCTGCACAGTATTTATGAAATGTATGTACTCTTGCAAAAACTCACTTATAGATTTGGTGGTATGATGCCATTTTCATTAACGCTGAGGACCTATACAAAAAATGTACCTTTAAAGGAGAATTTACTGAATGCAAAGCAGAAAAAAATATTTAATTGTTTAAAAATGTGAAGCAATTTTATAAATGCATAAAATGCATGACCTCTGATTTTTAAATATGATTTTTATCATTTTTATCCATTAGGAAGCTTACTGGTTATTGTCCTGTTATGGTCTTCATTTTGTCATGTAAATGTCTGATCTAATTGTCAATCATATAGCAGAGATGAGTGATGGTTTTCTCAACATTCTCAACATTTCTCAATCATAATGAACTCCATGAAATATTCTGAAACAATACTTCTCCATCTTAAAGGGATTCTGTCATGGGGAAATTTTTTTTTCCAAAATGCATCAGTTAATAGTGCTGCTCCAGCAGAAGTAACATAGTAACATAATAAGTTAGGCTGAAAAAAGACTCGCGTCCATCAAGTTCAACCTTTCTTTTTTTTTATATATATTTTAACTGCCTAAATGCTAGTTGATCCAGAGGCAGGCAAAAAAAACCCATCCTAAGCCTCTCCAATTTGCCTCAGA
>CM044442.1:31598408-31611268 GCA_024363595.1 Xenopus borealis | reverse complement strand
AAGAGTCGCGTGTAACCAATGCTCTACCTAAGCTAGTTGGTTTGGTTAATTATAGCCAAGAAAGGGTTACATATATATATATATAGGAAATAAGGAAGTGCACATTTAGTTTCGTGGGACAGATGCCTAGGTATGCAAAAAAGTCCCATACAATAAGAGGTTGGCACAACACAGAACTTGCACCAAAAAAAGAAAATGTTAATTTTTAATTAATGCATAAGAACCAATCTTGGTTCCTATGCATTAATTTAAAAAAAAAAACTTTAAAGAGATACTGACACCAGATATTAAACACATTATTCCATTAATTTTCAATGAGGCTAAAAAACGCAAATGTTTTTTATGAGCTGGCAATATAAATAAATATATTTGTTAGACGTTCCCAAGTTTTTGTGGTTTGGCACTAATCATGGTCTCAGAAAATATTTTCAAATCCACGTTTCTCTCTGCGTTTTTTGTGAAAAAACTTCAACTCGAATATTGAAAAAGCAGCCCCTGAGTTTCAGTATCTCTTAACTGGATTGGGTGTTTTTTTTCTTGATTCAAGAAAAACATGGGCAAAAAAGCATGAGTACTTTCTGAAACCTCAAGTAGTTGGAATTTAGTAAAGAAAAAACTTATGAAAAGTTGTCAGAAAAAAAACTTGCCAAGTAAAAGCTGCCAAGGTTGTAAAGAAATCACTGGGAATATTCTCTAACAACTTTATTTATTTTCCCATTCTATTAAAATATATGAGATTTTAAACCTTTGATTGAAAATTAACAGAACAATGCATTTCCAGCTATTATGCATCTTTGAAAAACAACAAATATGGAATGTTTTTTCCTTATTAAATAAGCTAGCATTGTGCGGATCTGGGCCACCGGGGCCCACAAGAGCCGGGGACCAACCCATTTTTTTCCCGATGCACCTCAGGCCCAGTCTAGTGATGGGCGAATCTCCCGAGATTCGCTTCACCGAAAAATTAGCGAATTTCCAGAGAAATTCGCGATTTGGTGAAAAATTCACGTAACGAGTTGCGGGACGCTTTTGACGCGCGTCGCTTTGACTTTGGTGCGTCACGTCGTTTCCGATGCGCGACTCGTTTTTCTGGCGAATTTTCGCAAAGCGAAATTTTGCTGGCGGCTCGCGAATTTATTAGCCTGCGGCGAATCACGGGAATTCGCGGGGAATTCGTCCCTGGCGAATAAATTCGCCCATCACTAGCCCAGTCTGACCCTGTGCCAAATTCTCTAATGTTATCAAATGCTAGGGGTGCAGGCTGGATAATTAGAGACGCATCTAATGTAATTTATTTTTGTCACTGAAAAGAAAATGGATTGTTGACTTTACTATATAATCATTTTATGTTTTAGATAATGAAATGTAGACATCTACAGGCATTCCAAAATGAGCCAAACTGATATTTTTTTCATAGTATTCGTTCCGTAAATAAATTAACAAGTGAGTGGCAAATGATATTCTATAAAACAAATAAATATAAACTCAGCATGTATATTAAAATGCTTAATGGCGTACCTTTGGTTTATGTGTTTTACTCAATCTTCATTTGTTTTCAATAGTTGTTCTGTTTATAATTTCCCTTTCTAATTACAATTGTCCTTGCATTTGTGCTTGTAATTGTCCTTGCAATTTGCACTGCTGCTGCATTTGTTTAGAACTGACATATTTTTCTCTAGCAGTTCTCCTGTGATGCAAGGTCAATTGTAAGTATTTCTTATTTAAGCAGCTCCATTGCCTCATGCATCACAATGCAAAAAAAGGGGGTGGAAAAATCACTTTTAATAATATGAATGCAATTCTTAGCCCAACCAGCATCAGTGGAATTAAAACAGCAGTCTCTTGAGTATAGAATGTTCACAATAGCTTCCTATGGTTCAACAAAAACCATTAATTTCACCTTTCAATGGGGATAAAGAGCTTGCAAATTTGATGCAACCCAACAGTGCTTCAGCATTTTGAAGCCCCTATGATTTCAACTGAACACATTTTATATGTCTGGTTTTCATTTTATGCATATGATTTCTATTTACCTGAACAAGCTTTTAAAAATATTTATTGTTATATTTTAATCATCCTGAGTTACAGTCTATTATTATTATTTTTAATTTAACCTTTTTAATATATGTTCCTTTTTAACTACTTATATAAACTGCCAGAATTGCCTAAAAGACTTTTTTTGTTTAGTGAACTAACTTTTTAAAATCTGTATACAATGAAATCAAATTTGTTTACCTTGTAAGCCTTGTTTGTCAGTGTCTTTAGTAATGCAGAAAGGTATGTTTATGCTTCAGTTTCCATTGGTTAGTGCAATAAATAGTTACAAGAATGCTGTGCTTCAGCAAAGCTTTCTGTTTAAATCTATTAAGGTCCCATAGAGGTTGCTTAGAGGACCATCTGGCTAACAGATTATAAGACCATCAGACTAATTATTGTTAATGTTGCCATCAACCCTATGAGAGTTGCTGATAGTTAGTGGTTTTGTGTACAATAATCTAAAATAAGATTTCAGTTCTACCTATATAAAAATTCTGGATATGAAGTTTCTACAAGGATATACATACATGAAATAAAAAACAATATGGACCAGAATAAACCACTAAACCATTCTCTGTGGTCTAGCTCCTACCTTATAGTCCATTATATGACCTCCTTGCTGCCTAATCTAAAGACTTCTCGCCTGCTTTACAGACTTGTTGCTGCCTGCCTACTGCCCCCACCACTGTCCAGTTATTCTGTCTCACCTCTTTGTTTGCATATTGTACCATATCTGCTGTTTGACTTAATTCAGTTTCTTTCAATACATAATTAAAATCATTCAGTTTTTTTCTGCTTATTCACCTTATATTGTCCGTTTTCCATCAAGCTAATAGTATTTCTAGTTAGCACATAGACTGTAGACTAGTGATACCCAACCAGTGGTTTGTGAGCAACATGCTTGCACACATCTTTTGTTAATTCCAGGCATGGAGTCAGATTTTGGTTGCATAAAAACCAGGTGCACTGCCAAAGAGAGCCTCCTGAAGCATGCCAGTCCATGTAGGGACCAACTAGGGAAGCTTTTTATGCTTGTGTTGTTACCCAACTCTTTTTACAGTTGAGTGTGGCTCATGGGTAAATGTTGTGGACCCCTGCTCTAGACAGTTCTACATTTGGAGGTAGTCCTGACATTTTTATTTAAAATATTTCTGGATTATTTAGTTGAAAAAGCTCAGGTGCAATGAAAAATGCTAAATAGAAAAATATTGGATCTGAGGGAGTTCTGATGAAGATGCAAAGTCCTAGAAGACTGCCGAAGGAAATTATGCCATGTATATATCGTTATTTCTCAATCAAAATGGTTAGCATCCCCATTCATTTAAAAAGAAAATTGCTGGACCCACAGGAGATCAGACATTTGTTGCTATAAAATTCTATAAAATTCAGCATTTTTTTGTGACAATCACCTGACTCATTAGTGACAATCATTCAAAATAGCAATGTTCTGAGTATACTAAACTATTTTCCACCAAATGATTCACAATTTCTCCAGGACTTGCAAAAACCTTGAAAAAAATAAAACCTCTGAAAAATATGAACTGTTGTTTTGAGCTTGTGAAAATATATAAATATAAACATTTTGCTGTAATTTCTCAACTAATTTTATAGAAAAGCCTAAAAAGCAGTTTTTTAAAAAAAAATCTCGCTCAATCTATATAACCTCTGCCATAGCTGAAGGTTATTTCACATGTATTTGACCAGAGACATGGCAGTTACTTCTACCAGTGGGTAGAAATACAGAAATACATGTTTTTATTGCCAAACAATACAAAACAATTAATTGATATCTCATGCACCCTGGGAGCGGGCCTTGTTTCCTTACCATGTTTACATATTCCAAGACGTTACCTATTCTGTTCTGACTACAAAGTATGGTTGGCAGAATGGTTGAGAAAGCATTGCAATTTTAACAGATACAAGCTCCTGGGCTTCAAGTTATCATTGTTGATGATAAACTCATTGCAGTTCAGTGCAGTCAGTTAGGCTCTTTAGGTGAACTTTCTAAAAACACAGATTTTTTGCATAACCTGCTAACACTTCTATGAAGCCAAACACTGGCATATGGCATCCCGAGTTCAAATCAAAACCTAATTTTAGATTATACTTTACATGAGATTATTTTATATAACATACTGAGTAGATTTTCATCTAATTCATCTCACAAAAAACATGTGCTAATTGGGTCAAGGAGTAGGGATGTGGAAATGTTTATCACAAGTGGGGAAAATTCCCACAAATCTGGGCTAAAAATGTTCGACCGTTGACTCCAATGCATTTGCAACAACAACAAAAAGGAATCTTCACTGTTCAGTAAACGTTTCTGCTGTTTCACAAAGTTTTTGCTGAAAGCAAAACAGGGCGCAACCAAGTGGTTATAGAGGAGCTCAGAGTTTGTATGTTTATCTGTTTTCTACTCTCCCCCATATTGTTTATTGGTTCTATATTGTTTACCTGAAAATTTAGTTGCAGATTATAAAAGCTGCTTACAGTATAATACTTTTAATATGTAAAGAATATAAAGGTATTAAATGCATGAACATCAAATTACAAAACTCTTTTTATAATCTTGTTATAGGCTAACAGTTTTTAAACTTTGCAGTCTTACAAGAACAATTAAAGACATACTTACAGTATATCAAATATAGCTTGCCGTGCCAAGGGTTTGTCATTTTTACAAGTGTTTTATCCTGCAAAGCATCAGAAGTGTGTTGTTTTGTTAAACTTTACACATACAACATATGAATGTAAATCAAACTTGTAGAGTGACTAAGTGTGGCAAAATCTAGGCTTTCAATCCCAGTACACACCCCTGCCTCAGGTGTAAAGCATAATTGCAAATCTTCATGGGTTACTAGGAAAAAGCCAAAAAGCAGAGCTCGCAACAAAAGTGTTTATTCCCACAACATGTTTCAGGCTGGGCGCCCTTTATCAAGTGTTATATATAAAAGTAGCATGTGAAGACATTTCTAGTGTGCTAGAAGTGATGTCACCTTCTTTTTAGGTGGAGTCACATATAGACAGATGTACAAGTCCATAGAATGCACCAATTGTAGAAGTTTCAAATCAAGTCCATGGTGCCAGTATTGTTTCCAAGTCCATGCAACAGTCCACAAATATAAAGAACAAAAATAAACCAATGGAACTGTCCCCATTTAGGCCTACCAGAGGAACTTGATATTACAAACAATTTAATATGCCCAAAATCTTACCAAAAAACCTCTCTGGGTATGTACATATAGTATTCACTATTTCTTTCTTATTGAGATTGGGCTCACAAACAGTATTGTCTGCAAGGGAATGAATAGATCATTAATATCTCATCTCAAAACCATTCATCCAAGCAAGCATTTCATACTCCAGCTATCGTTTAAGCCTTTGGGTTGTAGTGTATCCAATTTTTTATCCAGAATGCCTCTCTTTGTAAGAAAATTGTTTATCAAATCACCACCTCTTGTAGGTGCTTGTATTACCTCAAGTACTGCCCATTTTAATTGGGTAAGGCTGTGATTTACTGCACTGTACTTGAGGTAATACAAGCTCCTACAAGAGGTGGTGATATGAAAAAATTTCACTCACAAAGAGTGGCATTCTGGATAAAAAATTGGATACACTACAACCCAAAGGCTTAAACGATAGCTGCAGTATTAAATGCTTTCTTGGATGAATTGTTGTCAGCTGAAATATTAATGATCTATTCATTCCCTTGTAGATAATACTGTTTGTGAGCCCAATCTAAATAAGAAAGAAATAGTGAATACTATACGCACATACCCAGACAAGTTTATTGGTAAGATTTTGGGCATATATATGTTTACTCTTTATGGTATATCAAATTTTAATATCAAGTTCCTCTGGTAGGCCTAAATGGGGGCAGATCCATTGGTTTATTCTATATTTGTTCTTTATATTTGAGGACTGTTGCATGGACTTGGAAACAATACTGACACCATGGACTTGACTTGGAACGTATGGATGTAAATCATTGGAAATTTGTTTTACAATGAAATACCAAAGAGCATTTAAACATTCCTCGTTGGATACAATGAAAAGCACAACAAAGCTTTCTGCAAATATTTAGAGAAACCAATAATAATAAAAAAAGGAGCGGTTTGTGCCTCAATGCAATAAGTGCCCATAAAAAGCTTTTATTGTTAAAGCAGGTATTTCAACAAAGAGCAGCAGGAAAAAAGCTGACTGTAAGTAGAAAATCACAGGCAGTAGCCTGAAGTGAAAGATACTATCAGTATCACAAGTATCTCAATTCAGGAAATTATTTGATCTCTTCTTCATAACTGAAAGAAATGGAGTTTTGGACTAAACATGTAGCCTCATGTATATAATCAGACAAATCCCAAGCTGCGTCAATAATTTTGATGTAAAATGTTGCTCATATTTATAAAATTAGTAACAGAAATAAAACGTACATCATATAAAAATATTGTTATAGTGGACGTTTAAAAACATTTTGTGATTGTGACTTAAAAAGAGATCCTTTGATAAATTCTATTAGTTTTAACACACTTCTCACCAACATACAATCAATTACAATTGAAAACACCCAATGTTTCCATCATTTCATTTTAAGATACACGTGACTTGTTTAGAAATAAGGATTGCATCATCATTGCTCATCAACACCTAGGGGCAGATTTACTAAATTTTCGACGTGAAAAAACTTGGAAATTCAACCCTCAAAGTTTTTTTTAAAGGGCTTTTAAAAATCGTTCGAATCGTTCAATTGCATCGTTTGAATCAAAATGATTCAAAGGATTTTGCGCAAAATTCTTGGAACTTAGGAAAATTTTCAGTCGAAAATCCGACTTGTCGAATATTCAAATTTTTTCAATTCAAATCGAATTTTGGGTTATTCAATAGTCGAAGTAGCCGAAAATTACTTTGAAATTAACATTTTTGAATTCGAATTTTATTCGAATATTTCACCCTTAGTAAATATGCCCCCTTGTTTACCACTTAACAGGAAGAGAAACAAACTGTGCCATAGTATTTAGGGGGTTATTTATCAAAATCCGAAATATATATTTTCTGAAAAACATTCTGACCAAATATGCAAAAAAACTAGAAAAAAATAACACACATTAGATGCATGTACAAATTACTTTTACAGTACACATAGAAATTACCAGCTATGATCTGAGTCTGACACCATATAGCAAACTGTTAATTGCTTATGCTAATAAACATCTACATTTTACAATTTTTTTTCAACCTCCTATCTATTGTATTGAACTTCGCCTGGTCTGACCAGGGAAAGTAACGTCTAGCGTAAGTGTGAAATGACGTCACGCTGGCGAATTAGTGATAGCGTTAGACGCTTCGCGCTTTAGTGAATCTGCCCCTTTAACCCTTGGTACTTTAAATAGTCCAAGAAATCGTTACATAACCAAAAGACCCATCTTCCACAAAGTTTGATAGTAAAATGAAATTCAAAGTAGCATTTGATCAAAATTTTCGTTCAGTGAAGAAACCCTTTCTTTACCCATTCTGCTTTGAGTAGACCCAAAGGGTTAAAGGAAAATTTGATGCCACGGTGTGTTAGGTTTGTATTGATGAACGTCTGAGCTATGCTAAAATAGCCATCTGTTTCATTGTTTCCCACACTCTGCTTTTCATTATTTCCCTTACACAAAAGTCAATGAAGAACGTATTGCTGCACATCTGCCCTGTTTAATGTCTGCTATTCACAATTAATTCTTCCTGCATTTTACAGCTATTGGCCCTAAAGTTTCACTATCATTCATTGTTTGGCTTGGAGTTCTGAACCCAACAATTCAACAATGACTTCATTGCTCTGCCTACATTACAATCACTGAGCATGCAATGCGTTAGTACCGGAGAACATAAACCTTATAATTTGTTCATTGTTTGATTAATGGAAAAAGTTCAGAAAGAATCCATAAATGCATGAGGCTGAGAAAAATAATAGAAACCAACATCATAATATTTAAGGCAAACAGAGTTTACCTAGATCAAGTAATGAATATTTGTACTCATTAGAGTTTTTTTTGCATTTTTTCCATTATATTTACACATTTTAACTGTGCAAATAATATGGTTCTGTGTGGTATTTTGTCCTATTTAACAGGATAAAATGAACAGTATATCTATGTATAATGGTGTAAATGTAGTCATCTAAAGCACTTGAATCCCAAGGATGCATTATGAACGCTAAGCACCCATGGATACATTATGGCGAGGCTGGTGCTAATTTTTGATTAATTGATATCACACTGATTTGCTTATATTATTGTGTCAAGGAAAAAGTGAATGTCCATCTATGTAGACATAATTATAAGTACTCATAGCTGAAAATGACTTTTGACTCCCGTGGAGACATTATGAGATGGGTGTTGCTAATTTCTCATAATTGACTGCGTGCTGTTTCGCCGATATAGACTGTTCTGATCAGGTAATGTAAAGGAAGCTCAAATACATGCCATATTTTCCATTAAAAAGTAGGAAGAAAACATTCCTTTAATTTTAATTGCACACTATAATAATATAATACAAACACAATATTATTTGCCACAGGCTAAAATGGAATATTTGCACATACATATATATTTGTTGCCATTTAAAATCTACAATAGTTTAAAATAGGTAAGTATTAGCATAACGTAGAGACTGCTATTTCCATGTTTTTAAAGTGCAAGATGTGTAAAATGGGAATTTTAGTGTCACATATAATGTGTCAATATTGTGTATAAGTCAGTGTATTTTTAGAAAGCTTTGCATAACTTCCATAGTAACCAGTGCTAGTCTCGTAAAGTTGTATAGACACTGGTGTAGCCAGTAACATAGCTTGAGATTTAGGGGCAAATTTATAATTTTTCACCTAAAATCCTTCGAGTCCATTCGAAATTCGATATAGTTTCAGGCTTTAATTTCCTCGATATTCGATTTCTCGATGAAATCGTACAATCGAATACCGATCGTTCAATTTAACAAAAAAATCGTACTTTTTCCTTCGAGGCTCCGAAATATTTGTACGATTCGAACGATCAAGGCGTTCATTCGAATGGTATTCGAGCAAGTCTTTGCAAAAGAAGCCTATGGGGGGGGGTTCCCATAGGCTTCTATTGGTATTCGGTAGGTTCAATCTGGCGAAGTAGGCATTCGAAGGATTTTAAAATTTTAAATCTTCGATCATCGAATGATCAAATGATCGAATATTCGATCTATTTGATAATTCGAATATTTGATGATCAAAGATGCCAAATTTGCATATTTGATCCTCCAAAAAATGGTACGATTGGTATCCGATTGAATTTGATCGAACTTCGATCTCTTCACACGAATTTTGTAAATCTGCCCCTTAGGGTAGGGGCACATGGGCAGATTCAAACAGATTTAGTTGCCCAAAACTATCGAGAATCATGAAGGCAAAAAATATGTTCCAATTGTTAAAGGGACCATCTGCCATTGACTTCGACAGGTTTTAGCTGGAATATTTTCGGATTTGGATTTTCAGCTGCTTCAGAACAAACATCCTTTGAATACCTTGAGGTTGTCAGATAATTCCACAAACCACAAAAAGTCAAAGTTGATTTAAAGCAGTTCAATAAGATCAGGGCAGCTTCTATTGACTTCTATAGGGCCTTGACAACTTTTACTTGGTGTATTTTTCATCGTTTTTATACTTAAAGTGATACTGACACAAAAAATGTATTTTAAAAATAATAATTAAAAGTTACCTATAGGCCATGTAGATTGTTTTTCACTGATAGTACTGTTTTTGTAAGTAATTGTTACTTGACAGTCCCTAACCTGACTGTTTGCCAACCTGACTGTCCCTTCTCAACCTGTCAGTTAGAGTTTCTAATGCTAACAGTCTCCTGCTGCACAAATATATTTCTCTTTAATAAATCTCAGATTTTTAGAGCTTTTAAGAAATATAGGAAAACTTATATTTCTTATGAATATAGTTTAAGTCCACAGAAGCAAACCCGGATTTGTGGAGAGGCCACCTAGGCCCGGGCCTAGGGCGGCAGGATTTTAGAGGGCGGCATGCTGTCCAACCACATCCACATTGGTTCAGAAAATTAAATTTCCTGTGTTCCAATTCCCATTGCTCCGTCCTGATGATGAAAATTTGATCAAATTAAAGGGAAAGGACAGGGGTGACAAACGACAGCGGTCCGAGGGGAGCCCGCTAGGTAAATCCAGCCCTGCACAGCAGCAGGTATTGTACAAATTTCCAATTCTTAAGTAGACTTCATTTTGACTCTAATAAGAAATAAATGGACTGCCCAGATAAACAGAATTGCAATTAAATACATATCAATAAAAGTAAATAATCGCTGGGTTATAGGGCTCATATGTTCAGTCAAGTGGTTCTCTAATTATGATGTTTCTATTGCTGTTTCCTTCCTTTGTGCCCTGAATATTCAGAACAAATTCTCATCACTGCACATACCTATCTTGGAGCAATTTTAACTTTTCCCATGTCTATTAGCCTTAAAACCAAATCGTGCTTAGTCCATTGCTTCCTTGGTGAGATCATTAAGTAAAGTAATTTGAGATCAAACAGTCTGCAGTGACAATAGAGTCCCATATAAGGTAAATGCTTCAAAGGTCCCCCTTTCTAATTATACCTCTACAGCCTATTCATCACCTTTCCATGGGGCTTACCCCACTATTACATGGCTTTAGCTGGAGGCAAGGGTAGCACCGCTAATTGGCTTTTGTAACAAAACTGACCCGTGGGCAGGATCAAACTTGTTTAGGGCTTAAAGAATAAAAAAAATTATTTAAGGTTAAAAAGACATGAATACGACAACCACATGACCATAGAAAGAGGCGAATAAATGTCTTCCTCTGAGATTCATAGTGTCTTAGTGTTGTTACCGTAATAAGCAAAAGCCCCTTCAGGTAGCCTAACTGGTCCATGTTTAGCTTAAGGACATATTGCCCGATGTTTTTTTTTCCCTAGATTTTCTCTTATCAAGAGCCTTTGATCTTCCAGGAGAAAAAGAATGGGAGCAATTTATATGCACAGTACAGGTGCAGAGGCTTTTTGACAGGTTTCAACATTTAAAACATTGCATGCATTCAAATAGATTTCTGACAGACTGTAGTAGTTACTGCTTTTTTAATAAAAACTAACTCACACCTGTGGGACAGAAACCACTTCAATTTCGCATGCATTAGAATGCAGAAAAATTCAGTGGACCCCTGGAGGGAGAGAAGTTATTCAGCTGTACCAAGTCATCGTGTAGTAGGAAAGGGACAAGAGAGGGTAAACAAGAAAACCACTGATTGCACATGAAAGGACCCACAGTTTGTGTTATTTTTAACTAAATCTTTGTCTGCAAACTGTAAAGTACTATATACAATCACTAAACAAGAAGTATGGTTTGTGGACAGACTTGGGTGCCTGTTTGGTCAATGTATATTTATTTACATTAAGAGGGTTCTTTATTAAAATCCATTTTTTTCTGGAGAAAAACACAATTTTTTGGTAGAAAAAACCCCCAAATTTTCAGGATTTACTCAGATGTTTGGGATTTAAATCTGAATAAAAAACTCAAACCAGCCGAGTTCATGTAGAAGTCAATGGCAGATGCTCCATTGATATCCTGATCTGCACTGGGGTTTGTTCAGTAATCCAAAAAGTTGTAGTTTTTTGGTGTTCAATCTAAAAAAAAGTTGCAGGTTTTCATTAGCAAATCAGAAAAATTTGTATGATTCAGATTTTTCTCCCCACAATTTTATAGATTTTTTTTCCCGCACAAGAAATATTTGGAAACATGTATAAATAGAGGGAAAAAGTCAGTGCAGATTTGGTCTATACACCTTTTATCCAGAATGCTTGGGACCTGGGGTTTTCTGGATAACTGATCTTTCCGTAATTTGGATCTTAAGTCTACTAGAAAATCATGTAAACCCAGTAGGCTGGTTCTGCTTCCAATAAGGATGGATTATATCTTAGTTTGGATCAAGTACAAGACACTGTTTTATTATTATAGAGAAAAAGATAATCATTTTTTAAAATTTGGATTATTTGAATAAAATAGAGTCTATGGGAGACAGCCTTTCCATAATTCAGAGCTTTCTGGATAACAGGTTTCCAGGTAAACTATCCCATACTGTTAATATCTATAAAAGGCACACAGTCTCTCTCTCTCTCTCTCTCACACACTCACACTCATACACACACACAAACATACACACAAAGACAAAGGAACACACACAAATGTGCAACTTAAGTTGTACCTTACTGTACCTAGTTCAAGTTACAAGGCAAGTATGAAAAGCCATTTTCATGCATATCAGGTTTAGGTGAGCTGTTCTAGCAGATGAATTTCAACAATGCAAATGCCACTTGCCTTGAAAATTGGAGGATAAAGGGAAAACTTTATGGCAGGGAAACTCACGCATTTTGATACACACATTGACCTTCATGTCATGGTTTTTATATGTAGGGAGGTGTACTTTGTGGCTGTCTAGATGTTGTAGGACTTTACTTCACAGCATCTACTGACAGCCTACGTAAGTTACACACTAGAAACACCTCAAAGGGGCTGCCTTTGGATGCTACTTATACATATACAGAACTATACATCCTTATGAAATCATTCCACAGAAATTCTAATATCTAGTTAAATGTTTCTGTTGAATTTCTTCATTAATACAGAAGAGTGCCTTCTACACAAATATCAGTCACTTTAAAAAAAATTTTTGTGTATGGTGGGGCAGCATTCTTTATACAACCAAGATCTTCCAGCAATAACCAACAGATATTATGTAAAAGCCCATGTAAGACTCTATCATCATTGGTCTAGCACAGTGATCCCCAACCA